>ML660770.1:20875227-21027836 GCA_007570785.1 Antilocapra americana
CCTCCCTCCCGACTTCCTTCCCCCGTGTCATCTCAGTGCACCAGCCCGGAGCATCAGCCCTGGGCTGGCGATTGATTTCACACATGATAATCAACATGTTTCAATGCCATTCTCCCATATCATTCCACCCTTGCCCTCTTCCACAGAGTCCACGAGTCTGTTCTATACATCTGCGTTTCTTTTGCTGTCTCGCATGCTGGGTTCTCGTTACCATCTTTCTAAATTCCATATATATGCGTTAGTATACTGTATTGATGTTTTTCCTTCTGGCTTACTTCACTCTGGATAATAGGCTCCAGTTCCGTCCACCTGAGTAGAACTGATTCAAATGAAATTTTTCTTTTTAATGCTGAATAATATTCCATTGTGTATATGTACCACAGCTTTCTTTTCCATTCGTCCGTTGACGGGCATCTAGGTTGCTTCCATGTCCTGGCTATTGTAAACAATGCGGCGATGAACATTGGGGTACACGTGTCTCTTTCAATTCTGGTTTCCTTGGTGTGTATGCCCAGCAGTGGGATTGCTGGGTCATATGGCAGGTCTATTTGCAGTTTTTAAAGGAACCTCCACACTGTTTTCCATAGTGGCTGTACTAGCTTGCATTCCCACCAACAGTGTAAGAGGGTTACCTTTTCTCCACATCCTCTCCAGCATTTATTGCTTGTAGATTTTTGGATGGCAGCCATTCTGACTGGTGTAAAGTGGTACCTCATTGTGGTCATCTGTATTTATTTGGGAAAATGTCACTTCAGGTCTTCTGACCATTTTCAGTCACATTGTATGTATTTTTGCTAATAAGTTTTATAAGTTTTTATATACTTTGGATATTAGCCCCTTTTCATATATATGATTTGCAAATATTTTCTCCCATTTGATAGATTGCTTTTTTATGTTGTTGACACTTTACTTTTTTTGTGCAGAAGCTTTCTAGTTTGATGCAGTCCTACATGTTTATTTTTGCTTTTATTGCCTTTACTTTTGGTAACAAATCCAGAAAAGCATTCCCAAGATCTATATCAAGGAGATTAGTGCCTATATTTTCCTCTGGGAGTTTTGTGGTTTCATTTCAAACTATAAAAAGTCTTTAATCCATTTTGAGTTAGCTTTTGTACATGATGTAAGATAGGGATCCAATTTCATTCTTTTACATGTGGCTATGCAGTTTTTCCAACATCATTTATTGAAGAGACTGCCTTCTCCACTGTATATTCTTGGCTCCTTTGCTATAACTTAATTGACCATATACGAGTGGGTTGATGGATGAGAAGTATTAAGAGGGATGTCAGTTATAATTGGCTCATCATCTCTTCTGGGTATGTTAAATAGTTGCCCAAAAGTTGAAAAGAAGACAGATATTTCTCTCCTGGAATCTAAATAAAAATCTACTCATTCTAATGTTTAGAGAGAATAAGCACAGCTGCTGTGGTGATCATGAACTATCCAATGAAGATAAAGAGATGGTCAACCTCCTAGGGCTAGAACTGGACCTTACAATTTAAGGAAGAGAATAAAGAAATGGCAATTTTATGAGGCAACAAAGCTGTCAAGATGTTTGAAAACTCTTTAACCTCCTCATGCATGTAGTAAATTAACAATGAAATCTGAACATGTGCAAAGAGCTAGAGGAATGAATAGCTAGAGCTCCTTGGTCATGATACATGTCTGCATTCTTATCTCATCACTTATGTTTTTTATCGACAACTCATTGTCAAGCTTGGAATAATAATGATCAGGGGTATGATGTTCTTTGTGTTGGTGAAATTATCCCTTATAAACTTTCCCCATGCTAGCAATCTCAAAATCACATTTCATTATATTGTATTTGTAAGTTAATACTGGTAATAAAACCACACTATTTTCCCTGTCTTAAGACAGGATAATCTTTCTTAACAACTTATCCATGGGAATGTAATGAAGATTTCTAAAAAGGTTCTTACCCTCTAATTTTGATAATATCGTGTTTCTAATCAAATTACACGTTTCCGACTTAGAATGACTATTTAAAGTTCGTTTTACTAAAACACAATATTTTTAAGTCTGGGGACTTGAACGGTCATATTCAAAAGGGCAGGTAAGAAAGAAAAGTACTGACACAACAAAGTAATTTATTTTTGTGCTGGACTTTGTACATGCAGAGTGATAAATGAGGATTGTGAACAGAACTGATGTATAAAGAACTTCTTTCCAATTTGTAATTTGAATTTATCTTTTATTTTAGCTTGTGTGCTCTAATCAAAATCATTGTGAAAAATACATATCCACTCAGGTCTCAAATTTTCACACCTGAGTAAATAAATGGAGGAGTAAAAAAAAAATGTAAGATTATTTTCTGCAATGGAATGATGTAAGAACCAGGGAGTGAGTCCTTAATCTCTTCTAATTGCTAGAAATTGGATATGTGGAAATTACTTCTTTTATTTCAGTCATTAGGTGTTTGGTTCAAACTCATGGATATCACTATAATAATACCATGTAGTATTTGTTGATCTCTTCTGTGTCACTGTACAGTGTGATGACTGCTTCACATTTAATAGATATCTTAATCCTTAACGAACTTTTGAAAAAAATCTACAATTGCAAATGAGAATATTGAAGCTTAGAAATGGTGAGCATGTTAAAATCAAATCATATATCTCTTAGGTTGAGAAATTTTTCAAACAAATGTTTCTAATACCAAAGCATTTAGAAGGATTTGTCTCTCCTTTAAAATAAATTATCAATTTTTCAGACTCTTTTAGGATGAAACTTTCTTGGGTACTGTACTTCTTCCTTTCAAAGTATTTAGTTTTGAAATCTGCTATTCTATTTCTCTCCTATTTTAATTTGCCAAATGGAGTTTAATTTGGCCATATTATCACGAGGCAACTTGCTATTCCTTTGGGCATAGGTCTCCAAGTGACTCCGTTGCATGGGGTAATCTGCCTGAGGATAGCTTTCTGGTCCTAAGAAAGCTCCACTTAAACTGAAACTGAGAAAAAGCTGCAGATTTCAGATATATTGGCTTAAAGTTCATCCAAGTAAATTTTATTTTTGTTTATATTAACAATAGAAAAGCTACCACAAAAACTGGGGGGACATTAAGGGAAATAATAATGTAACTTTTTAAATCCAGTAAAAATGCTTACTATAATCTATAAATATTACCTATTACTAACAACAGTTTTACTCTGTGGCCACTATAAAAACAAAGTTTTTTCTGTGATCTTTATATATTAGATTTATATAAATAAACAAGGTATTTTTAGATGAATAATTAGGTAAGTAACCTTTAAAAACTAATGCCGTCTATCATAGTGATAGACAGTCATGCAAATATATTACGTTCAATAGAAAAAAACAGCAGACCTTCAAAAAAGTGTGGCCATAGTATTCAGATCTTCGCATGAACAAGGGACTCACTAAGCATAGGTAATTAATGCAAAATAAAGTGCTAGAAATGAGACAACTCTTAGTGTGTATCACCTGCCTAGTGATTGATTTTCAGTAGCCATTTTAAAGTAGAAAAAAAATGCATTGGGGTCTTTTCCCTGAAGAGTATTACATTATGATTTGGATTTTTTATTTCGGTTTTTCTCTTCTTAGTGTTTCCTTTGCTTCCCTCTCTCCTTCCTTCCTTCTTCTGGCTCAAATTTCAACTGACCTTGATTGCTTTGAAGTTTTCAAGTCACCACTAGTAACATTCCCTTTCCCACAGTTATCCATAAACCAGTGTGATATCCAAGATGGAACTTGTTGCAGGATGTCCGCAATTCCCAAGAAGAACTTTCACTGTTTTTCGCTCCCACACAATGTAAGGGAATGATGGTTATAATCTTTATGGGTATAATCTTGAGCCTTATATCTTTGTATTTCTTCAATCATTTTTGAAATTTGGAGCTGAATACTGTTAGTGTTAGGTCCTGTGTGAGGCACCTGGACACTGAGCATGATTGACACTTGTGGAGGAATTTGTAGGTGTTTGGGAACATCTGCATTAAAGCTCAGGTGCCGCAGGCAGCCATTGCCTGAGGAATAGAGAGAGGAGGTAAGCCTAGTTGATGAGATCTGGTTAAATCAATCACTTTAAAATCAGATTCTCTTCCTATAATATCAATATAGCTAACATTTATTAAGCACAAATGTTATTCTTATTCTGAATAATTTACACGCATTTCTTAATTCAGGGCTTCCCAGGTGGCTCAGTGGTAAAGAATCCGCCTGCTAATGCAGGAGATACAGGTTTAATCCCTGGAGGAGGAAATAGCAACTCACTCCAGTATTCTTGCCTGGAGAATTCCATGGGCAGAGGAGCCGGGTGGGCTACAGTTCATGGTGTCTCAAAAGAGCTGGACATGACTTAGTGACTAAACAACAATTGCTTCACTCACTACAGAAAATAGGCACTTTCATTTTCCCTTATTTTGTAATGACCCTGAGTAACTCGCATGAGGTTGCAATCAAGGAAGTGGTGAAGTATTTAATGCTGAATCCAGTGCTGGCATTTCTTTATAAAGAGCTTTAGAAGAGGTTTATACTGGGAAAAACAAAGGGAAAAAAAGAAAGTGCACGTAAGTTTAAAATGTCAAATGAATTAAGTAAATGCTAATCAAGGAACTCAAATATAACTGAAGCACTGATGTTCAGTTCAGTTCAGTTCAGTCGCTCAGTCATGTCCCACTCTTTGCAACCCTATGAAATGCAGCATGCCAGGCCTCCCTGTCCAACTCCCAGAGTCCACCCAAACCTATGTTCATTGAGTTGGTGATGCCATCCAACCATCTCATCGTCTGTCGTCCTCTGCTTCTCCTGCCCTCACTCTTTCCCAGCATCAGGGTCTTTTCAAAGGAGTCAGCTCTTCACATGAGGTGACCAAAGAATTGGATTTTCAGCTTCAGCATCAGTCCTTCCAATGAACACCCAGGACTGATCTCCTTTAGGATGGACTGGTTGGATCTCCTTGCAGTCCAAGGGACTCTCACAAGTCTTCTCTAACATCACAGTTCAAAAACATCAATTCCTAGGTACTCAGGAAGCACTGATGAAAGGCTAAAAACTCTGAAGTTACAGAAGAGGTGATTCCTTCTGTTCCTAAAATAGTGTCAGGACTGGTTTGCAGACTTCTATGGCCTCTGGAGTCAGCACAATTAAGTCCTAGCATCCAGAGCAATGTTTAGGGAGCACACAGGAAGGGGAAACCATCAAGCCAGGGCATGTTTGGGGAAAAATGTCGTAAGAAAAACTCCTGTACAAAAATGTTGCTTTAGAGATTTTCAATTCAAACTAACAGCACATTTTAAGATACTTTGATTTAGTTTTATTGGGCTTCCCTGGTGGCTCAGTGGTAAAAGATCTGCCTGCCAATTCAGAAGACACTGGTTCCATCCTTGGGTCAGGAAGAGCCCCTAGAGAAGGAATGGCAACCCGCTCCAGTATTCCTGCTTGAGAAATCCCATGGACAGAGGCGCCCGGCGGGCTACAGCCCATGGGGTCACCAAAGAGTCAGACACTACTTAGCGACTAAAAAAACAATTTAGTCTTATACAGATGACTAACATTCTCCAGCAAGTGTTATATACATAATCTTATTAAATCGTATTCTGAGAACTTTATGTCTGTTTTATTACTACTGAGAGTTCTCTTTTTCAAAATACAGAATGAAAAGGAGTAATTGATTCTGAAGGGGAATAAAACCTGCCAGCCCAAAAGTGTCTCTTTGGTTTGAGGATTATCTGGGGCTGAATGTTTTTAATAAAAGACAAAGACTCAGGAAGTCTTTTTTTTTTTAACCTCCCTTTTAATGGCTTAAGATAATTTAGATAAGGTACTGAGTCCCAGAAGAGCCCTCCCACCAAAGAGATCTACAGAGAACATGGACTACTGTGGTAGGGAACTCACCAGGGCCTGGAGATCAAAATCCACTCTGTGTTCCATTGTCTCTGTGGCATAGCAAACATTTCTTTACAAAATATTTGATTTTTCGTCTCCATGGGAATTCCCTTCCTCCCCTTTAAAACCCCAAACCCCTGCCTCCTTCTCCTTCTCTCAGGTGGCATGAAAGTGGAAGTGAAAGTTAGTCACTCAGTCCTGTTGGACTCTTTGTGTCCACATGGACTGTAGCCCACCAGGGTCCTCTGTCCATGGAATTATCCAGGCAAGAGTACTGCAGTGGGTTGCCAGTTCCTTCTTCAGGGAATCTTCCCCACTCAGGGATTGAACCTGGGTCTCCTGCATTTTAGGCAGATTCTTTACTGCCTGAGCCACCAGGGAAGCCCTAAAAATTATCTCTTAAAGGCTTGCATGCCATTTCCTTCTCTAGGGGATCCTCCTGACCCAGGAATTGAACCTGGGTCTCCTGCATTGCAGACAGATTCTTTATTGTCTGAGCCATTAGGTGGCATGTAAGCCTCAATTATCTAGCTTGTTCTTAGACCTCCTGTATGTCCAAGGAGACCCTGTATGTCATTAAATTTGATTTTTACCCTGTTCTTCTGTCTCATGTTGATTTAATTCTTAGATGAGTCAGAAGAACCTAGAAAAAATGGAGGGAAAGTGCTTTTCCTCCCCTAAAATTCAAAATACAATAACAGTATAATAATTGGTACAAATGTTCTATGACTGATCTAGTTTTCAGTCGTGGTACTTATATTTCACAGGTATATACTTTTAAAATTATTTCCTGAGCTCTTTAGTTACATTTACGATGCCATTATCAAATATTCACAATTGTGAAATACGGTATTTTCTAATTTTTACTATTATAAAATGTATATCAACTATTTCAGTTAAAAAATAGAATATAGAAGAAAAAACATTGGATAGAAAACCAAAATACTTATGCATGTCCAGCATTATGACTTTCAGATTATTAAAACCTCTCTTGACCCTTTTTCTTGCATACAAACTGATGGAGTTGGGCCAACTGGATGTATGCTGTCTCCAGAATGACAATTCCACAATGTGATTACCAAAACCTTATTCAGAAGAGATATTAGTGAACTAATGAAACAAACAAATGTGTGATTGTTTTAAGTTACAGAACTTTATTTTTTCATGAAACTATGCACATGTGGCTTGTTATTTTTTCACTGATGGAAATTTAAATCAGCTTATACCTGCATATGTCCTCAAACATAATTTATTTTTTAATCTCTTCATAATTTTGGAATCTGCAAATTGTGAAAAATTTAGACACATAGGAAACCATAGAATAAAAAGAACAGACACCTCTATTGATTATAATGAGATTATTTCAACATTCAAGAATAATTTAAAATCTATATACACATGTATCAATTACTAGTCAATTTCATTATCTCATATTGTCTTTATTAAAATAGATAATTATATTATTGTCCTGAAGAGATCACTTAACAGTGGAAAGCTGACTCCATGAGCTCTTGAATTTTCTTTTTTATTATTCAGGGTAATTTAGGGCTGCCTACTTGCATTTGATTCTTGGGTATATTTTGATAAGTATTATTGTAGTTATTGATGGTAATCTCTAATTAATTATTATACTTACATGGACTTCAATAATTAGACAAATCTCATTATTTCAAATATAAACTTTCAGTTATTCTTTATATGCTGTTGTACTTTGTCTCCTTTTTATAAGAAGATCATGATAGCAACAAATTTCTTTATGAAGATATTTCAAATTCTCTTCACTAGACCTATTTTAATGGACCTCAAGATTACTATACTCTTCTCTTGCTATTTTTCTTCAAAATCTAATTAATTTTAAAATTGTTGCCACTATAACTAAACTGGGGCTAGCTCTTAAAAGGACACAGATACAATCATTCTAAAAGTATCCGTTCTCTATGCTCTTTCCCTTTCTCTGTTTTCCTGGTCCTTTTGTTGCTCACAGGCCTGAAATGACACAATTCAGGGGCAATGGATTATGAAGACAAAATCCAGCAATTAATTTCCATTCTCCATGCCCTTTTCTATTCTTTTAATAACTTTATTTGTTCTTGTTTTCTCTTTTTAATGGCAGCCTTTAAATATTTTAACTTTTAAAACAGCACTGTTGTCTATTAAGAGTTGACCTTGTTCCATTTGGTATTCACTTAGAACCTCAACTAACAGATACAATTACATCCATCTCTAGCCAGTAATTCTGTGGCTAGCTCACTGATTTACTGGTCAATCTTTTGGCAAATTTATTAGACTGCCAGCATTACTAAACTCTTGCTCTGAGACAAGCAGTTTGCAAAGCAGCTTTGCAGTTATTATTGCTAATTTACAATGTAATATAGCAAATTAACATCATCTCTAAAGCTGAGAGGGCCTTGGTAATTCATCAGGGTCACAAACTGTATTAAAGGACGGTTTCTGAATGTGGGACTGATGAAGTCTAGTGTCCACCTAAGTTAAGCTACTAAACAGCTCTGAGTAAAAAGTGTGTGGTTCCTTAGGGTGCTGGTCTCTGTCTCCTTGATTATGTATAAATACATCATAGGCAAGAAAATAAAAATTTCCCTGTAACAAGGAGACAGTGATTAATTTGCAGAAGAAAAAGGACCTCTATCAAATATGCAGTAATTTATTACTCAATTAAGCTAACAACTTCTTGAGGTGTTTTAGCAAACTCCTCTAACTGAAACTTGATTTTAATTTTTGCTAAATATGAGCCATAGGGAAATTATAATAATGCCTGTCATTGGGCATTGCCAAAGGTCCTAAAACTTACAAAGATGAGGCATGACATTGTAAGAAGTCAGAAATGAGTGAAACAATTATCATGGTTATCATCCCAGTTGTACTATTTGGTCAAATACACTTTGGATTAGGCAGTTCAACATTAGTTTCATTATCCCCGAAATGGAGTGAATCACTTCTGACAAGCAAGCTATGAAAAGGATTGAATCAGACAATGCATGCAAAAATGTCCTATAGTTAAAGACATCCAACTTAAAAGAACTGTAAGTCTTGATAAAGTGGCCGTAGCAGTGAGAACTGTTAATTTTCATCTAACTAATTTGGGGAAAGACATACTAATCTGAATATACATTTTGCAAATCACAGTTACTACTGCAGAAAACGCAGATATCAGGCTTATAATCCATCTGCTTCTTTTTCTTTAAAATAGCACCAGATTTCATTTCTTTTATTGTAATAATCATATTAATGCATTTAAGAGCTTGAATTATATTGTTTTCCTTTTAATCTATAGATCAGTTGAGTTATGAAAGAATGTAGCTGTCACATTAAACATTTTATTTGAAAAAAATAATCTACCTAAATACTTTATAAATTGAAAGCTTCTTTTCATCTTAAAAGATCTACAGTAAGATGATTTCTATAATGGATGTCACCATACCTAAGAAGTTTTACCATCACCTGATTTTTAATTTGACTCTGATTGAAATTGTTCTAAGTGGGAATGTGCTAATTTGGCCAACGGATGGTAGCCATTGGTTAAATATTAAGATGATTTTAGAAGAGCTGAATCAAAGAAATCACAATGTGACTGTACTGGCTTCATCAGCGACTCTATTCATCAACTCCAGTTCTGACTCTCCTGTGAATTTTGAGATGATACCTGTTTCCTACAAGAAGAGCAATATAGATTCCTTAATTGAGCATATGATAATGCTGTGGATAGATCACAGACCAACTCCTCTCACACTCTGGGCTTTCTACAAAGAACTAGGAAAACTCCTCGATACTTTCTTCCAAATTAATATACAGATCTGTGATGGAGTATTAAACAACCCCAAGTTAATGGCAAGACTTCGGAAAAGTCATTTTGATGTGTTGCTGGCCGACCCAGTAACAATCTGCGGAGACCTGGTTGCTCTGAAATTAGGAATTCCATTTATGTACACCCTGAGGTTCTCCCCAGCATCAACAGTGGAGAGACACTGTGGAAAAATTCCAGCACCTGCGTCCTATGTACCTGCAGCCCTTTCTGAGCTCACTGACCAGATGACCTTTGGTGAAAGGCTTAAAAACACCATATCCTATCCCCTACAAGACTATATATTTCAGTCCTACTGGGGTGAGTGGAATTCATACTACAGCAAAGTCCTAGGTAAGTCTCTAAAATGTTCTCTTACTAATGATTCCAGATATCTTATTTATTCTTATTGTTGATACAGCAAAAGCTTTCCATACCACTGCAAATGCCAAGCTGAAGTAAATATGTGTGGGCTAAGTCATTTCAGTCACGTCTGACTCTTGGTTGCCCCATGGACTGTAGCCCTTCAGGCTCCTCTGTCCATGGGATTCTCCAGGAAAGAATACTGGAGTGTGTTGCCATTTCATCCTCCAAGGGATGTTCCCCATCCAGGGATCGAACCCTTGTCTCATGTCTCCTGCATCGCCAGGCAGGTTCTTTACCACTACTTATTATATATTATATATGTGTACACACCTGAATATTATTTTTGGAAAATTCCTAAACAATGGAATGGTGGTATTAATATGCAAGATATTGTCTCAAACAAATAATCCTGTTATTTGTGCCTATTTAGGTAACAGCTTTTCAATGTGCAAAGCAACCTTCAAAAATAAATGAAAATATAAATATGTTCACAAGGATAAATTCAATTCAGTTTATTTGCTTAGTCATGTCTGACTCTTTGCGACCCCATGGATGGCAGTCCACCAGGCTTCCCTGTCCATCACCAACTCCCGGAGCTTACTCAAACTCATGTCCATCAAGTCAGTGATGCCATCCAACCATCTCATCCTCTGTCACCCCCTTCTCCTCCTGCCTTCGATCTTTCCCAGCATTAGGGTCTTTTCAAATGAGTCAGTCCTTCTCATTAGGTGGCCAAAGTATTGGAGTTTCAGCTTCAGTACCTGTCCTTCCAATGAATATTCAGGACTGATTTCCATTAGGATTGACTGGTTGGATTTCCTCACAGTCCACGGGACTCTCAAGAGTCTTCTCCAACACCACAGTTCAAAAACATCAATTCTTTAGCACTCAGCTTTGTTTAGAGTCCAATTCTCACATCCATACATGACTATTGGAAAAACCATAGCTTTGACTAGATGGGCCTTTGTTGGCAAAGTAATGTCTCTGCTTTTTATGGATAAATTATGACACTACTAAAAATACTTTTGAAGTGATACCCAATTTACTTTCTGTTATTCATTCTCCATTTTTCCTTTGTCTTAGGAAGCTTTAAAAATCCTAGGATTAGACACTAGAAACTTGAATTTATACTCTTCTCTGCCTCTCACTATCTCTCCATCCTGAGGCTCCCCTGGGTGCTTGGGCCAGCACTGCCTCCAGCTTAATTGCCCAGGGATCTTTGGCAAGCCTCAAGGTTTCTTGCCTTACAGATTCTTTTTTTTTTTTTTTTACCAGCCAAAGATTTTTATTTTGAAAGCTAAATTTGATGACAATTAGACAAAAATTAATTTCCCCAAAAATTAATAATTCAAAGGTATTATCTACTGATTCTATCTTTCCATGTGCCTTGAAGATGCTGAGCACATTACACGTATTATCTCATTCACTTTCTCATCATGTATATACATATTTTTTTTCCTACAGGTGAGGAAGAAGCTTTTCTACAGGTGAAGCTTAAAGATGATAACTGTCTTGCTCACTCTTTTTTTTCCCTCCCTTTTATTGTTTTTGCCATACAATGCCATGATATCACCATGGGTTTACATATGCTCCCCCTTTTTTTTTTTTTTTTTTTTTTTTTTTTTTTTTTTTTTTTTTTTTTCCAGCCCCGAGACTCAATCCTGGGCTGGCGATTGATTAGACATATGATAATTAACATGTTTCAATGCCATTCTCCCATATCATCCCACCCTTGCCCTCATCCACAGAGTCCACGAGTCTATTCTATACATCTGCGTTCCTTTTGCTGTCTCACATGCTGGGTTCTCCTTACCGTCTTTCTAAATTCCATATATATGCGTTAATATACTGTATTGTTGTTTTTGCTTCTGGCTTACTTCACTCTGAATAATGGGCTCCAGTCTCGTCCATCTGAGTAGAACTGATTCAAATGAATTTTTTTTAATGCTGAATAATATTCCATTGTGTATAGTTACCACAGCTTTCTTATCCATTCGTCAGTTGATGGGCATCAAGGTTGCTTCTATGTCCTGGCTATTGTAAACAATGCAGCGATGAACATTGGGGTACACGTGGCTCTTTCAATTCTGGTTTCCTCGGTGTATATGCCCAGCAGTGGGATTGCTGGGTCATATTTGCCTTACAGATTCTTTATGAAAATCAAACAAAATAAAACAAACTGTCAAGGCCAGTTATGGTTTATTGTTTGTGTTGCTTCTTTTTCTGATCTTCATGAGTCTTCCTTTCTTTCTTTTTCTATTTTATTCTTTCCTGAATGCTTTTTTTCTCTAGATCTGTTAGTAGTAGCAGGGATACTAATTAACAGCAATTAAGTGATATTACCAATGATACTTTCTTACAAAGGTAATATATATGATACTATTCTTTTACTCTAGAAAGATTGAGGGCATAAGGGGAAGGGGGCAACAGAGGATGAAGTGGTTGGATGGTATCATTGACCCAGTGGACATGAGTTTGAACAAGCTCCAGGAGATAGTGAAGGGTAGGGAGGCCAGGCGTGCTGCAGTCCATGGGGTTGCAAAGAGTCAGACACGACTGAGCAACTGAACAATAGCAGCAATGCTATATCAATTATGAAAGATTATGTTTATATTGAATATTATTTATAACAAACTACACAGAACTGTGCAATGACAATGCCCTGATTATACTATCATGGGACTATGTAAATAAAACATAGTCAGTGAATATTTGCAGAAAAGAAACGCCTCTGCGATATTCAAAATCTCCCTTCTCAAATGGTGTCATGACAGATTATATAACATGTGTAAAGCCTTTGTGATACAGAATGTTCCCAACTTCTCATTTTCACAGGAGAATAATCTAGCTGCAGAAGTATTTAAGAAATTGAATGCCTTATTTACTTAAATCCTTTATGCTCCTCATGTTACTAAATGTAGGTGGACAACAATAACTACCTTGAATATTTTATTTCAAATAGAAGTATATTTTCAAGAACTGGTAAAATCCAATTTGTCCTCTGTTTGCAATTACATTCATCGAGTATTAGAGACACCTGTGAATTGTAACCCTATCCTGAAACAGATAAGTTTATATATTTGATATTATTTTCTTTGAACACAAGAAGTTTCATAATGTCATGTGCTGCAAAGTGTCCATTTTAATGGCGGTTCTTCAGTTCTGTGAGAAAGTCTAGAAAAATAAAATGTAAAAAACAAACAAGCAATAACAAAACCCCTCAAATATCTATTTTGAAAGAGATAGAAGTAAGTAAATGGGCTTTCATGGTGGCTCAGATGGTAAAGAATCCGTCTGCAATGCATGAGACCTGGGTTTGATCCCTGGGTCAGGAAGATCCCCCTAGAGAAAGGAATTGGCTCCCCACTCCAGTGGAGAGATTCCAGGGGAGATTCCTGCAGAATCTCATGGATAGAGGAGCCTAGTGGGCTATAGTCCTTGGTATCGCAGAGTCAGACACACTGAGCCACTAATACTCACTCAGCAAGGAAACATCTAATTGCACTGGTTAAAAACTCTGCTTTATTTGTCAGTGAGGACATCTGTTATGAATGAAGTAAATTAAAATGATCATCAATTCAATTTTAAATATGCTTCTAACTCCAAATGGGACAGGCCTGTCTGGGATATAGGCAGATCATTTTTCATATTCAGGAGTGAATCTATAAATAAATCTTGTCCTGGCCAATAGTTCAGCAAGGTATCTTCAAACTACACTGAGCCTGATTTCTCTTCCAACCTCAGAGAGATTTGCTGAACGTGCAACACATAGGTAGTTCTCAAGTGGGCAGGACTAGGAACTAGCCTTTGCTATAGCCACAGGAATGCCAAGGACTTGAATATTGTAATGAAAACAGTTAAATTAATAAGGAAACTGAATGGTCCCATTTTGCCTGTGTCTTTTGATTTCCTGGTCTCTCTATTTTTCCCAGCACTCTGCAGACAGAAAAGAGGAAAAACCAGTACTAATCTATCTATCACTCAGCCAGTATACCTTGTGTTGACAAAAAGAAAAAAAAAAAAAAGAGCCCAATGTGAGAGATGCAAGTTAGGTTTTTTTTTTTTTTTTGAAATTGACTATTTATTTATTTTTAAATTTTCTTTACTTTATTGTGTTGGTTTTGCCATACATTGACATGAAACTGCCATGGGTCTACATATGCGTTTTATTGGGGGCAATATGAAGACTGCAGCCTAGGAGACAGCCCTTCAGGTAGCACTGAGAAGCTGTTCCAAAGAAGTAAGGGGGGAAGGTCAGTATATATGTGATTTTGGTAAAGGAGGAAGATATGCAATCAAGCACATAATTTTTGTAGAAAGTTTCTGCTGGTCTCATGAAGCTTCTGCTATTCGTGAGAAGCAATTGTCACCATGAAGAAGGATTTTAGTGCTTTTCTAGGTATAAGGAGATACAAGAATTGGGCTTATAAAATCAACTCCTAAGAAAATCTAACTGTGTGAGGACATGTCCTGCCGGTTTCCTGGAGCACAGAGTACCTCATTTCTATTCTCCACCTTGAACTCCTTCAGGGGGTGTTGGAGGTCAGCGGCTTCAGCAGGACATTAATCCTTGTAGAGGCACATGGCAAGCGTCCATGGGAAGTGCCAGTTTGTGGCTGACACCTGCTTTTACCTATAAGTACCACATAGGTTCCATGTTGGTCCCTCTTTCCCTGCTGCTAAATTTTAGATATATTCCCTGTAACTAACCCTATCTTTTTCCAGACCATTAAAAAAAAAAAACATAAAATAAATGAGCCTCATAACATTTCCCCTCTAGCACACTTGCTTGAAACTGTACTAAACTACTCAGTACATTTTTTGCATTTGATTTCTGGCTGCCTTTTAAGGCCCAGTGTTTTTATTTTTGTTTGTTTATTTGCTTGTTTTTCTGTATCCCACTCCCATTCTAATCACCATTGCCAACATCTCCTCTTTTCCCTGGAAAATGTGAATCTCTGTTAATCTGCCCTCACATAGGCTTTTAATTCCTTCTCACATATGGCTTTCCTATGGTTAGTGCTGTGAGCTTTTTAAGATTCTGTGTAACCTTTCTTGCAAGTAAAACACAAGTCATACATTGATATAGCTCGCTGAAATTTCGCAGTATAAACCCATGCAACCAGAACCCAAACCAAGAAGCAAAGCATTATTACACCCATAATTCCCTAATCTTCTTCATATCAGTCCTGACTACACCCATCTGAAGATAACAACTTTCTTGACTTCTAACACCACAGATTAAATTTGATCAGTTTTAAGCTGTATAAATGAACCACACATTATGGCTCTTTTGTATTTTGCTCCTTTTATTTAACATCATGCTTTTTATATTTGTCCAAGTTGTCACATGTAGATATAGTGCGTTCATTCTCGTAGCTATACAGAATCTTCTGAATTAACGTAAATTTTACTTATCCATTCTACTGCCAGTGGTCATGTTGGCTGTCTTGGTTTTGGCTATGTATGATAAACACTGCTATGACATGCTTGCACATGTCTTTTGATGAATACAAGTATGCTGTATTACAAGGTGTATATATAAGAAAGGAATTGCTAAGTCATAGGGTATGAATCTGTTTAGCTTTAGAAAATAGTGCTAATTTTCAAGTTCTTGTACCAATTAATAATCTCATCAGCCATTTACTAGTATTCCAATTGTTCTCCATTTTCACTTATCTGGGCATTTCTTTTCATTCTTCTAGTTTAATTGTAACCATAATGAAGTGCAGTGCTGTCTCATTACTATCTTTTATTAACAAACAAGTTGCATGTATCTGTTTAAAGTACATAAAGCACACAGTGATTTGCATATCAAATGTATGTACCTTTGGGACCAACACACCAATCAATCTCTAATATCCCTTTCTAACATAGCTGCTCTCCAGTCCTTTTCAGACACTTATCAGACTAAATAACTCCTCGCATTTAGCTCATTCTTATTTATTTCCATCTGTCTCCCTGTTTCTCTTTCTCCATTTTCAATCATCCCCATGTAGTGTTTGGAGAGGCTTGTGTCAGTTGCCATCAGCACTCATAGTAAATAAGTAAGGCGTCTATGAAACCAAATAATGCTTGATCTCCGGCTCCACTGATAAGGGCCAGACACTCACAGCAGAGGAACTTGTGATCCCTACTTTCCCAAAATTCCATCACCCCTGTGGAGACCAAAGACCAAGCCTGTATGTGACAGACCCAACAGAAGCACCCACTCTCCTGGAGCCTCAGGCAGCAATACCAGTGACACCAGTGGTCGCAGGGCACCGAGGACTCCAAAGCAGTGACATGCCAGCACCAGCAATCACCTCTGACAGAGTTAGTGGAGGGTGGAAAGTGCCTATCTCAAATAGAACAGAGAGCACATGTAAGGAAAGAAACAAAAACATGTCCTATCCCGCCACCTACTGGAAAACAATAGACGGGCAGCTAATTTCTAGCCCATTGAATCTTTCCTGCCCATGCTTAGTTGCTCAGTTGTTCACTGGTGTCAGACTCTTTGCGACCTCATGGACTGCAGCTTCCCAGGCTCCTCTGTCCTTGGGATTCTCCAGGCAAGAATACTGGAGTGGGTTGCCGTGCCCCCTTCCAGGGGATCTTCCCAACCAGGGGATCAAACCCAGGCCTGCCACATTGCAAGAGAATTCTTTACCAGCTGAGCCACTAGGGAAGCCCAAGAAGACTGGAGTGGGTAGCCTATCCCTTCTCCAAGGGATCTTCCCCACCCAGAGATCAAACAGGGGTCTCCTGCATTGCTGGTGGATTCTTTACCAGCCGAGAAAAGAAAGAGAACATTACCTAAAGAAGAAAGGCATTCACTGCTTCAAATGTACCAGCAGAGGAGCAACTCAAGCTTCATGAAGATCCACAGCAACATTGTACCACAAAAAGAATATAAAAATTCTCCGAAAACCAAACTTAAAATCACAGAATATCATAATCTGACAGAGAATTCAAAATAGTATCATGAAGAAACCCAAAAAGTGACAAGAAAACTCAGACAATTCATTGAATTCAGGAACAAGATCAATGAATTAACAAAAAGAATAATTTACTAGGGATATTTAAACTCTAAAAAGAATCAAGCAGAAAATCTGGAGCTGAAGAACTCAACTGGAGGTACAATGCTCCCTGATTCCAAACTGTATGACAAAGCTATAGTAATCAAGACAGCATGGAATTGGCTGGAAAATAGACACATAAATCAATGAAACAAAATTGAGAGGCCAGAAATAAACCCGTAAATATGTGGAGAATTATTTTTGACAAAGTAACAAGGAATATACAGTGGAGAAAGGGTACTCTATTCAATAAATGGATATCAAAAATTGTATAATTTAGAATCTTATTTTATTGAAAAAATATTTTACACGGAAATTTACACTGCAGTCATGAATTATAATGTTTTATTGAATTATCCACAATGTTTTAGCTATTTTTATTATTACTAATTCTAAAATTGTCAATATTATATATGTGTGTATTTCTAAGTTGACATTGATATTGCTGATATTGTTTAAAGTTGAACTATATCTATCTATGTATGGCTAAAACGCAAGTAACAATGAACATGTCTAATATAATCATCTTAGTTTTTAAGTGCCATTCTCTAATAAAATGAACCAGCATTCTTTGAAGAAATGGTCAATTCTAAGGTTGAGACAGTGAAAATAGTAGATGATCCTGAAACATTTTGTGGTTTCAAAAAGTAACAAGTAATTGAAAATGATGGGGCCATATCAAAAGGATGTAGAAACCAATGTATGAAAAAGTTTCTAATACCTGTGACAATTCGAACAATCAAATAAATAATAATTATAATTAAATAGAATGTATAAAAATACATTTTTGAGTTATAGCAATGTAAGTATAAATAAGTGGTTGAATAGTAGAAAATTATTTAAATTCTAATTAATATAGAAGGAATCATTGATTTTTTAACTGATTGGGTTTTTAAGATCAATATTTTATATAATCATGATAAAATTATCAAAATGAGAAATTCTCATTAAAAATTATTAATTACCCTGCTGATATCCTTTTTTCTTTTCAGTATAGAATCCAAGTTTCCTCCTTGCATTTACTTGTCCAGTCTCTCTACTCTTCAGTTTGTGACAGTTCCCACAGGCTGTCTTTGTTTTTCTAAAGAGCACTGGCTAGTTAATTTTTAGAATATCCTTCAACTTTTTTTCTGGTATTTTCTTGTGATTAGGAAGAGATGATGTATTTGGGGAAAGACTACTATAGGAGTAACTTGTGTCCTTCACAATGAGATGCATCAGAGGTACATCATATAGACAGTTTATTATCAGTGATCATATTTTGATCACTTAGTTGAGTGCGTCTGCCAGGATTCTCCCTATTTTCCACTTTGCGATTAACAAGCATCTTGAAGGGAGATACTGTGAGACTGCAAATCATACTAATTATATGTTGGCATGTATTTTTATAATCCTTTACAATAAAATTCCAATGAATAATTCAGAAGGAGTAATGGAAATAGAAAATCACTCTTTGGAAAACATAATAATAATCCTGAAGGATACACAGAAATCTCTACTTAATTTATAATTGCTTATGTTTAAAGTGACTACTTTAAAAATTTAAAGTAGTTGGAAGATTTGGGTAAAAGAACAGAAATTTAGGGCTTAGTTGTGGCTGCATGAAAAACGCACAAGCTCTAAAGAGTAAAAGAAGACTTGAAAGAGGAAGCCCTAAGTAGACAAAACCAATACTAGATTCAAAGGCCTTAGTCTATTCTTCATGCATATTTTACATTCTATCATTGTTTCCATTTTTATTCAAAACTTAATTCTACATAACATCTTTTGATTTCTCTTTTGGGTTACTGTTTATTTGTATAGCTGTGCTTAATCTACTCTTCAATCTATTCATTAATTTAAATCTGATTTGTTGAATTCTTAAATTCCAGAAATTCACTGTTTCTTTTGCAAATTTTCACAATTATTCTTTTTAATCTCTTGTTTCTTACCAATATTTTCAGACTTTGTTTCATACCCTTAAATTTATTGTAAAAATAATTTTATTTTTCATTTCATACAATAATATTTTAAATCACTGAATTCATATTTCTGGTTTCTGCTGCTTTTGCTGGTTTTAAGTCCTGAAGCCTTGTTTTCTTTTAACAGGGAGGTGCTTATTTACCTTCAAATTTTATCAGTGGGAACCTTGAAGTTAGGTTCAAAGTTTCTTCAAAGTGGCTTTTCTAGTTTGAACTGGAAATCCATATGAATATTGACTGTTAAGACTTCTAAGAGATCTTTTTCATTTACACACCACTGAGTCAAAACTAGCAATCATCCTTGCTGTAAACTTCTGTGTAAGTGAATTTGTTTGTAAAAGGGAGGCCATATCTTGAGAATCTAGCATTACGTGAACATACGTAGGGTGTAGGATCTTGGCAAGGCTTCAGACTTTCCTTCTCTCCACTCTTGGCACCTACGGTGTGTTCTACAAAGAAACAAGTTTGAACATCAGAATTCCTGCCTTGACTTTGTTTAGGGGTTCTGTCTGCTGACTTTTTACTTTCTTTTAAATCAGAAATGAATTTTTATGGGGCAATTCTATATTTTATTCAGAATTTTAAATGTTTCAGTTGGATATAAGTGAATATATGCCTATACTTTAAAATTTATGAAAATGAATTATTCTTCAAAATCTGAGCTCTACCTTAGTTTTCTCATATAATAAAACAACTTAGAGATATTTCTCTATTCAGGTAAGAATACTGGAGTGGGTTGCCATGCCTTCCTCCAGGGGATTTTAACCTAGGGATCAAACCCAGGGATGGAGCCCAGGTCTCCTGCAATGAAGGCAGATTCTTTTTTACCAGCTGAGCTACCAGAGAAGCCCAGTAACATGATACTGAGGTCAATTTCTGACCTGTACTATATATCTTTGCCCTCTCTTTGACTTCATTTAACTTTTTTACAGCATATGAACTTCATCATAGTGATTAGATACATTTATCAATCTTTGTTTAATCACTTTTAGGCTATTTATCCTGTATAAAATGACTTTTATCCTTTAAGATTATAACATTATCTGTTTTCTCTTAGTGAATTTATGGTTCTGTTGTAGCTTTCTATTTTCTGATTTCTTTTGGATTATGCTTTTTACCAGTCATTAGTAGAGTCTATGCAAAGCCTAATTATGCAACACAACACAACTCTCAATCCTTGATCCTAGAGTATTCTTTGCATCTTTAAGCAAACCTACTTTGGGTTTGTGTTTTGGCAAAACAGAAAAGCTCTCAAAGGACTTGAAATTTCATTATGTCTCTTTCAAATTATTAAAATGAATATTATTTTGTAACTGAATGTAACCCTTGGTATAACTGTGTCACAATTCTTAGAACATAAGATACATTCACTTATAAGTAATACTTTTCAACCTACTAAGTAGACTCTTAAAGACTTAGCAAACTTATAATTTCATCATTATCTTCCTCCACCAAGCAACCTCCTTCATGAGCTTTGCCCTTCTTCATTTCATCTATACCTTCTATGATCCACCTCCCTGTATTTGTAGAAGTATAAGGGAGAAGTATTAATTATTGGGCTAATTTATTTTCTACAATAATCTATGAAATCATTTTGAATTAGAAGTGTATCTTACTTTTTTCTTTATACTCTGTGCATGGTATAGAATCCATTATAAAATAAGTGCTAAAAGTTGCTTGTTGAAAGCATGAAATATCACACGTTTTGAAGAGGAATTGGAATTGGACTGAAAAACAGATCAATGATGGGACACAAAATCTGTGATCCTAAATATTTCTCCTCCCTAGAGATTCACATATATGTTCAATCATTAATGACACATGGCAGGTCAAAAAAATTTTCCGTAACTACTACCCTTTTCTGCACATTTCTGTGTTAACCTCTGCTCCATACATACTGAACTAACAACTGCATACTTAAATGACCATGACTTACATATGATTCATCTTTTTATCCTTTTCTTCTGTTCAACTTTAAAACTCTTCTCCTTTATTCTTTGCTTCTGAGTTCAGCTGAAATGTCCCCTCTGTGTTGAAGCTTTGTCTGATTTTCTTCACATTAGAGTCACAGCATATTCTGAGACCCTGAAATGCTGTGTCTTTGTACAACATTTAGTATATTCATATTCCTCCTATATTAGGCAATGTATCTGGCTTTTTTTTGCTATTATTTGCTAGATATATCTAAATGGGTTCTATCATATTTTAAGCATATGTAAACCCATGGTGATATCATAACAATGTATGGCTAAAACAATAATTAAAAAAATAAAAAAATTTAATAAAAAAAAAAAAATCCTGTGACTAAAAAAGAAAAAAATAAATAAATAAAATGTTATGGTTATCGTTAAAAAAAAAAATGTCAGTAAGGCATTATTTTTTTCTATTTTAATAACTGCTAGAAGGTCGCAATCATTTCCTCAAGAATATATAAATATTTCCTATCTTCTCCTGAACAAGTATCATGCCCAGTTAACAACTGGCAAAGTTCTCTGCATGTAAGTTTCCTAACTCCAGAAATTAATTTTTAACTTGATCAATGTCTAAATTGCCACTCCAATTTTGTGCCCAACAAGCATTCGGCATATGCAGAGCAGTGTGTGAGGGAGCTGCTATCATGATCTCCAAGAACTGGGTTTCAGCAATTCTACTGCTGCAGCTCTGCTGCTCTGGCTGTGGATTATGTGAGAAGGTCCTGGTGTGGCCCTGTGACATGAGCCACTGGCTCAATCTAAAGGTTGTTCTGGAGAAACTAATGGAAAGAGGCCATGAAGTGACTGTGTTGGTGTCCTCACAAAATTTTCTCATTGACAACAACAAGCCTTCCACACTGAACTTTGAGATGTTCTCAGTGCCGCAGGACAAAGAGACGGCTGAAAATAATCTAAATGATTTTTTAGATCTATCTGTTAACATTATGCCAACATTGTCACCCTGGCAATTAGCAAAGAAACTTCAAGATTTTTTCCTTCAAATAAGTGCAGATTTAAAACTTACCTGTGAGAGTGTTGTCTACAACCAGACAATCATGAAGAAACTCCAAGACACCAACTATAATGTCATGATTATAGACCCTGTGATGCCCTGCGGTGAGCTGATTGCTGAGATTCTGGGAATCCCTTTTGTGTACACACTAAGACTCTCCTTGGGTAGTACAGTCGAGAAATACTGTGGACAACTTCCATCTCCACCATCCTACGTGCCTGTTGTCATGGCAAGACTACCAGACAAAATGACCTTTCTGCAAAGGGTAACAAATTTACTGCTTACCATTTTCTTTGACTTCTGGCTCCAACAATTTGACTCTCAGCTTTGGGACCAGTTTTACAGTGAAGTATTAGGTAAGAGACTCTGCTTTTCATTCTAAAGTAATTATCAGAAGATGCTGAGGAGGTTTCAGAAGAGTCTAGGAAGAAGAAAGGAGTATATTTTTAATTCTTTCACTTTCACAAAAACTTCACAGTTGATATCAAGGAACTATGGTTTAATAACTAACTGGGGAAGGGAAGCAAGAAATTTCTTGCCATGGTTCCTCTTTCTCTACAGTCCTCTATTTATTAGGATACTTCAGTACTTGAAAGATTGTTACCAAAACAAAATGAATTATAAAGTATGCCAATAAATGTCAGTCCAATGGAATATGTATTTTTGTCAGATGCAGGATATCACAAATAAGTCTAATACACTGACTTTTCGTAGAGGAGATGTTTGATTTCTTACTGGTTAAGTGAGTGCAATGTTTGTTAAAAGAGGAACATAGTCTCCTTGCCTGATTTTAGTAATAGTCTGGACCCTGAGCCATATTAACAGTGGTATTAAATTTGGTATATAACTTATTTTGTCTGAATTTTGCTCTACAAATTTTGAAAATCATGGAATATTAGATTTAAAATTTAAACCATCCTCCTTTTGGACCAGAGTACCATGTACTCCTATCTCTCATAAATTTGGGATGAAACTTCAGTAAGTCCTATGAGAACTACTTCATCATAATGGGTCATACTGAGAAGTTTCCTAGTATGCTTTATACTTTTGGAGGAGTATAATAGAAAACTGAAAGATTAAGCAGAAACTGGAAAGAGTTTATAATTCAAGATATTAAAAACAGTATATTTTTCACTTCACTAGTTATGTACATTCTATTTTTAATCACCTGCCTTTTCTAATAAAAAATGGTTTTGCTTTGCAATTTTCAAATGTCTAGCTATTATCTGATTGCATCACTGAAGTTGGCTTTCACTCCAAATACTGTTTTGCTTTGTTTTTAATTGAAGTATAGTTGATTTTTTTTTAATTTTCTTTACTTTATTGTGTTGGTTTTGCCATACGTTGACATGAATCTGCCATGGGTATACAATGAAGTATAGTTGATTTTAAATTCATTAATTTTTGCTATATAACATAGTGATTGAGTTATACATATGAATCAGTTCAGTTCAGTTGCTCAGTTGTGTTTGACTCTGCGACCTCATGGACTGCAGTACGTCAGGTTTCCCTGTCCATAACCAATCCCTAGAGCCTGCTCAAACCACATCCATCTAGCTGGCAATTCCATCCCAGCATCTTATCCTCTGTCGTCTCCTTCTCCTCCTACCTTCAGTCTTTCCCAGCTTCAAGGTCTTTCCTTCACAACAAGTGGCCAAAATATTGAAGCTTCAGCCTCAGCATCAGTCCTGGTTTGATCTCCTTGCTGTCCATGAGACTCTCAAGAGTCTTCTCCAACACCAAATTTTCCCAAATTTCAAGGCTTCAGTCATCATCTACAGTGACTTTGGAACCCAAGAAAATAAAGTCTGTCACTGTTTCCATGGTTTCCTCATCTATTTGCCATGAAGTGATGGGACCAGATGCAATGATTTTCATTTTTTGAATGTTGAGTTTTAAGTCAGCTTTTTCACTCTCCTCTTTCACTTTCATCAAGACGCTCTTTAATCCCCCTTCACTTTGTGCCATAAGGGTGGTGTCATCTGATATCTGAGGTTATTGATATTTCTCCTCGCAATCTTGATTCCAGCTTGTGCTTCATCCAGCCAGGCATTTCGCATGATGTACTCTGCATAGAAATTAAATAAACAGGGTGACAATATACAGACTTGACGTACTCCTTCCCCAATTTAGAACCAGTCCATTGTTCCATGTTCAGTTCTAACTGTTGCTTCTTGACAATGATAATCTCTAGTTGCTTCCATGTTGCTGCAAATGGAATTATTTCATTTTCTTCTATTACTGAGTAGCATTCTGTTGTATATATGTGTTATATCTTCTTGATCTAGTCATCTGTTGATGGGCATTTAGGCTGTTTCCATGTTTTGGCTACTGTGAATATTGCTGCTGGGAACATAGGGATGAAGTTATCTTTTTGAATTATAGTTTTTTTCCATATGTCCATGGATAGGATTGTTGAATCCTATGGTAATTTTAATTTGATGTTTTAGAGGAAATTTCCTACTGTTTTCCATAGTGCCTGTATCAACTTACATTCCCACCAAGAGTGTAGGAGTGTACCCATTTCCACACACTCTCCCCAGCATTTATTATCACTCCAAATACAATTTGAGAGTCATAGAAACATGAACAAAGATCATATTGGGTATTAGAAATATTAGTTAATTTAACTTCCTTAATGCAATAGTTTGCTAGGGCTGTTATACCTAAATTTAAAAGACCAGGTGGCATTAAAAACAGAAATTTATTTTCTCTCAGTTTGGCAAGCTAGAAGTCTAAGACCAGCGTTTTGTCGGGTGGTTTTCCTTAAGGCCTATCTGCACAGCTTGCGGAGGCCCACTTCCTTGCTTTGTCTTCCCGTGGTCTTTCCTCTGTATGTGCACATCCTGCGTGCATGCTAAGTCTCTTCAGTCGTGTCCTACTCTTTGCAACCTTATGGACAGTAGCTCGTCAGGCTCCTTTGCCTATGAGATTCTCCAGGCAAGAATACTGAAGTGGGTTGCCTTGTCCTCCTCCAGGGGATCTTCCTGACCAGATTGAACTTGCGTCTCGGGTCTCCTGCATTGGCAGGCAGGTTCTTTTCCACTAGTGCCATTTGGGAAGCCCCTAAGTATATCCTAGTGTTTCTTATTCTTCTTATAAGGTGATCTGTCATATTGGATTAGGGCCCACTCTTATGATCTCATTTATATTAACTAACTTTAAAAGATCTACCTTCAAATACTGTCAGATTTCAGTGTTTTAATAAAAGAGGAACAGAGTTCAATCCATCCATAACACTGATTTTTATAGTCGCATTGTTTCACAGAACTAAGATTTAAAAAAAAAATTTAAAAATCCTTAGCTTTACACATAACTTTGAATTTACACTGTGTTGATTTAACCATACATAACATAGCAACCAATAAACATTCCTGGGTGCTTCCTTGGTTGCTCAGTAATAAAGAATCCGCCAACAACGCAAGAGACATGATAGGCTTGGGTTCGATCCCTGGGTCAGGAAGATCCTCTGGAGGAGGGCATGGCAACCCACTCCAGTGTTCTCACCTGGGAAATCCCAAGGACAGAGGAGCCTGGTGGACTACAGTCCACAGAATTACAGAGTTGGATAGGGCTGAAGTGATTGAGCAGGCACACACAAGCGCTTTCTCAGTGTAGGCAAAGTGTTAGGCTCTATGGACTTGAGATAAATAAGACCAGTGCCTTGGCCTCAATTCTTCTCTCAGAAACAAATGCAAAACACAAAACTAGAAATATATTCTGATAGTTAGAGATGCTGTCCTAGTTCCAACTGATAACTTTTTGAGACGTTTGTTGTATTATGCATAAATATAGGAAAGGTAAAGGATTCTGTGTGGATACATGTTATACACAATATGTAGTCCTTAGGATCAATGGCTAATTTTTAACTTTACCACCTTTAACAGGTTTCTTGCTTACTGTAAGTACTGTCATGGATTTTCATTGCTCTACTCTTTCATCTTCTTCATTAAGCAGTTCTGAAGACACTATAATTTCATTCTTGATCTAATGAAAAAAAATAGTACAAATTGCTAAAAACTTAAATCAAAGTATATATATATAATGAATATTATTGGCTTTATGTTTTTCTTACATAAGCACTCTTACCTTTTGTCTTTACATTAAGATATTGTCTAAGTATTAAACATAAATTTATGTGTATGGGTGTGTGTGTGTGTATGTATGTATGTATATATTTGTATATATGGGCTTCCCTGGTGGCTCAGGTCAAGAATCTGTCTGCAGTGCTGAAGATCTGGGTTTGATCTCTGGGTTGGGAAGATCCCCTGCAGAAGGAAATGGCTACCCACTTCAGTATTCTTGTCCAGAGAATTCCATTGACAGAGGAGCCTGGAGAGCTGCAGTCCATGGGGTTGCAAATAGTCAGATACAACTGAGCGACTAGCACTTGTCTTGCCTATATATATGTATATGTGTATTTTTTTACCAGTAGGAACAGTGATATTCATCTTTACCTATTTTTACTTAGTATAGATTTGACATCTTTCCTCACAACATATTAAAACCTACATTATTCTTTAAACTGATTTAGTAATATTCATATGAATGTATGTAACAAATCATTTAATTTGTCTAGCATGAAAGCTAGACTTAGATTGTTCCAGCTCTGTTGTTACCAAAAAAAAAAAAAAAAAAAAAAAGAAGAAGTATTTCCCTGAAGTTTGTACCTACATCTCTGCTACAATGCCCTCTAAAATTTTTGAACGATTTAGCTCTTATCCTCAGATCTTTTCTTAGGTAGCCAGCAATTATTCCATTTTTTTTGGACTCTTTATCCTATTGATCTCTTATTGATCTGGCATTTTAGGAAATCTAAATCCTTCATTTTCTATGATGTGCATTACACAAGTCCCTCAGTCAACTCAGAAATTTATCAATAAAAATCAATTGATGTAAATATTTTATAT
The DNA here is from genome assembly GCA_007570785.1 of Antilocapra americana. NCBI lineage: Eukaryota > Metazoa > Chordata > Mammalia > Artiodactyla > Antilocapridae > Antilocapra > Antilocapra americana. The sequence continues at coordinate 20,902,175 of ML660770.1, forward strand.
ATTTTAAAATATTATACATGTAATTTCATATTTTAGAAAATATCATACCAATAAAAAGTGAAGAGATATAAGTATACAGTTAAGAGAAATAATAAAATAAACTTCTATATGCCTTATAAAGCAAGTTAAGAAACAGGTTGTTACAGTTCTTAGAAATGCTCTTCTGTCAGTAGAAACCATGAACTTGACTTTGGTGAATATTTTCTTGGAAATTGTACATCTGTCATTATATATGATTTCTTTAACACTCTACAATTTAGTTTTTTAATATTATACATACAAATATAGAAGTGTAATTTATGCAGAATAATTTTTAAGATACAGTCATGTGTTTTCTTTTTCTTAAGCTCTGTAGATAGTATTCTGTTGTATACCTGATGTTTTGGGAATCGACAACTAGCTACTTGGGCTTCCCAGGTGGCGCTAGTGGTAAAGGACTTGCCTGCCAAGCAGGAGACATAGGAGACATTCTTGGGTTGGGAAGATCCCCTGGAGGAGAGCATAGCAACTCACTCCAGTTTTCTTGCCTGGAGGATCCCATGGACAGAGGAGCCTGGCGGCTATAGTCCATAGATTTGCAAAGTAAGACACAACTGAAGAATCTTAGCACACACACAACTATTTGTAATTTATTATATAATACAGTTATTATCAACATTCTTGTGTATGCCCTCTGCTGTAGAACAGCAAACATGCCAACAGATATAAACCATATATCTATGTTTAAACCTTTATCCATATTTTCCCCTACTAGGTAATTTCAGACTTTTGTCAAAAAATTATACTTTAACCAAGACTATATAAATTTTTTACCTTAACCAACACAGCATTTTATTCCTTGTTGTACCACATCTTTAGGCAGCATATTATCGAAGGAGTTTTATTAATCAACGAGGAATAATTGACATACCATAAAATTCACACATAGGCAATGATATTTATTATGTTTACAAAGTTCAACAGCTGTCACCATGTTGGAATCTTATAATCCCCCAAAGAAATGATTGTTGTGAACTTTGTCAAAGTGACAGATCTGAAATATTATCTTAGGTTTCATTTAGATTTCCTTGACTATTACTGGCTTGAGTAACTTTTCATATTTTATGGGCTATTTTTGTTTCTTTTCCATGAATATCCTTCTCTTGTTGTTAGTCCATTTTTTTCTAAAAGGTTTCTTGTATCTTCATTATTGTTTCAATAAATTCTTTTTATATTCTAGATAAGCCTCTGTTAGTTTCATGTACTGCAGAGTCTTTGGCAGTTTATGATGTGTTTCCCATTCTCTTAAATATTGTATGAAGAAATTTGGGTTTTAAACCTAATGAAGTAAAATAGCCATTTTGTTTTTTTAAACACTTGAGGAAATTCTTTCTTACTCTACAAGCATAAAGATTTCCTTTTATATTGTCTTCAAAAAAATCATGGTTGTGCTTTTGAAGATTTTAACCTACTTAGTAATTTATTTTTGCATATTTTGTATATTGGGCTCAATTTCTTTTATTTTTACCTTTCTTCCTTTGCTCTTCCTTTTTTCTCCTTTTCCCCTGTCTCCTTCCTTCTCTATCCCTCTTCTCTCTCATTTTTCTTCCTACTATTGCCCAGGAATACAGAGTTGGACCATTATAATTCATTCAAAGCTTTTTCTTTTTCCTACTTATTTGCAATATTTCCTGTATCATTAAGAATTTTCACTGCTTAAGTGGTTTTTCTTTGATTCACTATGATATTTGCTTTTTTCTATATTAGTTCTTGTTTCTAGCTTTATTAAGAGATAACTGGACTTCCCTGGGGGTCCTTTGATTAAGACTCCATGCTTCCACTGCAGGGAGTATGGGTTCCTTCTCTGGTTGATGAATTCAGTTCCCACCTGATATATGGCATGGCCAAAAAAAGAGAGAGAGAGGTAATTGACATATGACATAGTGAAAGTTTAAAGTGCACAGCATGATAACTTGCTATACAGAGAAGTGTAGAAAAATTTTCACCATGATAATAACCTCACATATTGCTTATTTTTGTGGTAAGAACATTTAATATCTACTCTCAGGAACTTTTGAGTATGTAATAGTGTATTGTTAACCATACTATTAGTTACCATACTGAATATTAGATCCCCAGAACTTATTCATCTCAAAGCTGAAAGTTTGTACCCTTTGATCAACATCTCCCTGAATTCCCCTATCCTTACCTGTCCCTGACAACCACCAATCTCCTCTCCTGTTTGAAGTGGCTTTTTTTTTTTTTAAGACTCCACAGTTCAGTGAAATCATACATTATTTGTTTTTCTCTGTCTGACATATTTCATTTAGCATAAGTTTCATTCATTTTGTCACAAATGGCAACATTTCAATCTTTTTCATTGCTGAATAATAATAATATGTAATAATTATATGTACATACTACATTCTCTCTACCCATCCATCCTAAAGTAGACTTATGACCTATAGCTAGAAGGGGCTGAAACGGAGTGTAGGGCCCTTTCAGGATCTCTGAGAGCACAGACAGAAATGTCTTCTACTGGATCCCTGAGCAGCAGGTCTGCAAATGGACTGTAGCTGTGATGGGGTTGCAGCTAAGTAGGGAATTCTTCAGCATCTCTGGGGGCACAGCTTTGAGTGTCTATTGCTTAGTCTACATGTTACTGTGACAGTTCTTAGATGGTGGCTAGAAGGGGCTGAAACCAAGTCTGGAATCTTTACAGAGTCTCTAGGTTGCAGATTAGAGTGACTCCCTCTGTGACCCTGAACCCTCAGGACTGCTGGCCAGCTGGCTGTGAGGAGATTGGAGTTCAGCACAGGAACATCTCAGGACCCTGAGGTGCAGACAAGAGTGCTTCCTGGCTGGTTGCTCTGCCAGCTTGGCTACTTGAGGACAGTGGCGAGGACAGCAAACAGCCCAGTTACAGGGCCTTCTCAGAATCCACAGTTTGACCAAGTTTGTCCAACTTGCCTCTGGGGATCCCACAGGGTTTGAGCCAGTTGTGGGCCACTTTAAGGTCTACAGCTGGGACAGAGGTCTAGATGTTTATTACTCAACATGAAGTGGGCATGTCTCCTCTTGGTTTCCTTGGCATATGATGTTATTAACAGAGCCAAAGAGAAACTATAGCTGAGTTCTCGGGGTACAGAACTTTTTGCCAAGTCTGCAGCCTGGAACCCACTCTCTGGGTGAGTCATCTGGTTGCATGTCTCCCTTCTTAAAAGGTCATTGTCTGTCTTAGATGGTACCCAGATTTCACAATCTCCTGTCTGAATCTCAGGGCTCCCACAAGACACATATGTCTGTGAATAAATGTCAAATCATTGCTGTTAGGGGCGGGTAGGGGTACATGATGGATATCTTATATGGTCATCCTGTTCAAAATATCTGGAAGGGCAACACCTTCTCCCCTAGTATCTCTTCTGGAATACCTTGGTTATTCTAAACCCTTGGCTCTTCTAATCAGATTTCTAAAATTCAATGTGAAATTCTAAAAAGAAAAATGTTAAGTTTCATGAATCCTGGAATTTTGAGACTTAGTGAGAAATACAAGGAATCACAGTGAGTCAGTGGGTAAAGAATCCTTCTGAAATGCAGGAGATGCAGGAGACAGGAGTTCTATCTCTGAGTCGGGACGATCCCCTGGAGGAGGACATGGCAACTCACTCCAGTATTCTTGCCTGGAGAATCCCATAGTTAAAAGGGTTTAACTGGCTACAGTCCATAGATTCACAAAGTCAGACATGACTGAAGTGACTGAGTATGCAAACATGTACAAGGAATCTGTAGATAAATTTGGAGAGGATGAACAAATTTATGAATTTTGATTTTCCTATAAATGAACATGATAGCTCTATTTATTTTCTATAAAGGGTTTCAGCGAGACTTTATAATTCTAATCTGTATATTTTATGAATCTCTTTTAAAATTATTCAAAAATTATAAGTTGAAATATACAATTTCAGTTCAATTCAGTTGCTCAGTCATGTCCGATTCTTTGGTTTGAGTCACCTAATCCTGGAATCCACCCAAACCCATGTCCATCGAGTCAGTGATGCCATCGAGCCATCTCATCCTCTGTTGTCCCCTTCTCCTCCTGCCTCCAATCCTTCCTAGCATCAGGGTCTTTTCCAATGAATCAACTTTTCGCATGAGGTGGCCAAAGTATTGGAGTTTCAGCTTCAACATCAGTCCTTCCAATGAACACCCAGGACTGATCTCCTTTAGGATGGACTGGTTGGATCTCCTTGCAAGTCCAGGGGACTCTCAAGAGTCTTCTCCAACACCACAGTTCAAAAGACCACCCAATTTATACTCGGTGTTAATTATTATGTAAACCACAGACTTTGAGTAATTATATTCTTTCAGTGTGAGTTCATCAACTGCAACAAATGTAGCATTCTGTTGGAGATATTGATAATGGGATAATCTATACAAGTGTGAAGACAAGCATATGTGGGAAATATCTCCACTTTTCCCTCAATTTTGCTATCATCCAAAATTGCTCTAAAATACTAAAGTATTAATTCATAGACTGTGATACAGAAATCATACATGTTAGTTTTTTAGCATATCTTTAAAAGAAATAAACTGTCTAGGAAGCCTAGTAAGGTTGTCTCTGGGTCAATATCTACAGCTTGCATGAGTTACCACTGAGAGATTGGTACCTGTCCTCTGCTGAATACCTCAATCTGTCTCATCTACAATATAGCATTTTGTCATACATTTAGGCTCCCTCTAAGAATTCTTTGAAACTAAAAGGTAACTCAGTAGACTCATCATGAAGGATTAAGATAATAGATTCAAGCAGCAACAATATTTCCATGGTAATTCAAATTTAGTGGCCATTGTTCAATTATCTTCTATTGTGTTTATAACTAATTTTGTGTAACAAAATAATAACAGAAAAATAGATTGGTGGTAAGTTTTAATCCCATATATTTGTTTTACAGGTCCTTAGCATAACATTTAGAATGTCTTGAGAAAAATTTACAACTTTTTCATACTTTAGCACAATTATTCTCATGTTGATATGCATTTCATACTGTGCATAGCTGCTTCAAATAAATAATTTTAGTATACTAAGTACTTTAGTATACTAAAATACTTTAAGCTATGTCTTTCAAAAATGTTTTGCATAATAATTTCTCCTAAGGATTTAATAATCAAGACAGGATGTCACACACATGGAGCAACACATCTGAAAAACATAAGCATGTTTGTGGGGAAACTGTGGTGCTTTGTTCTCATCCAGTCTGGCAGTTGCAAGCTGAGTGTCCTTGGAAATGGCTTTTTTATTATCAAGTTAAATCATTGCCTATATAACTTCAACTGAGCAAGTGAACACACACATGCACATGAAACTTCTGACATATATCCAAACACTACACAATTGAAACAATTCTTTAAAAAGGCTATTCAATCTAGAGTACAGAAAAGCTCCATTTCTGAATAGAATCTTTAATAAAGGAACATTCTTGTCTAAATTTTTCTTTACTTAGATGCAGCACATGTTTTTTGTGTATACAAATGATTGACTTAGTAATTTGCAAATACTTGTTCTTTACAAATCTCCTAAAATGAATATTTAGAATCTGTCCTTTTCATAAAACATCATTTCAAGGTGACACTCAAATGTGTGATACTATTAATGCATGCATGTGTAATCTGCATTCCAAAGAGGGTTGTATTAGGTTTAAGTTACTCAGGGATTTCCTATGGAGAAAATAATAGCAAATCAATGAAGGGATGAGATTTGACTCAGCAAGATAAGGTAAATTGATGCTGGTGGGATTCTTCAACAATGTTAGTGAACCCGAAACTGTAACAAGTGGAAAGGTAGAAAGATAGTCCTGATTGGGAATTAGAAAACCACTGAGAGTTGATTTGGTGTTTATGGTGGTTTAGTTGCTAAGTCACGTCTGACTCTTGTGACCCCATGGCCTATAGCCTCCCAGACTTCTCTGTCCATGGTATTTCCCAGGCAAGAATACTGCAATGGGTTGCCATTTCCTTCTCCAGGGGATCTTCCAGACTCAGTGATTGAACCCACGTCTCTAGTATTGACGGTGGATTCTTTACTGATGAGTCATCTAGGACGTCCTTTGTGTTAATAGAATGCAGCTAATCTGCCATCTGCCATTTAATTGAAGAGAAACTATGAGCATGAAATCCATCAGTACTTGGAGTTGTGGTTAAAATTTTTTATTGAATGTATTTCCTGAAAGAACTTATTTTTGTTAAAGAATTGTATTTTTATTCGATTTTATTGAGTTTATTTTATTTTACATACTATTGTTCTTTTACTACCCAAACATTCTTTCTCCCTCCTTTCCACTTCCCATCCTTCCTCTCTACCTTTCTATTTTCTTTCCTTTCTTCCTTCCTTCTTTTCCTCCATCTTTCATCAATACTTTAAATTTCACTTCCTTTTAACATCTAAATGTGATAAGTAATCAAGAGTTCCTTCATAACACATCAGAAAATCAGTGGTGCAATTTTTCCCCCAGCAAATATGCACACGAATAAGTTCAAGCCTACTTCCTTCATTTTCTCCAGGAAGACCCACTACGCTCTGTGAGACCATGGGGAAAGCAGAGATTTGGCTCATCAGGACATACTGGGATTTTGAATTTCCTCGTCCATACTTACCAAATTTTGAGTTTGTAGGAGGACTGCATTGTAAACCGGCCAAACCATTACCTAAGGTAGGTCTATTACAGTGGAAGTCTCTTTTGTACTTTGTATAATACCCCGATTTTCCTTTAAAGCAGTATCAATGACAGAGATATGCTTGCTGCTGAATTGCTTCAGTTTTCTACTTCGAATCTATTTTCAAAATCATGGAAGCCGTCTCTTATGAATAATGTTACCCTGTTTTACTTGAATACTTAATCAGAAGGATGAAATCTTCCAAATGGCATGTTATAATTATCAGTATGTCCAGAGTGTAGACATTGGATTGAAAAACAGGAAACTAGAACCTTGGCTATCGCTAAGGAAACTGCTGCTGTCTTCCTAAGAAGCATGATGCAGTTAAAAACAGGGACATTTACTATGATCATTTGAGTGATAAAGATGCTTTCACAAAAGCTAAGTGTTGATGAAAGACACGGAACCAGACAGGACTTCTTGGAGAGCAGTAGACTTTACTGAGCCAGGAAAGAATTGCTTGAAAAAACTTTTTTGAGATGACAATGATACATTCAATTTCAAATTCACTTTAAGAAGTGAAAGGAATTTTCAGGTGAAGATTTCTAAAAATCAGTTGGTTAATACAAGATTTCAGTCTCAGCTTAGAGCACTGGAAATAAATTTGGGGGTCATTAATGTAAATTAGAAATCATATAACTGAGAAACCTAAATGCTGATTTGGCTCTTTATGACCATGATATCAGGAATTTTTTTGGAGTAAAATAGAAAATCATGCACCCATATTCCAACGTTATCAAGAATAAGTAAGGACTGCCAGAAATATCAGAAGAAAGCAATATTTAGAAGCATAAAAAGAGAATAGTAGGTAAACAAAGTAAGAATATTGTACTTAACTATATTCATCAATAGGCAGTGAAGAGATAGATATTTATTTGCTTGTGTTGTAGGTAAATGAGCATACTCTTTGTATTAGAGGGCAGGTTAAATGATGTTCCCTTAAGAGTTCTTGATTTCTCTTTAGGGGAAGTGGATATTGAAGTTTATTCTGAATATGCGTTTCATGCCAATAGGTTATAGCTAAAGACAAGCTCCATTGAGTGTTATTACTGGAGATAAGAGACCAATATCTAAAATAAATAAAGGTACAGAAAGATGCATGACATATTTCATGGCTCACTTAACACATCATTATGTATCATTCCACTCCCACTTTTCACATGCAGGCGATTTCAGAAAAATGGCTCAGGCATGTTTTCATAAGAGGGGAAATGTATTCCATTCCAAAATCCAGTTATTAATATAGATATTTCAGCAATATGAATACCAATCGTGGCTTATCTTTCTCATGAAAGAATTATTCCAATCACTGGACACACAAAATAGAAAAGCAATGAAATTAAACTAAGAAACTATATCAAACAGATAAGTGTATAATTCTTATACACAGGTATGTGTGTCTATGCCTCTGTGTGTGTGTGTGTGTGTGTGTGTGTGTGTGATGTTTCTTATTCAGTCACTGTCTGTTTAGGGCAATAAATCATAAAGATAAAACACCAATTCCTAGGACATCAGATATTCTCTCACTTTAACTGAGCTAGAAAGAGTGATCTGCTTTTGTTTATGGCATTGTCCTTCCCTTGGTAATTTTACTAGCCTTTAACTGAGAAATACCAGTGATTGCAGGATAACCACGAATTATTACAAAGAGATGACAAGTCTCTAGAAGGTGACATTCACATAGATAATGAGGAAGATCCCAGACTTTGCTGTCCCCAATTTGCACAACTTCCCAAGTGGCGCTAGAGGTAAAGAACCCACTTGTGAATGCATGAGACCAGGTAAGAGATGTGAGTTTGATCCCCAGGTCAGGGAGTTTCCCTGGAGAATGAAATGGCACCATGGTGGGCTCCAGTCCATGAGGTCACAAAGAGTTGGACACAACTGGATCAACTTAGCATGCAAGTGATCATCAAGAGAATTTTGTTTGCAGAGAAATAAAAAGTAAAGAAATAATTTACTTCTGTTCTAAGACTCACATTTTGGGCATGTAGTTAGTGTCACACCTTTGTGAGACAGAAGCACTGTCTCATAAGTGTTATGATGATTATAACAGGAATTTCACTGCATTACCTTTTTTTTCAAATATATTACTATATATATATATATTTGCATGTTTTATATATATATATGTATATATATATATATATAATAAAGCCTTTTAGCTCTATTAAACAGGGAAATAATAAACATGAGGAAAATATCCTAAATGCCTAACAGGAAGCTAAATAAATTTATTCAAAAGGTATTGACTGTAAACTGGGATGCTAAAATTTTTAAAAGCCAAGTTCAGAATCCTTCTTTGAGCTTTCTTCCAAAGAATATTTTTACAACTTTGCAGACAGGTCTGTTGGCTCATAAAATTAAACTTTGGGAGTAATAGTTCCATGTACCATGAGAACATCTGCCTTTTGTCACCTATTCATTTTGTATAATGGCTTGGTTTCATGTTTTTATTGTGTAATCACCCATTGTATATTTAGCCCATCATTTCAGAAATATATTTTCTCCTAACAAGACTAGATGGTTCTATATGGCAGAAGACAGAATCAGTCAACAATGTCCCTCGCACATCTCTTGAGTCTTCCAATTTAGAAGTGTAAGAGAGCCTTTCCCCTCACTGTGATCGGCACTTATGTAATAAATATAATTTTGTTGATGTGTTCAATTGTTTAGTCACATCTGACTCTGCAACCCCATGGACTGCAGCTTCTCTGTCCTTCACTATCTCCCAGAGTTTGCCCAAACTCATGTCCATTGAATTAATAATGCAATAAAATATAATCTTATCCCTGCAGGAAATGGAAGAATTTGTCCAAAGTTCAGGTGAAGATGGTATTGTGGTATTTTCTCTGGGATCAATGGTCAAAAATCTCACAGAAGAAAAGGCCAATCGCATTGCCTCAGCTCTTGCCCAGATTCCACAAAAGGTTAGTATAAACTCCAATCCTGGTGAGCAGAGTCGCTTTGCAGTTGGAGAGAGTGGGTGGCTATTAGTATTCTTTCCAGATAAAAGTTGTAACTCATCCTTCATTGAACAAAACTGGCACCACCTTTAAGTAAAAATGTCTCAAAAGATTCAAGTGTATTTGGGACACACTTTACCACTTTCTTACTGAAACTTCACATTACTAAGAAAATACGTCATTTATTTTCAGTGAATTAGAGATGAAATGTTAAGATTCTAGTAATTTTTCCATATCACTTAATATTTATCAGCACTTATTAAATACCAGATACTATGCCAAATCTTTGATATACAAATCTTACTTAATTCTTCAATTGCCCTTTATGAGATAGGTAGCAGTTTCTGCCAGTCACACGCATCCTAGGAAACCGAGGCTTATGGGGGTGAAATAATCTGCTGAGGACCACGCAATGAGTATATGATAGTACTATGTCTGTTGGACTCCAGGGAGCATAGACTTAACCTCTCTGTTATTCAGCTGGCCATATTGTCCAATCCAGAAAAATGAATACACCATCCCAACCATGGTTTTTCAAAGAGGACAGGAAAGATTCCTTGAAAGATCTGAGAACCAAGTCACCTTAGTAATGGGGGAAAAACCCAGAAAGTGCAGTCCAATCTTCAAGGAGCATCTAGCCAAATAAAGAGACTTAATCAACATACATACTAATGGGAGAATGAAGCTGACTGTCTAGATATGCACTCATTTATTCAGACAGCTATACCTCAGTCAGTTGATATATGTACCCTATTGCCTTCAATTCAGTTGCTCAGTCATGTCCAACTCCTTGTGACTCCATGGTCTGCAGAATTCCAGGCATTCCTGTCCATCGCCAACTCCTGAAGTTTACTCAAACTAATGTCCATTGAGTAAGTGATGCCATCTAACCATCTCATCCTCTGTTATCCCCTTCTCCTCCTGCCTTCAATGTTTCCCAACATCAGGGACTTTTCCAGTGAGTCAGTTCTTCACATAAAGTGGTCAAAGTATTGGAGTTTCAGCTTCAGCATCAGTCCTTCCAAATGAATATTCAGGACTGATTTCCTTTAAGATGGACTGGTTGGATCTCCTTCAAGTCCAAGGGATTCTCAAGAGTCTTCTCTATCACCACAGTTCAAAAGCATCAATTCTTCAGTGTTCAGCTTTCTTTATGGTCCAACTCTCACATCCATACATGACTACTGGAAAAACCATAGCTTTGACTAGATGGACCTTTGTTGGCAAAGTAATGTCTCTGCTTTTTAATATGCTGTCTAGGTTGGTCATAGCTTTTCTTCCAGGGAGCAAGTGTCTTTTAATTTCATGGCTGCAGTCACCATCTACAGTGATTTTGGAGCCCAAAGAAATAAATGTATGTCACTGATTCCACTGTTTTCCATCTATTTCCCATGAACTGATGGGATCAGATACCATAATCTTCATTTTCTGAATGTTGAGTTTAAGCCAACTTTTTCACTCTCCTCTTTCACTTTCATCAGGAGGCTCTTTAGTTCTTCTTCACTCTCTGCCATAAGGGTGGTGTCATCTGCATATCCGGAGGAGACAATGGCACCCCATTCCAGTACTCTTGAAAATCCCATGGACAGAGGAGCCTGGTAGGCTACAGTCCATGGGATCGCTAAGAGTCAGACATGACTGAGTGACTTCCCTTTCACTTTTCACTTTCATGCATTGGAGAAGGAAATGGCAACCCACTCCAGTGTTTTTGTTTGGAGAATCCCAGGGATGGGGGAGCCTGATGGGCTGCCATCTATGGGGTTGTACAGAGTAGGACATGACTGAAGCAACTTAGCAGCAGAGCAGCACCATCTGCATATCTGAGGTTATTGATATTTCTCCCGGAATCTTGATTCCAGCCTGTGCTTTATCCAGCCAGCATTTCTCAAGATGTACTCTGCATATAAGTTAAGTAAGCAGGGTGACAACATACAGCTTTGACATACTCTTTTTCCTATTTGGAACCAGTCTGCTGTTCCATGTCCAGTTCTAACTGTTGCTTCCTGACCTGCATAGAGATTTCTCAAGAGGCAGGTCAGATGGTCTGGTATTCCCATTTCTTGAAGAATTTTCCAGAGTTTGTTGTGAGCCACACAGTCAAAGACTTTGGTATAGCAATAAAGCAGAAGTAAATTTTTTTTTTTTGGAACTTTCTTGCTTTATGGATAATCCAACTTTCCTGCCTGGGATGTTCTTGGAGCCTTAGCCTGGGGAACAAGAGTCAGCCTTTTAGGCTACCTGAAAAAAATCACCTATATATTCCATCTCTGGGGGCATCCCAGGTGGTGCTACTGGTAAAGAACCCACCTGCCAATGCAGGAGTCATAAGAGACACAAGTTTGCTCTCTGGGTCAAGAAGATCCCAGAGGAGGGCATGGCAACCCACTCCAGTATCCTTGCCTGGAGAATCCCATGGACAGGGGAGTCTGTCAGGCTATGGTCCATAGGGTCACAGAAAGCTGGACAAGACTGAAGTGGCTTAGTGCACATGCACGCATCCTGTCTTTAGAAAAGAGCTGCTGGTTTCCACCATCATATTCCTCTCTACTGAATCTTCAGCCTCTCTCTCAGGCACAGACAGCTACAACTTTGCTTAGAATAAAATCTTTCTTGATCAACTACCATGCAACCTTTATCATAATTACAAACAACGAAAGCAGATGATGAAAGTTAAGAACGTTTGCACTTATCCCAATTTGAGAACTGAGATACAGAGTTGATTCCAAGAAAGCAGGGAATATCTGAAGCTGTGGAATACTATTGTCATGCCCTGGAGCTCATCAGGGAGGAAATCAAGCTGTGCTTTTCTCTCATTTAGCAATTCCTGTCAAAATACAAAGAAATATGGAAGAGCATTATGCCCATGACCCTCTCTATTCAATTATATTTTTATGCACAAGAAAGTAATATGCATTCATTTCAGGAATAAAATATTTGAAAAGAAAATAAAGGTTATAGATTAAAATATGATATATCTTGAATATCAAAACATTACTTAGAACATGATCTAGTTCTCTTAAAAAAAAGAAAAATTTACAAATTATAATTTTAATTTATTCTTTCAGAACATCAAGTGGTATTTGCTGTTTTCAGATTTTGGTATAGACTTTTTCTTGAAAAACTTTCTTCACAATACTTTTTGTTTATGATTTTTAAGTTAAAGTTAACTGCTGCAAAAGATGTACATGAACATTTCCATTGTTTGGACCTTTTATAAACTTCTGTTTACTTCATATAACACTTCAGCACAGGCTTTCAAATAACAAAACAAAGAAACAAACAAAAAACTGGTATGGACTATACGATTTCTAAATAACTCTATAGCCTTAAAATGCCTTATTTTTTGTTTGTTTGTTTTTACTTCACAATTAAAGCACTGTCTTCCATAGGTTTTATGGAGATATAAAGGAAAGAAACCTGCCACGTTAGGAGCCAATACTCGGCTCTATGATTGGATACCACAGAACGATCTTCTTGGTAAGAACAAGGAAATTCAATAAACAAGTTAAATATTTAAATTTCCACATTTTACTTGCACTTTTGAAGCAAATATAATTAAAGAATTGGTCATTAATCTTATAAATTGATACTTCCTCTGATTCTCAAAAGGGAATCTTCATTTAAGACTCTCATCAATCTTTAAATTTCAATCTCGGTTCAGATATTACCTCTTCAGTAAGTCTTTCCGGACAATGCAAAGGGGATTAATTTTGCATTTTTCAGGGATCATGGTATTTTTGAGGTAGAAATTACCCATATTCTCAGCTTTCATAGAAAATATTGCCTTCTTCATTGAGTTATCCAAGAATTTCTACCCCATGTCTTTCTGAAATTCTGTTAATGTTTCATGTACCATGAAATCCTCACCCACAACTCATCTAATCTCCAATCTAGGTCATCCCAAAGCAAAAGCATTTATCACTCATGGTGGAACCAATGGGATCTATGAAGCTATCTACCATGGGGTGCCTATGGTGGGAGTCCCAATGTTTGCTGATCAGCCTGACAACATTGCTCACATGAAGGCCAAAGGAGCAGCTGTGGAAGTGAACATAAACACAATGACAAGTGCAGATTTACTCAATGCCTTGAGAACAGTCATTAATGAGCCTTCGTAAGTACGACTACTTTTATTTTAGTGTGTGTGTTTGTGTGTGTGTGTGTGTGTTTGGCTGTACTGGGTCTTCATTGCCTCTCACAGACTCAGTAGTTGTGGTCTGTAGGTTTAGTTGCCTCACAGTACTACCACTTTTAAAGGCTTGTCTTTAATTTTTTTACCTGGGATACTCAAAAATGTCCAATGTTTCATGCATTTTAAACTAGTGTATTTTCAAATATAAATAACAACTGCAACATTATCACATGAGAACCATTTTATTATTTCCTCTCCCAAACTGCTGAAGCTATTGGCTGAAATTGTAAAACCAAGATTTCAAATATTCTATTGGTGCTTTCTCAAAATAAGTAATGTTGGTGATTACATAAATTCTTAGATCTTTTTCGAACAGTCTGCTTATGGAATTCCTAGTAGGTATTTTCTCTCAGTATAGGGTTATTTACACTCTTGATCTGGAGTAATTTGGAAACTATAATTCACACAAGACCAATATCCCTTCTTGGAAAAATGAGGCAATACATTTACGATTGACTTATTCTACCTTTTTTATGGAATGTTTTTTGTTTGTGTTTTACCACAATCTGTAGAGTGCATTTCTTTCACTCCCCTCCTCATAACACTTAACATGTTATGTGACCGGCAAAGTTCATGTCACAGCAAGAATTAACATTTTTTTAACATACTTGTGGCTTTTGGTTCATATAGCATGTGAAATGCATCCTATACTTACCTTTTTCTTCAAATGGAAGATTTTTAATACTCAGATAATGTACAGAAGATTACTATATAGATTATTAAAAATTGCTCCTAAAAACTAATCAGAAAAAATAAAAATCTAATAGAAAATTAAGGAAAAGTTTGAACAAGAAATTTGCAGAAAAGGAAATATGAATTGGTAATAAACATTTGTTCATTAAAACCTCATTCATAAATAGATAAAGTCAAATTAAAACCAGGAGATAGTATTTTATATTTATCAGATTGGAAAAAATAAAGAAATTAAGAAATCTGTCAAAACTTTTGACCAGAATGTGGAACAACTGAAATCCTGAGAAACTTTTCTTGAAAGATTAAATTGATGTAACCATCTTGGAAGATGATTTGGCATTAGCTAGTAGTAGCTCAGATGGTAATGTGTCTGCCTGCAATGCAGGAGATCCGGGTTCGATCCCTGGGTCAGGAAGATGCCTTGGAGAAGGAAATGGCAACTCATTCCAATATTCTTGGCCTGGAGAATCCCATGGACAGAGGAGCCTGGTAGGCTACAGTCCATGAGGGTCACAGAGTCGGACATGACTGAGTAGCTAACACACACACTGACATCAAAGTCATGAACAATGTGAAATTCCACTTCTAGAGAAACTCTTGCCTTTGCTATGTGAGCTTGAACATGCCACAGTGTACATAGCAAC
This sequence comes from Antilocapra americana, assembly GCA_007570785.1. Lineage (NCBI taxonomy): Eukaryota > Metazoa > Chordata > Mammalia > Artiodactyla > Antilocapridae > Antilocapra > Antilocapra americana. The sequence goes on from ML660770.1 coordinate 20,917,360, forward strand.
ATGGCCTATAATAGAAAAAGAAACTGAAATAACTGTCTACCAACAGGGGAGCTGAGTAAATCATGGTGTATATATCTAATGCAATTCTATACAGTAGCAAAAAATAAACCATGAGTAAACCATCAATACAGGCAAAGAAATTTTTTAAAAATACATGTAAGATGATATTTTTCTATTTAAAGTTCAAAAGCATGCAAACTAAATGCAAACAAGGTAAAACTACAAAGCGTTATGTGGCAATAATAAACATGTCCTTACCTCCATGGAAAAGAGAGAGAAATGTGTTTGGAAAGGAATCTTCAGAGTAAGACTTTTAATTAATTATTCTTTCTACTTTATGTATACGTGTATACTGTTAAGTATAGTATACATTTAATTTTTTTTTAATATTGAAAATTGTATGTGTCCAGTTCTTTTAGCTCTGAAGGGAGGAGTCATGACTGTAGAGATAAAGCTTTTAGAGAAAGCTACGAAATATTACTATTCTTAACTTAAATGAAAACAAAACTCTATAGTTTCTATGCTTTTGCCTACCAGTTATAAAGAGAATGCAATGAGGTTAAAAAGGATTCACCACGATCAGCCTGTGAAGCCCCTGGACCGAGCAGTCTTCTGGATCGAGTTCGTCATGCGGCACCGAGGAGCCAAGCACCTGCGGCCAGCCGCCCACGACCTCACCTGGCTCCAGTACCACTCTCTGGACGTGATCGGGTTCCTGCTGGCCTGTGCGGCAACTGCTGTATTCTTGGTCACAAAATGCTGTCTGTTTTCTTGTCAAAAGTTTGGTAAAACAGGAAAGAAGAAAAAAAGAGAATAGATCTTTCTAAGTTTGCTAAAGGCTTGCATGGGCAATTCTGTTCATTCAAGCCACAATGACCTTAAACATATCTTCATCCCATTTCCAAAATTCCATTCCTCTCTACCTTAACACCGATATGAATTCTAGAATTCAACAATAGCATTAACCATGGGCATGTTCCATTCTTTCATTGTCTTCTCCCAGCTGGCTTTACTTTCTTCCTCAAACACTCCTAAGAAAGGTATACAAATAACTTTATGTGTATCTATTCATAGTATCAGGCTTCCCTGGTGGCTCATAAGGTCAAGAATCTGCCTGAAGTGCGGGAGACCTGGGTTTGATCCCTGGACTGGGAAGATGCCTGGACTAGGATGATCCCTGGAGAAGGGAATGGCAACCCTCTCCAGTATTCTTGCCTGGAGAATTCCTTGAACAGAGGAGCCTGGTGGGCCAGATACAGTCCATGGAGTTGGACATGACTGAGTGACTAACACTTAACACTTACATTCATAATATCAATTTTTTCTTTATTTTTAACTTTAAGTTATATGCTGACTGACAATATACTGAATCCTGAGGAACACACAAAATGTAAGTCAAAACTGATAGATGCAGAGAACACACAATAAAATTCACAATATTTGCTGGAACACACAAATTAGAAACCCATCATAGGAGACTAGTCTATTACAAGAAAAGTAATGATTTTATTTGTCATAAAAGACTTTCTGCTTGCCAAGTGTTACTGAGGTCAGAGCATGAATTGATAATAACTGTGATGGCATATCATACCAGGACAGTGAAACTCTACAGATTTTCACTAAACACATAGATAATCATACCTACATTCCTGACTTTAGTTAGAAAATATTCCTGTGTACCATTTTGTGCAAGAGACTGAGCACTGTCTTCAAGCAAGAGATCTATTGAAACATTGATTATTTTTTCTTAGGGGCAGAGAATGTCAGCAGTATGTTAAGGAAGAAGAGATAATTTTTAGAAAAAATAGCAAGAAATGTAGAAAATAATAATTTTATGAAAATTGTAATTTATAGTACAATGGATAATCTTAAAGTTAAGGTCCAACTCATTATATTTAAAAATTGTTAATGCTCATAATCTATAGCCACTATAATCAAAAGTGTTATTTTATGTCAAAAAATAAATACTTACTTGACTGATACAATTATTATACTAGTTTTCTTTGTCTATTTTCAATAAATTTAAATTCATCAATTAATCATCCAAGGACATGAGATATTAACAAACCTATTCAACCAAGGATTATTGTTGTTTGTTGCTAAGTCATGTCCAACTCTTTTGCAACCCAATGGGCCATAACCTTTCAGGTTCCTCTGTCCATGGGGTTTCCCGAGCAAGAATACTGGAGTGGGTTGGGATTTCTTTCTCCAGGGCATCTTCCTGACCCAAGTACTGAACCCAAGTCTCCTGTCTGTAAGCAGATTCTTTACCACTGAGCCACCAGGGTAGCCACTCAACCAAGTATATGCTATAGTAAATATGTATCAGTGCAAAGCACTAAAGAGAAATAGATATATTGGATCCAGCTTTGCATTAAGTTAACAAATGCATTAAAGATTTTACTTTCTTTATCCATTATAAACTTAATGACACATTTAATTGAAGTTTTAATTTCAATATTTGCTATATAACTGAAAAAAATGACATCCACAGGCTAACTGAGCTTTTTAAAACTCTTATTTATTTTAATATGTTATATAGAAAATTACTTCCAATTTAAAAATAATTATATCACTGAACATTGTAAATATTTCCTCTTGAATATGGGGCCTCCCAGGTGGTATAGTGGTAAAGAATCTGTCTGCTAATGCAGGAGATACAAGAAACATGGGTTCCATCCTTGGGTCGAGAAGATCCCCTGGAGTAGGAAATGGCAACCTGCCCCAACATTCTTGCATAGGAAATCCCATGGACAGAGGAGCCTGGTGGGTTACAGCCCATGGAGTTGCAAAGAGCTGGATATGAGTGAGCACATGTGCACACACACTCGAAAATGTACAATACTGAAAATGCAAATAAATTCTACAGATTTTTTGTGAAGGCTGAATATGTATTTGTTAAATGTTATCTTTCTAAAAAGGCAAGTCATCTGATATGTTTTAACAATCGTGTTTTGAGAACAGATATTTGTTTGCTCTATGCTCATTTTATTTTTGCTAATTAGAATGTAGCAGATAGTTTAGATCTCATGAGAGCCGGGCTGGCCATTTGTGGCCAGCTGGCCATGAACACTATCTAAGTGCAAGCACCCATTTGGTTTCTGAGATTGGAAACCCATTACATACAGGACTAACTTCAGCTCCATAGCTGCTGCTCGCCTGATAGCTCCCTTCCTGACCCTACTTATCTACAGGTTTCTTCCTTTGCCTGAGAATCTCACTAATCTCTTTGAATGTTACTGCTATCTTTAGTGAGAATTGAAACTATGGAGGAAGAAACAGATGGTCAAAGATGTAGAAATGGAGGCACAAAGCAATTGCTGAAGACGTGGTCTCAAACCAGGAGGAGAATGGTGATGAAATATAATTACTATCTTGCCCCATTGCCTAAATCCAGCTAGAAGCTACATAGCAGAGGAATTCAATTAATATAGTTTACAGATGTGAGCATCCTGAGATAAAAAAATTTGAAAATAAAATGGAGGATAGTAAGTCTGGGGAGATAAATGAAGAATAATTAGAGCATTCCAGGATCACCATTATGAGCAGATTCAGAGGAAGCTTTGAAGTGAGAATAAGGAAGAATGACTAGTTATTAGGAACAAAACTGGGGGTTCTTTCTTAGGAAACCAGGAGAGGATGATGCTTCAAGAATGAAGGGATGAACAATTACAAAATAAACATTCTAACTGATACATGGTATAAAGCCAAGGAACTTGTTAAAATACATTAATTTCAAAGTAAACATGAATTATCAAGAAAGAGACCAATATATTCAATTTTACAGATACAATCACTTATTTAAAATTAAAAAAATTGTTAATAGAATAATCATGAGAAGTAATAACAGCTCAATAAAATGAACAGCTCTGAAAAATTCTATGAGTAATAAAATTCATTGAATATATTTTCTTCACCTGTTTTGTTTGGTGATCTATGTACATTTCTCTAGTACTTACAACCCTCACATACAGACATGTTCACTTTGTTAGAATGAGTAAGGAACTCATAAGCATTTAATATAATTTTGTGGAAATATATTAATTTAAAATAGTCAGCAAAAAATCAGATGTTTATATATAACTATACATATTTAGTTACATGTTTGTTTGATATTTATTCAAAATAATGTATACTAAAACACAGTTTCTCTGTAGCTCAGTTGGTAAAGAATCCACCTGCAATGCAGGAGACCCTGGTTCAATTCCTGGGTTGGGAAGATCGCCTGGCGTAGGATACGGCAACCCACTCCAGTTTCTTGCCTGGAGAATCCCCATGGACAGCAGAGCCTGGTGGGTTACAGTCCATGGGGTTGCAAAGAGCTGAACATGACTGAGCAACTAAACACAGCACATATATGCTAATGAGCAACTATTAGAAATAAGTCTGAAATCTGGTGTTTATTTCATTCACTCATTTATTCAGCAAATATTTTAGAGAAAATATGGAAACATTTTGGAGACTCAGTGCACTCTTTTAGGGGATGTAATAGTTAACAAGATAAACACTGTATTTTTCTTTATGAAAAATTATTGTCTAATAGGGACTTTTAATGAGCACATACTATAATCTCCATTGCTGATAAATAAATAGGAATAGTCATGTTCATAGCATACAAATGCAGAAAGATATGGCAATTTTCCAGGCAAAGAACAAAGGAAAGACTCATAAGTTTGAGAAAGCATGGATATGAAAATAATTTGAGAAGTTTATTATTTGTACAGCATAAGATTTTATTTTCACCACCAAACACATTCACAACAGGGCATCATTTCTGCTTTGTCTCAGCCTCTTTACTCTTTCTGGGGCTATTTCTGCACTCTTCTCCAGTGGTATATTGGACACCTACCAATGTTGGGAGTTCATCTTTCAGTTTTGTATCTTACTGCCATTTCATACTTTGGTAGGATTTTCAAGGCAAGAATACTGAAGTAGTTCACCATTCCCTTCGCCAGTGAATGATGTTTTGCCAGAACTCTCCACAATAACCTACCTGTCTTAGGTGACCTTACACAACATGGCTCATAATTTCATTGAGTTATATAAGGCCGTGAGCTTTGTGATCATTTTGATTAGATTTCTGTGGTTTCCATTCTCTCTATCCCCTGATTGATGAGGATAAGAGGCTTGTGCAAGTTTCCTAACGGGAGAGGCTCTAACAAGAGTCCAAAGCTCAGTACTCCAGCACAGTCTCAAAAACGACAGGATGATCTCTGCTCATTTCCAAGGCAAATCATTCAATTTCATGGTAATCCAAGTCTATGCCCTGACCAGTAATGCTGAAGAAGCTGAAGCTGAACAGTTCTATGAAGACCTACAAGATCTTCTAGAACGAACACTCAAAAAAGACATCCTTTTCATGATAGGGGACTGGAATGCAAAAGTAGGGAGTCAAGAAACACCTGAAGTAACAGGCAAATTTGCCTTGGGTACAGAATGAAGCAGGGCAAAGGTGAATAGAGTTCTGCTAAGAGAACTGACTGGTCATAGGAAACATCCTCTTCCAACAACACAAGAGAAAACTCTACACATGGTCATCACCAGATGGTCAACACCAAAATCAGATTGATTATACTCCAGTACTTTGGCCACCTCATGAGAAGAATTGACTCATTGGAAAAGACCCTAATGCTGGGAAGGACTGGGGGCAGGAGAAAAAGGGGATGACAGAAGATGAGGTGGCTGAATGGCATCACTGACTCGATGGACATGGATCTGAATAGACTCCTGGAGTTGGTGATGGACAGGGAGGCCTGGCATGCTGCAATTCATGCGGTCCCAAAGAGTCGGACATGACTGAGCGACTGAACTGAACTGAACTGATATTCTTTGCAGCCAAAGACAGAGAAGCTCTATACAGTCAGCAAAAACAAGACTGGGAGCTGACTGTAGCTCAGATCATGAACTCCTTATGGCCAAATTCAGATTTAAATTGAAGTGAGGAAAACCACTAGACCATTCAGGTATGACCTAAACCAAATCCCTTATGATTATACAGTAGAAGTGAGAAATAGATTTATGGGACTAGATCTGATAGACAGACTGCCTGATGAACTATGGACAGAGGTTCATGACATTGTTCAGGAGACATGAATCAAGACAATCTCCAAGAAAAAGAAATGCAGAAAAGAAAAATGGCCTTTTTTCTTTTTCTGTACGGTCTTAGGAGGCCTTACAAATAGTTTTAAAAAGAAGAGATGCGAAAAGCAAAGGAGAAAAGGAAAGATATACCCATTTGAATGCAGAATTTCAAAGAATAGCAAGGAGAGATAAGAAAGCCTTTCTCAGCAACCAATGCAAAGAGATAGAGGAAAAAAATAGAATAGGAAAGACTAGAGACCTCTTCAAGAAAATTAGACATACCAAGGGAACATTTCATGCAAAGATGGGCTCAATAAAGGACAGAAATGGTATGGACCTAACAGAAACAGAAGATAGTAAGAAGAAGTGGCAAGAATACAAAGAAGAACTGTACAAAAAAGATAGTCGTGACCCAGATAATCATGATGGTGTGATCACTCACACTCACCTAGAGCCAGAAATCCTGGAATATGAAATCCAGTGGGCCTTAGGAAGCATTACTGGGAACAAAGGTAGTGAAGGTTATGGAATTCCAGTTGAGCTATTTTAAATCCTGAAAGATAATGCTGTGAAAGTGCTGCACTCAATATACCAGCAAATTTGGAAAACTCAATAGTGGCCACAGGACTGGAAAACGTCAGTTTTTGTTCCAATCCCAAAGAAAGGCAATGTCAAAGAATGCTCAAACTCCAGCACAATTGCACTCATCTCATATGAAAGTAAAGTAATGCACAAAATTCTCCAAGCCAGGCTTCAGCAATATGTGAATTGTGAACTTCCAGATGTTCAAGCTGGCTTTAGGAAAGGCAGAAGAACCAAGAATCAAATTGCCAACATCCGCTGGATCATCGAAAAAGCAAGAGAGTTCCAGAAAAACATCTATTTCTGCTTCATTGACTATGCCAAAGCCTTTGACTGTGTGGATCACAATAAACTGTGGGAAATTCTTAAAGAGATGGGAATACCAGACCACCTGACCTGCCTCTTGAGAAACCTGTAAGAGATCAGGAATAAAGAGTTAGAACTGGACATGGAACAACAGACTGGTTCCAAATAGGAAAAGGACTACATCAAGGCTGTATATTGTCACCCTGCTTATTTAACTTATATGCAGAGTACATCATGAGCAACACTAGGCTGGATGAAGCACAAGCTGGAATCAAGATTACCAGGAGAAGTATCAATAACCTCAAATATGCAGATGATACCACCCTTATGGCAGAAAATGAAGAACTAAAGAGCCTCTTGATGAAAGTGCAAGAGGAGAGTGAAAAAGTTGGCTTAAAGCTCAACATTCAGAAAACTAAGATCATGGCATTTGGTCCCATCACTTCATGGCAAGTATATGGGGAAACAATGGAACAGTGACAGACTTTGTTTTCTTGGGCTCCAAAATCTCTGCAGATGGTAACTGCAGCCATGAAATTAAAAGATGCTTGCTCCTCGGAAGAAAAGCTATGACAAACTTAGGCAACATATTAAAAAGCAGAGACATTACTTCGGAAACAAAGGTCTGTCTAGTCAAGGCTGTGGATTTTCCAGTAGTAATGTGTGGATGTGAGAGTTGGACTATAAAGAAAGCTGAACACTGAAAAACTGATGCTTTTGAACTGTGGCTTGGAAAAGACTGTTGAGAATTCCTTGGACTGCAAGGAGATCAAAGCAGTCAGTTCTAAAATAAATCATTCCTGAGTATTCATTGGAAGGACTGATGCTGAAGCTAAAACTCCAATACTTTGGCCATTTAATATAAAGACCTGACTCATTTGAAAAGACCCTGATGCTGGGAAAGATTGAAGGCAGGAGGAGAAGGGGACAACAGAAAATGAGATGGTTGGAGGTCATGACCAATTAATTGACATGAGTTTGAGTAAACTCAGAGAGTTGGTGATGTACAGGCAAGCCTGGCGAGCTGCAGTCCATGGGGTCACTAAGAGTCAGACACGATTGAGTGACTGAATTGAACTGAACTGATACGATATTGAAACATTTTCTTCCACCTTGAACTCATCTCTCGGTTAAATTTTTTTTTAATTTTTTAAAAAAATTATTTATTTTAGTTGGAGGCAATTACTTTACAATATTGTATTGGTTTTGCCATTCACTGACATGAATCTGCCATGTGTGTACATGTGTTCCCCATCCTGAACCCCTCTCCCACCTCCCTCCCCATCCCATCCCTCTGGGTCATCCCAAGGCATCAGCCCCGAGGACCCGAGCACCCTATATCATGCATTGAACATGTTCATCATTGAATCCATTTTGCTCATATTTTGATAAAGACATTTTTGTATTCATGAGTGATTATGGACCTAGAATGTGTTTCTCCTTCAGCCCTTTTTAGGTAAGTTTATATTGCCTTTGGGATTAATGAAATATTTCTTTTTTTCTTATCCCCCAAAATAAGGATTTGTTTTTTGAATTTTTGCTAAAGTTTATCTGTAAAATCATGTGGGTTTAGTGTTTTCTTTGTGCAAATTTATTTATTGGCCATCTTGATTCTAGTAAGGATCAAATTTATAATGAAAATATATATTCTGGTTTACAAATATGTTTTTTACAAATTAGTATAGACTAATAAGCGTCAAGTCCTGCTTACAGAAGAGCACTGGAGAGGTGTCTCTGAAGATTTCCTTCAGGACCATGAGCACCACCAGGGAGTCCAGTCCCTTCCCATAGGAGTTGCTCTTGATAAATCCCGGGTTCACCATGGACTTGGGCTCATCCACCAAGGCTGTAGCATCTGTAGCCACTTCCATCTCCTCCTTGGAACGATCGTCCTTCTTAGGGTCTCTGCTCTGGGCCATGGCTGGAGATACTGTGTCACTCCTGGGCATCTGCTGCCTTCTTTCCTGTCAAAAGTGCTAGATTCTCCTCTGAGCCCAGAAGGCTCGTCTGGTGATTCAGTGATGGAACACAGAGCTGTTTTCAGCCTCAGCCTGCGTGGCCGCCTCAGCCGGGAATGGCGGGGAGGGCATCAACCCCAGGTCCAGGACCATCTCTGGCCCCTTCCACCTCCCGCCCTCCACAGAGATGCACAGCCCTGCTGGCACTGGGCTCTGCTTGGGCTTCACGACAAGTCCAGCACCTACCTCATCACGGTCCTGGGCCCACTTCTGGTTGTGGGCCTCTTGCTTAGCCCAGGGCTCGGGGCCTGGCTCCAAGACAATGGGAGATGGCTCCTGCCCATTCTCCTGGCACCTCAGACCTGGCACCAACTCCTGAGTCCCTAGAAGTTTCTTCAGCAGAGAGGACCATGTGAACAGAGGCACCTACTTGGGCAGTGACAGCTGCAGGAGGCCACCTTTGCAAGCCTGCACTTTGGTGCAAGAACTATCTTGGCATAGAAAACACCACCCCACTGCGGACCATTTGGGAGCACACAGACCATGTCTGTGGAGCAGTGTCGACCTCCTCCAGTCCCACGGGACCAGTCCCCATATGCAGGTTTACAATCACCTCATCAGCACTCCGCCTCTGATTGAGCACCAAGTCCAGCGAAGCTTGGCGTGCTGCTGTCCGTGGGGTCTCAAAGAGTCAGATACATCTGTGCCACTGAAGGACAACAACAATTGAAAATTTTGATGTAAGTAGATCTGATTAAAAGAACATAAACATAGGGCTGAGTTGTACAGCTTGGTTGCAAAAACCTCCCCCCCAAGTTTTAAAGAGTGAAAAAAGTCTTGTAAGAGGAGGAACCAGGTAGACCACCAACAACTAGATACAGAGGTCTCAGTCTATTCTCCATTCATCTTCACTGTTCTATCATATTTCCTACTGCAATTTTTTTATTCAGACCTTAATTCCACATAACATCTTTTGATTTCTCTTTTGGCTCAATGTTTATATGTATGAAAGTGTTATTCTTTCAGTCGTGTCCAACTCTTTGTGACCCCATGGACTGTAGCCTACCAGGCTCCACTGTTCATGGAATTCTTCAGGCAAAAATATTGGAGTGGGTTGCATTCCATTCCCCAGGGCATCTTCCTGACCCAGGGATCAAATCCATGTCTCTTGGCATTGCAGGCAGATTCTTTACCATCTCAGCCACCAGAGTCCACTCTTCAATCTATCCATTCACTTAAATCTGATTTGCTGAGTTCTTAATTTGGAGGAATTCACTTTATTTATTTAGCAGATTTTCACAATTATTCTTTTTAATTTCTTGTTCTTTGCCCATATTTTCAGATTTCACTTTCATATCCTTAAGCATATTGCAAAATCTAATGTATTTTCCATTTCAAACTATAAAACTACTTCACATCATTGAGTTAATATTTCTGTTACTTCTTCTGGTTCTCAGTCTTGAAGCTTTATCTTATTGTAACAGGGAGGTGCTTATTTACCTTGAAATTTTATCTATAGGAAACTTTGAAGCTTGGGGCAAAGTTTCCTCAAAGAGGTTTTTCTAGTTGAAGTGTAAACCTATACCAAGGCTTATAGTGTTAAGAATTCTAAGGGAAGAGTTCTTTCATCCAGAGAGCACTAAGTCAAAACTAGCCATTTTCCTTGCTGTAAACTTCTGTATAAGGGAATTCACTTGTAAAAGTGAGATCTTATCTTGAGAATCTAGCATTACATAAACATATGCAGGGTCTGGGATCTTGGGAAAATCTTCAGACTTTTGATCTCTCCACTCTTGCCATATATTGTTCTACAAAGAAATGGCAAAGGTGAACATCAGAATTCCTGCTTTGACTTAGGGATTCCTTCTTTGTTTAGGGACTCTTCTGATTTTTTATTTTCTTGCCAAATCAAAAATGAATTTTTATGAGGCAATTTTATATTTTATCCAGATTTTTAATGTTACAGTTGGATATAAGTGAACATATGCCTCCTATAATTTAAATTTATGTGAATAAATCCTTATTCAAAATCTGAGCTCTGCTTTACTTTTCTCATATAATAAAGTAACTTAGAAATATTTCTCTCCCAATTTTCACAAGTATGGTGAGGTCAGTTTCTGAGCTGTATTATATCTCTCCAAGAAACTGTTTACAACATGTGAACTTTGTCATAGTGATTAGATAAATTTATCATTCTTTTCTTCCAAATCACTAATAGGTTATTTACTGTATATAAAGACTTTCCTCTTTTAAGATTATATTTTTATCTCAATTTTCTTTTAGTGGATTCATGATTCTGTCCCATTTTCTTGTTTTGTGATTTTTTTTTTTTTTGGATTCTGTTTTTTTACCAATTAATACAGAACTTATGTAAACCCTAATTATGCAACAGGATGCAACTCTTAATCCTTGGTCAAGGTTTTGTCTTGGCATCTTCTAAGCAAACCTACCTGGGTGTTTTCATTTTAGCAAACAAAACAGGAAAAAAAAAATTCTCAAGGGATTTGAAATTTCAGTATGTCTCTTCCAAATTATTTAAATGAATATAATTTTGTAACTGAATATAATCCTTCATATAACTAAGCCGCACTTCTTAGAACACAGATACATTGATATTTGCTTTTACTTCTAAGTGGTGCTTTCCCACCTGTTAAATAGACTCTTAAAGACAGCTAACTCCATCATTTCTTTCCTCCACCAAAGAATCCCCTTCATAGGCTTTGCAATTCCTCAGTTCATCTCTGCCTTCTCTGATCTTTCTCCCTTAAGCGTGTAGAATAAATACTGGTTAACTGGCTAACTTATTTTGTGCAATAGTCTGTGAGATCATTTTGAATTTTAACTGTATTTTACTTGTCTCTTTATGCCCTGTGCATAATACAGAATCTAGTATACAGTAAGTACTAAAAGTTGCTTGTTAAAGTATGAGATATAAAGAATTTAGAGAGGAAGTGGAATTAAATTAAAATTTATGTGAGTAACTGAATATAAAATAAGCACTTCTAAATTCATCTTTCCTTTTAGATTCACCTTGGCAATCAGCAAAATCTGCAAGATTTTTTTCTTCAAATGAGTGGATATTGAAAACTTGTCTGTGAGAGTGTTGTCTACAACTGGGAAATCTTGAAGAAACTCCAGGACACCAACTATAATGTCATGATTATAGACTCTATGATGCCCTGCGGAGAGCTGATTGCTGAGATTCTAAGAAACCCTTTTGTGTACACACTAAGGCATTCCATGGGTGGCGCAATGGAGAAATACTGTGGGCAAATTCCTTCTTCACCTTCCTACATGCCTGTTGACATGGCAGGACTGACATACAAAAAAGGGTATGTTAGTCCTTTCTGCAAAGGGTGAAAAATTTAAGGCTTTCCATTTTCTTTGACTTCTGGCTCCAACAGCATGACACTCAGCTTTGGGACCAGTTTTAAAGTGAAGTGTTAGGTATGAGATTCTGCTTTTCCTTCTAAAGTAGTTATCAGAAAAAGCTAAGAAGGTTTAAGAAAAGTCTAGGAAGATGAAAAGAATATATTTTTTAAAACTGTCACTTCCCCCAAAACTCCACAATTGATATCAATGAACTGTGGTTCAATAACTAATTGGGAAAGGGAGGCAAGAAATGTCTTGCTACGGTTCCTCTTTCTTTACAGTCACCTATCTTATAGAATACTTCAATACCTACAAGATTGTTACCAAAACAAAAGGAAATATAAAACTTGCTAATAAGTATCAATCCAATGAAAGATGTATTTTTTTTTTGCCACATGCAGAATATCACAGGTAAGTCTAATACACTGAGCTTTCCAGCAGTAAAGAACTTCCCTGCAGTGCAGAAGATGCAGGTTCAATCCCTGGGTCAGGAAAGTACCCCAGAGGAAGAAATGGCAACCCACACCAGTATTCTTACTAGGAAAATTCCATGCACAGAGAAGCCTGTTTGGCTATAGTCCATAGGGCTGCAAAGATTCAGACACAACCAAGCAATTGAGAACAAACACACGAGTCTTCATAGGGGAGGACAATGGACTTCTGCTCAGTTCAGTTCAGTCGCTCAGTTGTGTCCAACTCTTTGTGACCCCATGGACTGTGGCATGCCAGACCTCCCTGTGCATTCCCAACTCCCGGAGTTTACTCAAACTCATGTCCATTTTGCTGGTGAAGCCATCCAACCATCTCATCCTCTGTTGTCCCCTCTCCTCCTGCCTTCAATCTTTCCCAGCATCAGGGTCTTTTCCAATGAGTCAGTTCTTCGCATCAGGTGGCCCAAGTATTGGAGTTTCAGCTTCAACATCAGTCTTCTCAATGAACATTCAGGACTGATTTCCCTTAGGATGAACTAGTAGGATCTCCTTGCAGTCCAAGGGACTGCTCAGTAAAGGGAGTGTAATGTTTGTTAAATGAGGAAGATAATCTCCTTACCTGATTCCAGTAACAAACTGAAACCTGAGCTATGTCAACAATGGGATTAAACTTGTTATTTGAATTTTTCTCTATAATTTTTAAAATCATACATTATTAGAATTAAAATTTACACCATCATTCTGTTGGGCCAGAGTACCCTCTATTCCTATGTCTCTCCTAAATTTGGGATGAAAATTTAGTAAGTCCTATGTGAACTGCTTCATCATAGCTGGTCATATTGAAAAGTTTCCTAGTATGTTATATTCTTATGTGCATGCTCAGTCACTTTAGTCATGTCTGACTCTTTGTAACCCTATGGACTGTAGCCCACAGGCTTCTCTGTCCATGGGATTCTCTTGGCAAGAATACTGGAATGGGCTTTTATGCCCTCCTCCAGGGGATATTCCCAACCCAGGAATAAAACCCATGTCTCCTGCATCTCGTGTATTGTAGGTGGATCCATTATTTACCCACTGAGCCACCTGGGAAGGCTGTTATATTTCTTAGGGGAGTATGATACAGAAATCTAAAAAATTAAGTATAAACTTAAAAGAGTTTATAGCTCTAAGTGTTAAAAACAGCATATTTTTCACTACACTAGTTACATATATTCTATTTGTAATTGTTTGCCTTTCCTAATAAAAAATTATTTTCTTTTGCAGTTTTCACATATCTAGCTCATATCTGATTCCATCAACTGAGGCTGGTTTTCATTCCAAATATATATACATTTTTTTATGAAAGTGTAATTGATTTGCAAGGTTTTGTTAATTTCTGCTGTATAGTTAAATGATTCCATTTTACATAGTATACATTATTTCTCTTCTTTTTCATTATAATTTATCTCACAATATTGAATATATTTCTCTATGCTTTACAGGGCTTCCCTTGTAGCTCAGTCAGTAAAGAATCTGCCTGCAGTGCAAGAGACCTGGATTTGATCCCTGGGTTGGGAAGATCCCCTGGAGAAGGAAATGGCAACCCACTCCAGTATCCTTGCCTGGAAAATCTCATGGACAGAGAAGCCTGGTGGGCTGCAATCCATGGGGATGCAAAGAGTCAGGCACAACTGAGCTAAATAACGCTTACTTACTTTGCTGTTCATCCATTCTATATAAAATAGTGTACCTCTACTAAATCAGAACTCCCACTCTATCTCTCCCACACCTATCCTTCCCCATGGCAACCATGAGTCTGTTCTCTCTGTGAATGTTTCTGTTTCATAGATAGGTTCATTTGCATCATACTTTAGATTCTACATATAAGTGGTATCATATGCTATTTGTGTTTCTCTTTCTCACTCACTTCACTTAGTATGATAATCTGTAGTCATATTCATATTGCTGGAAATGGCATTATTTCATTCTTTTTTATTATGGCTGAGTAGTATTCCATTGTATATGTGTACTGCATCTTCTTCATCCATTCATCTGTTGATGGACATTTAGGTCTTTTTTCATGAACTGGCTATTGTGAATAGTGCTGCTATGAATATAGGGGTGCATGCATATTTTTGAATTATAATTTTTTTCTATTTATTCCCAGGAATAGGATTGATGAATCATATGGTAATTCTATTTTTAGGTTTTTGAGAAACTTCCATACTGTTTTCCACAGCTTCACCAACTTACATTCTTACCGACAGTGTAGGAAGTTTCCTTTTTCCCCACACCCTCTCCAGCATTTTTTATCACTCCTGATATTCTTTGATGTTCAGACTGCCTACTCCCTTTATTGCAAACTTGTACACAGCCTGACTTCTTCTCCTGCCTCCTTGGAACAGTTTTTTCAGAGCTCCTTAGATGCTGTCTCCTGGGCTTGGAGTCCGAAACATTCCCACCAAATAAAATAGCTCTCTACTTTTAGGTTGTGACTCTATTTTTTAGTTGACAGTATTTAGTGGGAAACGTTTTGAGCTTTTTAGGGTTAATTTTCTCCTTCACTATTTCTTTACAAGATCGTTCTTAGTAACAGAGAAGTTCGTAATAACAGAGAAGTTCGTAAATTCAAATAAACCAGTATAATTGTTGCAAATATTGGAAATATTAATATGGTAACTAACTTCATTTTAAGATACTGCCTTTTTAATTTTTAGAATTAAGTAGAACAATTTTGGAATTAATTAGAAATCAGTTTAGAATGTGTTTTTAATTTTTAGAATTTACTGCATAAATTATAAGTGACAATTTGTTTCAAAAAATTAAGAAAATTTCATTATCTTAGCATGATATTCAATGTGCCTACTCTAAGTAAAATATGCATATTTGAAACAGCCACAGAGATAGGTTCCTTGCAGTTATTTTTAGGCCACACCATACACTGTGGTGTGCAAGTGGTTTCTTCCCTAGCACTGGAGAAAACTTAGATCAAGAATCCAGTAAGTAATGCAGATTTTCTTAATCTTAAGGAATGTGGAAGAATGGTGTTACACAAGAAACACCTGGGCCATTTCGCAAAGCTGGTTCAAAGAGCATAGGAGATAAAGTTACAAAAGGGTTGGACTATTGTAAAAGTGCAAATATGTAGTTAAATCAATCAAGTTGTAAAGGCAAATTTTGTTATGTAACTTAGTCAGTATTAGAGAGACAATAAGCAGTATCAAATATTTCTCTTGACCTTTGACGGTAAAAATATCACAACTGACTTAATCCTCTCCTGTTGGAAGAGCTTGCTTTTCCTGTTCTGGATTCTACTGGCAAAACATCCTGGTGTTTTGAGGTGGTTTGCATGTCTTTAGACTTTAACCTCCACCTTAACAATGCAGCAGTCTGAGTATTGTAATTCATTCATTAAGTGCTGATATTGAAAACAGCACATTTAAAAAAAAATAGCAAAGTTTTTAAGAATTATGAAAGATCATACATCATGATCAAGTAGGCTTTATCCCAGGGATGCAAGGATTCTTCAATATTCGCAAATCAATCAATGTAATACACCACATTAACAAATTGAAAAATAAAAACCACATGATTATCTCAATAGATGCAGAGAAAGCCTTTGACAAAATTCAACATCCATTTACGATAAAAACACTCCAAAAAGCAGGAATAGAAGGAACATTCCTCAACATAATAAAAGCTATATATGACAAACCCACAGCAAACATTATCCTCAATGGTGAAAAACTGGAAGCATTCCCCCTGAAGTCAGGAACAAGACAAGGGTGCCCACTCTCACCACTACTATTCAACATAGTTTTGGAAGTCTTGGCCACAGCAATCAGAGCAGATAAAGAAATAAAAGGGATCCAGATTGGAAAAGAAGTAAAACTCTCTCTGTTTGCAGATGACATGATCCTCTACATAGAAAACCCTAAAGACTCTACCAGAAGATTACTAGAGCTAATCAGTGAATATAGCAAACTTTCAGGATACAAAATCAACACACAGAAATCCCTGGCATTCCTATACACTAACAGTGAGAAATCAGAAAGAGAAATTAAGGAAACAATTCCATTCATCATCAAAACAAAAAGAATAAAATACTTAGGAGTATTTCTACCTAAAGAAACAAAAGACTTGTATATAGAAAACTATAAAACACTGATGAAAGAAATCAAAGAGGACACAGACAGATGGAGAAATATACCGTGTTTGTGGATTGGCAGAATCAATATAGTGAAAATGACTATACTACCCAAAGCAATCTATAGATTCAATGCAATTCCTATCAAGCTACCAGAGGTCTTTTTCAGAGAATTAGAACAAATAATTTCACAATTTGTATGGAAATACAAAAAACCTCGTATAGCCAAAGCAATCTTGAGAAAGAAGAATGGAACTGGCGGAATCAACCTACCTGACTTTAGGCTATACTACAAATCCACAGTCATCAAGACAGTATGGTACTGGCACAAAGACAGAAATATAGATCAATGGAACAGAATAGAAAGCCCAGAGATAAATCCTCGCATCTATGGACACCTTATCTTTGACAAAAGAGGCATGAATATACAATGGAGAAAAGACAACCTCTTTAACAAGTGGTGCTGGCAAAACTGGACAGCCACTTGTAAAAGAATGAAACTAGATCACTTTCTAACACCATACACAAAAATAAACTCAAAATGGATCAAAGATCTAAGCATAAGACCAGAAACTATAAAACTCCTAGAGGATAACATAGGCAAAACAGTCTCTGACATAAACCAAAGCGGGATCCTCTGTGACCCACCTCCCAGAATATCGGAAATGAAAGCACGAATAAACAAATGGGACCTAATTAAAATTAAAAGCTTCTGCACAACAAAGGAAACTATAAGCAAGGTGAAAAGGCAGCCTTCAGAATGGGAGAAAATAATAGCCAATGAAGCAACGGACAAACAGTTAATCTCAAAAATATACAAGCAACTCCTGCAGCTCCATTCAAGAAAAATAAATGACCCAATCAAAAAGTGGGCCAAAGAACTTAACAGACATTTCTCCAAAGAAGACATAAAAATGGCTAACAAACACATGAAAAGATGCTCAACATCACTCATTATCAGAGAAATGCAAATCAAAACCACAATGAGGTACCACTTTACACCAGTCAGAATGGCTGCCATCCAAAAATCTACAAGCAATAAATGCTGGAGAGGATGTGGAGAAAAGGGAACCCTCTTACACTGTTGGTGGGAATGCAAACTAGTACAGCCACTATGGAAAACAGTGTGGAGATTCCTTAAAAAACTGCAAATAGACCTGCCATATGACCCAGCAATCCCACTGCTGGGCATACACACCGAGGAAACCAGAATTGAAAGAGCCACGTGTACCCCAATGTTCATCGCTGCATTGTTTACAATAGCCAGGACATGGAAGCAACCTAGATGCCCATCAACTGACGAATGGATAAGAAAGCTGTGGTACATATACACAATGGAATATTACTCAGCATTAAAAAAAATTCATTTGAATCAGTTCTACTCAGGTGGACGGAACTGGAGCCTATTATCCAGAGTGAAGTAAGCCAGAAGGAAAAACAACAATACAGTATACTAACGCATATATATGGAATTTAGAAAGATGGTAACGAGAACCCTGCATGTGAGACAGCAAAAGGAACGCAGATGTATAGAATAGACTCGTGGACTCTGTGGAAGAGGGCAAGGGTGGGATGATATGGGAGAATGGCACTGAAACATGTTAATTATCATATGTGAAATCAATCGCCAGCCCAGGATTGATGCTTGGGGCTGGTGCACCGAGATGTCCCAGGGGGAGGGAGTAGGGAGGGAGGAGAGAGGGGGATTCTGGAGAGGGAGCATATGTATACCCATGGCGGTTTCATGTCATTGTTGGCAAAACCAACACAATAAAGTAAAGAAAATTAAAAAAAAAAGAATTATGAAAGCTTCGATTTTTACAGCTATGAAATTTTTAATAAACATCACATTTATTCCTATATATTTTTAATAGAAAATAGTTATCCGAAAAAAGTGCCTCAATCCAATGAAATAGATTTGTGCCAGAGAAAAGTAGTGCTATTTTCCTATATCATCTTAGAGGTAAAGTGCCAAGACAGAGGTGTTAATGACAGTCTGATATAAAACAGTATGGGATAAAGAAGACTAATCAAAAAACTATTAGAATTTCTGGATGAGGCATAGTTAGTGGATTCAGTTCAGTTCAGTCATTCAGTCGTTCCGACTCTGTGATCCCATGGACTGCAGCACGCCAGGCTTCCCTGCCTATCTCCAACTCCCAGAGCTTACCCAAACTCATGTCCATGAAATCAATGAAACCATTCAATTAGCAAATAGTGTGATTTATTTATCAGTTCTCAACAATAGATGACAGTAAAGAGAAAAGCTTTGTGAAGAACTTGACGCATTACAGCAAAGTAGTTTTTTTTAAAATGACTAATAAAAACATCTATATTCTATTAGGCATGTCAAAAAATATCAGAACCAATTTTTTCCCCCAAGTCCTCTGTTAGATAATACTGAGATCCAGAAAAAAATAGTTTATTAATTTGTCCCAGGGTGATAAGATGTGACCAACTATAGTAGTATACTTATTAAAACACCTAACTTGCTCAGCAAGACAAGACTCAAGACCTCACTTTACTGTGTATCAATCTAAAGTTATGTAATAAAAAAATAAAATAATAAATTTATGTCATAAACCTTGTTCAGTCCCAACCTCTTCCTTACATTACTAAGTTCCCCTTGATATCACTTTCCAGGACTCAACACCCTGATTTCCCTGTTCTGAGGCAATAGTAAAGCCCTGTCAAAATACTTCACACCCCTCCTGTTATGAATCAAATTAACTTTGCCTTGTTGATTTTTCTCTTTCATAATCTTCTTACCATAGTACAAGATAAATGGCTATGTTTGCTTTGTATCTCCTCCCATCAAGAGGTGGAGGGTGCTTCTCCACCTTTTGAATTTGAACTTGACTAATGACTTGTTCTAAATCTCAATAGCAGAAGCAGAAGTGACATTGCAAGACTTCCAAACCCAGGCCTAGAACTTTTATGCAAGCTGGTCTAGGATTCTGTTATCATGGGAAAAGTCCAAGGCTGTCTGGATAGAGGACAGAGGAAGGTGACAATCAAGGATTATTGCTAACCTGCCAAACCACAGCCGAGAGAATGATGTCTTCTTGGATCATTCTCCCCCAGCTATGCTGATGACTAATTGTATAGTAAAGAAAAGCTCAGGAAATCAATAAATATGGCATTTCCCTGAGGCCAGCCTTAATTGCTGATACAGAGGGTCCTGAACTATGGTGCTATTTTGACTGTAAGTTTAAGATTGGTTGATTATACAGCGATATATAACAGAGATATTATGATTTAATAAAACCAATGCACATGTAACCCTTTAAATAAACAAGCCTAAGAAATATTAACATAGTTGATCAATGTCAAATTAGAGTAAGGTCCAAAATCTCAAAGACTTCTGGATTGCTTGTACAAACTCTCAATAATGGTTGAAAAACATCCATTAAGAAACTTTCATATTTCTATTTCCTCACCACTCTTCACAAAATATCAAATATGTTTAATTTAAAATTCATATGTTATGCATATAATACTAGAAGAGTTCAAGGATAAATATCAGAATGATGAGGACCATTGCTACCCTAAAATCATAATCATTCGACACATTTTTAGGCCTGAGGATTTTCAGATCTGATCCATTGACTAAGGAAGAGACTGGGTCTTTCGGAGGAAGAGTGGTATAACATCCTGGGAAAGTGAAGTGAAAGTGTTAGTCGTTCAGTCACATCCAACTCTTTGTGACCCCATGGATTGTAGCCCACCAAGTTCCTCTGTCCTTGGGGTTCTGCAGGCAAGAATACTAGAGTGGGTAGCTATTCCCTTCTCCAGGAGATCTTCCCAACCCAGAAATCAAACCTGAGTCTCCTGCATTGTCAACAGATTCTTTACCCTCTGAGCCACCTGGGAATTTGCAATAATATACTGTAGTCAACTGTCAGGCACTATTGGGATTCAAACTCTGGACCTTATGTTTACTAGACAGGTTCTTTAGCATGTACACTATGATGTTACCATCTGAGTCACCAAGGGCTTCCCTTCAATTATCTCTCAAGAGGACAGTAGTATCACAGGCACAACCAACGATTTTCTCAATTATCAAATGGGT
The DNA here is from genome assembly GCA_007570785.1 of Antilocapra americana. Taxonomy (NCBI): domain Eukaryota; kingdom Metazoa; phylum Chordata; class Mammalia; order Artiodactyla; family Antilocapridae; genus Antilocapra; species Antilocapra americana. Next base: position 20,938,288 of record ML660770.1, read on the forward strand.
TATTGCATAGATACACTTTGCTGTTGGTACAAACCCAAATTGTATTCCTGGCCTGTGGAAAAAGAGTAGAAAAAATCAAGTAGAAGTGCTCTGTACTGGGTTTATAGGGCTGCTATAACAAATTGCCACAAATTTGGTAGCTTACTTTAGTGTTTGTTGTTCAGTCGTGTCTGACTCTTTGAGACCTCATGGATTGTAGCTCACCAGGCTCCTCTGCCCATGGAATTCTCCTGGCAAAAATACTGGAGTCGGTTGCCATTCCCTTCTCCAGGGGATCTTTCAAACCCAGGGATGGAACCTGCATCTCCTGCATTGCAGGCAGATTCATTACCATCTGAGCCACCAGGGAAGCCATGGCTCAGATGGTAAAGTATACTGTAACAGAAATTTCTTCTTTCAAGGTTTTGGAAGCTGGAAATATCAAATCAAGGTGTTACCGTGGTTCATTATTTTTTGATTTTTTGAAAGAATCCATTCATTTCTGTCTGTTGACTACTAACAGTGCATGGTGTTCCTTGACTCTGAGATACTATGCTATTTCCCACCATAGACCATCCATCATAGAATAGGCACTAAGCAATAACATAGGCCAAATTACCCAGCCAGGTCACATCAGACAGCCTCTGTCATGATCTACCCCAGTTCCAGTCCCTAGAACAAATTAACAAAATGGCTGTGGTGATGGCAAGTGAAGCTATACATGGGCCCCAAAGCTTGGACTCCTATTTACCAAACTCATGTAACTATGCCCTAACTGAGTGTCAGGAGGATCACATCTGCTAGAGATCTAATTAAACACTGAATTCCTGATATGGCACCATAGTTTGAGCAGACCAGCTGGATACTAGGCACCTACTTTCTAACTTGGATCTCTTTCACAGTGGCTATTTACCCTGATAGGAATAGTCACATATACTGGAAACGATTTTATTTTATTATCTGCATGAACTCAGCAAAATGGTTCCGTACCATTAACCTGACATTTTAGCAATTTTAGCAGTTCATAAGACTGGGATATATAAAAGTGGTATGAGCCACTGGTTTTCTAATCCCATTAATTGAGTATATTATCCATTTCCCTTTTAGTCTTATTGGATCCTATATCAAATATTAGCTGATGCTATATTTGACACTTTTTTAAACTCTCAATTCTATTCCACTGGCCTATGTGCATATTTTATGCCAGTGTCATACTGTTCTGATTATTATTGCATTGTAACATAATTTGAACAAGAAGTATAATACCTCCAGCTTTTTTCTACTTTCTCAGGATTGCTTCAACAATTCAGGGTGTTCTGTGGCTTATACAAATATTCATATTTTTTTCCTGTTTGTTTAAACATGCTTTGTAATTAGTATATTAATTGCACTGAAAAAAGTCACCTTAGGTTAGCGTGGACATTTTGATAATATTAATTCTACTCATCCATGAATATATATATATATCATTGTAACTTTTTATGTTTTCTTCTATTTATTTCAAAAATGTCTATAATGCTCAGAACTTTCACTACCTTGGTAAATTTATTTCTAAGTACTTTATTGCTTTTGTTTTTATTTTGAATATGGTTGTTTCCTTTCATCATTTTTAAGATGTTTTGTTGGTGGTGTATAGAAATGCAACTTATTTTTGTATGGTGATTTTTATCCTAAAAGTACCCTGAATTCATTAATTGCTTTTAACAGTTTTTTGGTGGAGTCTTTGAATTTCTTATATATAAGATCCTATCATCTGTAAAGGAAGAAAATTTTACTTCTTACTTTCCAATTTGGATATCTTTTATTTCTTTCTCTTGCCTGATTGTTCTGGCTAGGACAGCTATTATTCTGTTGAGTAGGGCACATGCCTTATTCCTGATGGAATTTCAGAGGAAAAACTTCCAGCCTTTCATCATTTTGTATGATGCTAGCTGTCATATGATACTAGGCTTGTCATGCTCAGTCACTTCAGTTGTGTATAACTCTTTGCAGCCCCATGGACTATAGCTTCCCAGGTAGCTCTCTCCATGGGTTTTTCAGGCAAGTATACTGAAGTGGGTTGCTATGCCCTCCTCCAGGGGATCTTCCCACAAACCCAGGGATTAAAACTGCATCTCTTGTGTTTCCTACATTGCAGTTGGAGTCTTTACTACTGAGCTGTAAGGGAAGCCCAGGTTGGTCATAGGTGGACTTTATTATGTTGAGCATGTTTTTATATCTAGTTTGTTAAGCATTTTTATCATGAAGAGTTGTTATGTTTTCCAAATTTATTCACATATATTAAGGTGAGCATATTAATTTTGTTTTTCATTCTCTTAATGACGAGTACCGCATTACTGATTTCTGTATGTTGACCCATCCTTGAAACCCATAGATAAATTCTATTTGATCATGGAGTATGATCCAATTTTTGTGCTGTTGAATTTTAATTTTATATCTACATTCATCAAAGATCCTGGTCTGTAATTTTGTACGCAGATTTTGTTTGTCTGATAAAATCTTGACCTCTTTTTTTATTTCTGAAGGACATCGTTTTCATGTAAAACTATTGAGGTTATAGTGTTTCTTCCTTCAGAACTTTAAATATATGAATCAACTCTGTCTTGGCCTGGAGTTTCTTCTAAAATATTCCGTAATATCTCTGTGTATGCATGCTATATATCTTCAGTCATGTCCAAATCTGTATGACCCTATGGACCATAGCCCTCTAGACTCCTCTGTCCATGTGATTCTCCAGGAAAGTATACTGGAATGGGTTGTCATGCCCTCCCTCAGGGGCTCTTTCTGACCTAGGGATCAAACCCATGTCTCTTAAGTCTCCTACACTGACAGGAGTGTTCTTTGCCTCTAGTGCCATCAGGGAAGGCTGAATATCCCTATAGACTTTCCTTTGTATGAAATGAGGTGTTTTATTTCTTCATAGTTCTTTCATAATTTTACCTTTGGATAATTACTAAATTATATTTTCATTATTAGCCAGTTATTAAGATGATACTATTATCATCACATACTCTTATTGATTATTAACTTGAAGAAAGTTAACTTTTTAGACAAAAAAGTTATAGATGAAGCTATTGCCCTAAATATCACTGAATCCATTTCTACACCAGATCATGACTTCTATGTGCAAAGATCCAAGCCAAAAAAAAAAAAAAATTCTACACTATAAGAAATATCTTCAAACAGAAAGTAAAGGAAATAGAAGCAGATACCCTGGAATAAAGGATAGAATTATCAAGATATCTTTATAACATACTTTTTCCACTGTGAGATATCTCTTCACAACATAATGTGAATCAGACCTAGAATCTGAACTTTAATTCATATCTACAGCTATAGTAAAAAGATATATTTATCTTTTTCATAAAGATAGATGTGATTTAGTGAAAAGAGGACTTTATTTAACATCTAAATATTTATTTGAAAGTCTCTACCTTAACACCTCTTAAAGTGGGCATATTCTTTCCTTATGTCAGTGAGTGATGTTCTCTTTTCTATGTGGAATATCTAGCATAATTATCACTAAGAGAAATACTAGAGAGATTTGTACAATTCTGATCAAATAAACATTTAAATAAAGCCAGAGAAAAAGATCCCAAACATCCAGTCTTAATTAAATATGCATAAGTGATGATGAATTTTCTTAACATTATTTAAAAGTTATTATGGATTTATGTTTAACTTTAAGCCCTTTCTTTTGATATTCTCTGAAAGAAACTTATAAACTCTTTTCTGAGTTTTTTTCTCTTATTTATTTTTTATTGACTTTAATCAACATTTTTCCAATCAATAATAGCTGCTTTTCATTTTAGTCTTTATTGCAAAGTATACAATTCAAAGTTCAGCCCAACCTACTATAAACATTGGGAGGGTTAAGGAAGAGATCTTTGAATTGTGAATTTCACACACTTGGCTTAAGACCAAATTTCGTTTGAGCAAGAGTTAGTCATGAGGACTGTGAAAGACTTCTGTGTCCTTTTTACGCTGACTCTACATCTCTTTGACCCTGGAGGGCTTCGCTCCTAGCTCAGTTGGTAAAGAATCCGCTTGCAATGCAGGAGACCCCGGTTCAATTCATGGGTCAGGAAGATCTGCTGGAGCAGAGAAAGGCTATTCACTCCAGTATTCTTGTGTTTCCTTTGTGGCTCAGCTCATAAAGAATCTGCCTGCAATGCGGGAGACCTGGATTTGATCCCTTGATTGAGAAGATCCCCTGGAGAAGGGAAAGGCTACCCACTCTAGTATTCTAGCCTGGAAAGTTCCATGGACTGTATATTCCATGGTGTTGCAAAGAGTCAGACATGACTAAGCGAATTTCACTTTTCACTTTGACCCTGGAAGGATAGGGAAAGTACTGGAAAGCCTGAGGATTTTATTTGATTGAATTAAATTAAAAGGTAGTCTGGAAGAACTCAACCTTCGTGGACACGAGATAACCTTTCTTGTACCTTCACCAAGCCTTCTGATGGATCATACCAAGATTCCTTTTATTGTAGAGATTATCCAGCAGCCAGTAACTAAAGAAACTCTCATGGAAGAGCTCAATACTGATCTCTATACAGTTTCTTTTGAACTGCCCAAACTCTCATTGTGGGACTTGAAAAAAATGCAAGTAAACCTGAAAAAACTGATGAATAGTTTATTAGCAAAAGCCAAAAGAGTATGTGACAGTACTATCACAAATAAGGAGTTACCTGGCTGGCTACAGGCAGCTAAGTTTGATGTCTGTATTGCTGACCATTTAAATTTTGGGGGGGAGTTGGTGGCTAAGCTCCTTAACGTTCCCTTTATAGAAATCTTTTCAGGTTTCCTTTGGGAATGTCACTGAGTGATTGTATGTTGAACTTCCTATGCCATTTTCATTTGTTCCTGTCAATGCATCAAGACTGCCAGACAATATAACTTTCATACAGAGACTGGTTATTATATACAGTGAGTGATATGACTTCTTCATATAATGTATTTCCATAATGGGATGAGTATTACAGCAAGGTTTTAGGCAAGAGAAATTTACATGTAAGAATGATTATTTCATATGTATAGTGTAAATATTTATCTGACTGTATGAAAATTTAAAGTTTTTTCAGTAAAATCTCACATGGTCCTGTTGCTAAATTTTTTTGAGTGAAGAAAATACAATGATTTTCTTGTTCTTTTTGTGTTTGTTTTATATGATTGAATACTGAATACATATCAGAGAAGGAATATCCTATTTATGAGTAAAACCTGCTTGATGCTGCTAAATTAAAAAAAAAAAAATCTGGAAAAACCCAAACCTTACAGTGTGCTAGCTTTCTATAACCTTGGTTTACTTCTTTCTTGTTTACGTCTCCTTTTTTACAGCCTACTTTCTTTCTGATTAATCTATTTCTCAGGGTTTTTTTGCATCCCATCTAGACTTGGTTGGCTGATTGTAGGGCTTGACGTGTGGTGAGCATGAAACTAAAAATTAAATATATCTTGTTTTCATCTGTTCTTATCTTAGAAAAGGGAAAAGAAAATTATGACTTGTTTCTGTAAAGGTCTATGTGTATAAACTTTTAATCTAATTGCATTTTTTCTTATTCCTCCTGCTCCTGCTTAGTTGCTCAGTCATGTCTGACTCTTTGCGAACCCATGGATTATAGCCCACCAGGCTCCTTTGCCCATGGGATTCTGCAGTGGGATCCTCTCCTCCAGGCCAACCCAGGGATGGAACCCAGGCCTCCCATGTTGTAAGCAGACTCTTTACTGTCTGAGCCACCAGGGAAGCCCTTTTTTCTTGTTGGTGGTGTTCGATTCATAATTGCATTAGAGGTCCACTAGTAAGCTGTGACTCTGAGCACAATTTTTTTCTCTATTCTAGCACATCTGTTTATCCTTTTGTTTTTCTTTTTGCATAATAGATCTTTTATATATAATTTGTTAGGGATGATTTTGCCTAAAATATCTTTGAGGGAGCGGTTCCCTGCTTATATTCAGTTTGACATTTTAAAGGATATTTAACATAAAACATTGCATTAGTTTCAGGTGTCTGTGAAAAATTAATCAATTGCCAGTATACAAAATAGATCGAAAATCTTAATCAAGTCAAATTTAGGATTATAACCCAGAAGATAGTCTTTCAGAAAGCACTGAGGAAATTTCTGCCTATTAGAAGTAAAAAACACAGTTGTATAGGTTTTTTATATAAAGGGTTATACATAGGGTTATACATCAGAGTAATATTGACAGTTTACATAGGCCAACAAGGCAAGTGGTGTGTCCTTGTGACCCTTTACAGGGTTAGGGAAGGAGTAGTCTCTCTTGAGGCATTACCTTTCTGGCAGCAGGAGAAAGTTTTTTGTTTTGTTTTTTGGTGAGTAGGCATTTCTGTATCTTCTAAGGGGATCTAGTTAATGTATAATGCAGATAAACTGAAGGAAGGGATGGAGTATTATCACAAATGACAGAGGAAATTTTGTATTAATTTTTTCTTGTCCTGTCTTAAAATAATTTTCCTATACTACAGATACATGACATAATGATTTTATATGTGTGCTATTGTGAAATGAAGGCTTCCCAGTTGGCTCAGTGATAAAGAATGAGCCTGCAAAGCAAAAGATATGAGTTCAGTCCCTGGGTTGGGAAAGTCCCCTGGAGAAGGAAATGACAACCCACTCCAGTATTCTCGCCTGGGAAATCCCATGGACAGAGGAGACTGACAGGCTACAGTTCAAGGGGTCACAAAAGAGTTGGACACAACTTAGCAGCTAAACAACAACACTCACTTCAATATTCTTGCCTGGAGAATCACATGGACAGAGAAGCCTGGCAGGCTACAGTCCATGGGTCATACAGAGTGGCACGTGACTGAAGTGGCTTCGGATGCAAACAGCAACACTGTGAAATGAACACCACAATAACTCTAGTTAACACGCATCATTGCACAAAGTTACAATCAACACATTTTTGCCAATGAGAAGTAAGTTTATTCCTGTAGCATAAAAATCTTGGAAAGTATTTTCTGTATCCTGCTGGTTGTGGAAGCATTTTTCCTGCAAAAAGTTGTGGAGATGCTTGAAGAAGTAGTAGTCATTTGGCAAGAGGTCAGATGAATATGGCAAATGAGGCAAAACCTTGTAGCCCAATTGGTTCAACTTTTAAAGCATTAGGTTGTGCAACATGTGGTTAGGCATTATTGTGAAGAAAAATTGGGCCCTTTCTGTTGATCAATGCTGGATGCAAGTGTTGCAGTTTTCAGTGCATCTCATTGATTTTCTGAGCATAATTTTCAGATATAATGGTTTCACCAGGATTCATAAAGCTGTGAAACAGTGACCAGAACTCGTTTTTGGTGCAAGTTTGGCTTTGGAAACTGCCTTGGAGCCTCTTCTCAGTCCAGCCACTGAGCTGGTCATTGCTGATTATTGTATAAAATTCACTTTTTGTTGCACATCACAATTTAATACAGAAATGGTTCTTTTTTGCTGCATGGAATAAAAGAAGATAACATTTTAAAATGATGATTTTTCTGACTTGCAGTCAGCTCACAAGGCACCCACTTATTGAACTTTTTAACCTTTCCAGTTTGCTTCAAATGCAGAACAACTGTAGAATGGTCGACTCAGAGTTCTTAGGCAACTTCTTGTGTAGTTGTAAGATGATCAGCTTCATAGTCCTCTCTGTTGGCTGTTATCAACTTCCAAAGGTCAGTTACTGTGCTGCTCATGTTGAAGTCTCTAGCTTCCTTTGTAAAACTTCTTGAACCTCCTCTGTACTGTACGTTCATTAGCAGTTCTTGGGCCAAATGCATTGTTGATGTTGTGAATTGTCTCCACTGCTTTATGAGCTATTTTGAACTCAAATAAGAAAATCACTAGAATTTGTTTTTTGTCTAACATTATTTCCATAGTATAAAACATACATAAAATAAATAGCAAGTAATAATTCATTAGCACAAAATAAAGCAAGAAATACATATTAAAATGATGCATATCATAATCATTGATATTCCAATATCAATGTCAAAGTTCAACAATGCAAGACTGAAATTATTTTTCCACTAACCTAATATCTCACTGTGGTTTTAATTTGCATTTCCTTGATTAGCAGTAGTGAGCATCTTTTTATGTACTTGTTAGCCATTTGAATATCTTCTTTGGAAAAAAAATTCTATATTCAGATCCTTTGCTAATTTTATAAAATTAAGTTTTTTGTACTGAATTGTATTTGAGTTTCTTAGACATTTTGGATCATAACCCTTAATCAGATATATGGTTTACAAGTATTATCTTTCATCTATGAGTTGCCTTCTCATTTTGCTGATCATTTCTTTTTCATTTGAATTAGTCCCACTTGTTTATTTTTAATTTTGTTGCTTATGTTTATGGTGTTAATTAAAAAAAAATCATTGCCCGGATCTGTATTAAGAAAATTTCTACCATGTTTTCTTTTAGGAAATTTATGGCTTCAAGTCATACATCAAAGTCTTTAATCAATTCCTAGTTATTTTTGTAGTGGAATAAGATTGGGGTCTATTTTTTTTATTCTTTTGCATGAGAATATTCATTTATTCAGGAAGAATTATTTAAAAGATTATCTTTTTCCATTGAGTATTTTTGGCTCCATTGTGAAATATTAGTTAACCATATATACATGAGTTTATTTCTGGGGTTCTGATTGTGTTCTGTTGGTTCATATATTTGTATTTATACCTGTACCATATGACCTTGATTAGTATAGTTTTATACTATCACTTGAAATCAGAAAGTGTGATGCCTGTGGGTTACTCTTTTTTTCTCAGGATTGCTTTGTCTATTGAGGTCTTTTTCAATTTCATATGAATTTCAGCATTGTTTTATTTATTGCTATTTTTGACAGAAGTATCTCTAATAATATATCATTACTAAAAGCAAAGAAATCTCATTTCTCAAAAAATAAAATTTTCCTTGATAGTTGCAATGTCTTGTTTTATAGCCATTTCCCTTTTCCATTTTTTGAGTATCTGTTCTAAATTTCCTATAAGGAATTACTTCTTCAATGACTCGCAAACAACATGAATGATTTTAATGAAGTATGCTGCCAAGAAATATGAAATAAGTTCAAAAGGCATATGACCTAATCAAAGTTGACTTGTTGCATTGAGAAAATTTCCTGACATTTTGGGACAGAAATAGGTGCTGTTTCTCTAGTCTTTACCTTAAAAAATGTGGGGAGAAACTGCTGCATACATTGCTCACTCATGTTTAGAGTCCAAGATACAAGAGGCAAACGTGAAAACAGATAACTTAAGATCTCATCTTAGTGACATTTTCTGAATCATGGACAAACCAGTGACTGATCTATAGATGGATCTAAGTTGTTTACTTCTGTTTTCAGCAATTTGGTACTCAGTTTTGGAACCTCTTTTATAGTGAAGCATTAATGATGAGATAAGATTCTGATTCTCTTCTAGCTCTTTCTCTCTATTCTCCCCCTAAAATACGCTTTAAAGAATATATCAGTAATGTGAGAAAGAAGGATAAAGTCTTGTAAAATAGAATAAAAACATTTATTTTACTCTCATAAATTTAAAAATGCTATTAGATATAGATTTTTCATTCAGGATCAGTTTAGAATCTTCATTACATAATGTATTCCAAGTACATCTTTCAAATTTACAGATATAAATTATAATTTAAATAATTATTAAAATATGTACCAATATGTTCTAATAATTGAGGAAGAAACAAGATGATACCTGGTTTAAAAAATATTTTGAGGAACTATAGACATCTTGGAGGAAAAAAGTGCAAAGATAATATTATTAGAGTATATACACAAAATAGTCAATGTCTAATAGAGCAATAAATCATAATTTAAGGGATTATTTTTTTCTACCAGACAGAAATATGCAAGTTAACATTTAATTTCACAGTGTCTAAACACAAAAATCTGTATGAAATCAATAATAAATACAAAATAAAACATAGGTGCACTTTTTATAGATATAAAATATCTTTCAGTCATTCATTCTTCAACAAATGCCCCAGCATGGTATCAAAAGTGATATGTACTTTTGGAAACTGGGGAAATGCATTTCCAAATTTGAAATATTTTCTCACAATTTCTTTATCCAGATCAATTATATCAATAGTTTTTAGTTTTCCTACTATATTGTCTTCATTTCAGTAAGATGCTTGAAGCACAGTAGATTACTAAGGAGTAGAGATTTAACAACAACAAAAAAATTACTTGCTATGAAATAAAAGCAAATCAACAACATGATCCTACAATTCTACTCCTAGGTCTATAACCAAGAAACATGAACCCATTTTCCCACACAAAACACATTTATGAATGCTCATAGCTGCCTTATTCTTAGTAGCCAAATAAGAAAACAACTCAAATGTTTATCAACTGATGAGTAGATGAAAAAAAATGCACAATATCCTTGCAAAAATAGTATTCAGGAATAAAAAGTAATGAAATATTGATACAACTGGCCACACTATGAACCCTGAAAATGTTATGCTAAGTGAAAGTGGCACCAAAGGTCACATAGTGTATGCTTTCATTTATATTAAGTGAAACAAGGTATTTCTGAAATAAGAAAAGAGAGAGAGAAAGTAGAATAATGGTTGTCAGGGGCTGGGAAGAGGAAGAAATTGGGGGAATACCCATCGATGGATACAGGATTTTTTTGGGGAGTAATGAAATTTTCTAAAATGTAATACTGGTGATGGTTTCATGGTGTTATAAATATACAAAAAACTATACAGCTGTTTAGAAAAAAGGAATAATTGCATGATATTTAGGTTATACCCTAATAAAACCCTCATAAAAAGGGCATGGGAGTAAAACATTTCACAAAGAGAATAAATTATACTCTTGGCTGACACCAGTAAGGCTCCAAAATGCAATACGTACTGAGTCTGAAACTGGGTTTTGAATTTTGACATTTCCAGAATCAAACCACTAAACTACAGAGTTTTGTTTGTGATCTCTTATGTATATAGATTTTCTTGACAGATTAAAATCCTCACATTTTCTAATTAAAACTTTATAACACTTAGAACACCAAGGAAAATATTCAAAAAGCCTTACGGTGAGAAACCAGAGAGCTACGGTTTCCTCCCCTCAGTGACACAGAATGCAAATTTCAAAAGGACACCAACTCTGAGTAAGGTTCCTTACACCACAGTAGTTATACAGAATTCAGAAATGAAGCTCAGGCTCCGAACTAAGGAAAGTGATTTAATGCAGAGTCACTTACTTGAATTCTTATTCTGTTAATTTTCACTTGTTTTCCACTTTGTTTGGAAGGGAACTCTTTTGTACTGTTTGTGAGCAAATATGTCAAAAGAGCAAATATTTAGCTACCGGATTATGATGCAATGCTCTATTTTCACAAAAGGGGACAAAGCCTTAGAAAACAGAAACTTTCATTTTGTATAAAATGAAAGAATCACTTTAAAATATTTATTGTAAGATTTCCTTTCTGGATAGGATGTAATTAGTCGTGGCAGCACACTTCCAAACATCAGTAAAGGGAAAAAAAAAAAAGAGTCAATTACAGAAGTCCTTATTAAAGCTATCAGAGGCTTTTGGAGTAATGAGGATGAGATAAACTGGGATTCCAGAAGAGAAGGAGACTCTACCATAGTAGGCTGAGGACCACTGGCTGAGTTTCTTGAGTTTCTGAGTTTCTTGCTTCATTGCTAGAAGCAGATGTGGATTCTGAGCATGGGAGTGGGGCTCAGGTTCAGCTCAAACAGAGAGAAAACAGCAGGCTTTTGGTTTGTTCCATGCTTAAATCAGTGTTTGTTTCTTCATAATCTCAGTGTTGTGTACTCCTGGAAGGGGAAGAACTATTGATTTTTCATGGGTTGCATAAAATTAATATTGGTTCTTTAAAAAGTTTACTCAGAAAATTTGATGGCAATACATGTACCACTTAACATATCAGATTTTTTTTTCTCTATCAGTCTTTCATTTTATTCAGGAAAACCTACCACATCATGTGAGATTATGGAAAAAGCTGAAATGGGGTTGATTTGAACAGAATTTTGAATTTCCATACCCTTACTTACCTAACGTTGAATTTGTTGGAGGACTGCAATACAAGTCTGCAAAGCCCCTGCCTAAGGTGATTAAACATGTTTCTTTTTTCTTCTGAGTATTTACCTCCTGGAGTGGTTTCCAGCTTATTATTTTAGTATTTGACACTCAAACTGAAAATCTGGGCACAGTAATTAATGGGAATTATCAATCTTAGATTGTTATGCTACCAGAAGTATTTAGTACATTATTGTGGTAATCATTAGTGATGCTCAACAAATATGCCAGATATTTGACAACAATAATGTCCCTCGTCCTTGAGTTTAGTACAATTGTCCAAAACTCTCTGACCAATGAAAATGAGCTGAAGTGGCATGTATCACTTCCAGGTCCAACACATAATTGTTAGGTTGAGATACTCCGGGGTCTTCCCCCGTGGCTCAATGGTAAAGAATCTGCTAATGACGCAGGAGCTACAGGAGACTTGGGTTCAATCCCTGGATCGGGAAGATCTTCTTGAGGAGGGCATGGCAACCCACTCCAGTATTCTTGCCTGGAGAATCCCATGGCAGGCTACAGTCCGTAGGGTCACAAAAAGTCAGACATGACTAAAGCGACTTAGCTCGCCAAATACTCCAGAGTTCTCTTTTCCTTTGTGGTGTCAACAGGATGTGTCCCAATGTCACTACTCTGTCAACCTGTTGTTGTTCAGTTGCTAAGTCCTGTCAATCTCTGCAACCCCATGGAAAGCCCCATGCCAAGCTCCTCAAACTATTTCCCAGGGTTTGCTCGAATTGCTGTCCATTGAGTTGATGATGCTATTTGCCAACTCATCCTCTTCCAGCCCCTGCTCCTTCTATCTTTCCAGGCATCAGGCTCTTTTCCAATGAATCAGCTCTTTCCATCAGGTGGCCAAAGTATTGGAGCTTCAACTTCAGCACCACTCCTTCCAATGAACTTTCAGGATTGATTTCCTTTAGGATTGACTCATTTGATGTCCTTGCAGTCCAAGAGACTCTCAAGTCTTCTCCAACATGACAGTCCAAAAGCATCAGTGCTTTAGTGCTCGTTCTTATTTGAGGTTCCCTCATAGCTCAGCTGGTAAAGAATCTGCCTGCAATGCAGGAGACTTGGGTTTGATTGCTAGAATCCTCCAGGAAGTCCCCTGGAGAAAAAAATGGCAACCCACTCCAGCATTCTTGCCTGGAGAATCCCATGGACAGAGGAGCCTGGCAGACTACAGTCCATGGGGTTGCAAGAATCGGACATGACTTAGCGACTGAACTATCATTTTTTATGGTCAAACTCTTATATCCATATATATCTAGTGGAAAAACCATAGCTTTGAGTATAAGGACCTTTGTCAGCAAAGTGATGTATTTGGCTTTTAATACTCTGTCTAGGTTTATCATAGTTTTCCTTCCAGTGAGCACACAGTTTTAAATTTTTTTGGCTGCAGTCACCATCCTCAGGGATTTTTGGAGCCCAAGGAAACAAAGTCTGTCGCTGCTTCTATTTTTCTTTTTCCCTTTTATTTGCCATGAAGTGTTGGGACTGGATGCCATGATCTTAGCTGTTTGAATGTTGAGTTTCAAGCTACGTTTTCACTCTACTTGATCATCCTCATCAAAAGGCTCTTTAGTTCATCTTCACTTTCTTCCATTAGAGTGGCTGCTATTGTTGTTCAGTCACAAAGTCATGTTGGACTCTTTGCAACCCCATAGACTGCAGCATGCCAGGCTCCTCTGTCCTCCACTATCTCCCAGAGTTTCCTCTGATTCATGTCCATTGAGTCAGTGATGCTATCTAACCAACTCATTCTTGCTGCCCTTTCTCCTTTAGCTTTCAGTCTTTCCCAGCATCAGAGTCTTTTCCAGTGAGTTGGCTCTTCACATCAGGTGCTAAAGTATTGGGGCTTCATCTTCATACCTGAGATTGTTGATATTTCTCCCAACAATCTTGATTCCACTTTGTGATTCATTCAGGCTGGCATTTCACATAATGTACTCTGTATAGAAATTAAATAGACAGGTGACAATAAACAGCCTTGTGATGCTTCTTTCCCAATTTAGAACCAGTCCGTTTTTCCATAACTGTTTCTAGCTGTTGCTTCTTGACCCTCATACAGGTTTCTCATGAGATGGATAAGGTGGTCTGTTATTCCCATTCTTTAAGAATTAAATTCTTTAAGAATTTATTTATAAATTTTAATGAACTACAAATTCATTAAATTCTTTAAGAATTTTCCACATTTTGTTGTCATCCACACAGTTAAAGGCTTTAGCAAAGTCAATGAAGCAGGAGTAGAAGGTTTTCTGGAACTCCCTTGCTGTCTCCAGGATCTGAAGAATATTGGCAATTTAATCTCTGGTTCCTTTGCCTCTTCAAAAGCCAACTGGTACATCTGGAGGTTCTCAGTTCACTTATTGCTGAAGCCTAGATTGAAAGACTTTGAGCATAACCTTGCTAGCATGAATGAATATAATTGTAAGCTCTGTAGTAGTTATATGGCTACTTTGTTTCTAACTGTGTTTGTGGTAGCTCATGCAAAGAGAAAAGTATAAACAATGTAGACTCAATTGAAACTTAGACAACAGAAAAAATGTAAATACCTCAAAAGTATGCCATTATACTGACTGTGACTAACTGAAAAATGAAAGATAATATTATCAGCATCCAAAGGCTAAATACAAAGTGCAGCACCAGAGCTATTTAACTTAAAGCAGAAATCAAAAGTTCTTCATTCTGAGCATTGTGGAGAGAGTGTCAGAATGGAATAATGTGTACTGGATATATTCATTGGATCTACAAAAAACAAGCTTAACTTAGAAATTTGCCTCTGCCAATTATTGCTGTGTAGTCTTGGACAAATTACTCAACTTTTCTGAGATAGATTTGTCGTCTGCAAATATATACATATCTCTGAAGATTATAATATATCTAAGTTAAATGATACAACTAAAGAGCTCAGCAATGGCAAAAGATACATATAGTCAATAATTTGTTAGCACAAACACATACATACACACAGACACACTTCTAAAGAACTGAGAAGGAACCTCCAATTTAAATCATCATAATTTCCTAAAAACCAATGAATATATCCAGACACATTGTGAAAAGTATGTGACTCATCTTATTCTTATAACTTACAAACTTTCGTATTTCATAGACTGGTTTCTTTACATGAGTTAGAAGAGTTTGTGCAAAACTCTGGAAAAGTTGGAGTCACGGTGCTTACTCTGGTGTCAGTGGTCCAAAACCTCACAGAAGAAAGTCTAATATGATTGCATCGATCCTTGCCCTGATTCCACAAAAGGTCAGATAATCTTATTTTCTGAGGGGTAGCTATTTTAACATCCATGAATATCTCCTTAAAAACTGAGCTTAAAATGTAGGAAAAGTTATTGGTATTGTCCCTGGTGGCTCAGATGGTAGATAATCTGCCTGCAAAGTGGGATACCTGGATTTGATCCCTGGAGGAGGGCATGGCAACCTACTCCAAAATTCTTGCCTGGAGAATTCTCATGGACAGAGGAGCCTGGTGGGCTACAGTCCATGGGGTCACAAAGAGTCAGACACCACTGAAAGACTAAGCACATACACACAATGTCAATTTAACTAAATTGTAAAGAAAAAGTATTAAACGTTAAAACAGGATATTTAATTGGTATCCTACTTTAAACCTGGCATTACGAATAAGAAGCATATTGCAGGGGGTTCTTTAAATAATGAGTGAAATCTTATCATTCACTACTGTTAATCAGTAAGCTTTGTGCCTAGGTTTTAAGGCTTCTGTGTAATCTAATGTTGTTTTGTTGTTCCTATTTGTTTTTTCACGACACCACACTTATGGCAGAAAGTGAAGAGGAACTAAAAAGCCTCTTGCTAAAAGTAAAAGAGGAGAGTGAAAAAGTTGGCTTAAGGCTCAACATTAAGAAAACTAAGATCATGGCATCTGTTCCCTTCACTTCATGGATAATAGATGGGGAAACAGTGGAAAAAGTGTCAGACTTTGTTTTTTTGGGCTCCAAAATCACTGCAGATGGTGATTGCAGCCATGAAATTAAAAGACACCTACTCCTTGGAAGGAAAGTTATGGCCAACCTGAATAGCATATTGAAAAGCAGAGACATTACTTTGCCAACAAAGGTTCGTCTAGTCAAGGCTATGTTTTTTCCAGTAGTCATGTATGGATGTGAGAGTTGGACAGTGAAAAATGCCAAGCACCGAAGAACTGATACTTTAGAACTGTGATGTTGGAGAAGACTCTTGAGAGTCCCTTGGAGTGCAAGGAGATCCAACAAGTCCATCCTAAAGGAGATCAGTCCTGGGTGTTCATTGGAAGGACTGATGTTGAAGCTGAAACTGCAATACTTTGGCCATCTCATGTGAAAAGTTGACTCATTGGAAAAGACTCTGATGCTGGGAAGGATTGGGGGTAGGAGGAGAAGGGGAAGACAGAGGATGAGCTGGTTGACTGGCATCACTGACTCAATGGACATGAATTTGAGTAAACTCCGGGAGTTGGTTATGGACAGGGAGGTCTGGCATGCCTCAGTCCATGGGGTCACAAAGAGTCGGACACGACTGAGTGACTGAACAGAACCACATTTAGAAATATCTCAAGAGGAAATAAAATTTAATTGCAGTCTGTGCTCTTTTGATATCATTTATGACATAATGTATTAATAATTATATAATATATATCTTATATAAAATTTTTGGTGTATTTCTGTCCTTAAATTTTTCAGCTGACTATCTATATATTCACTTCTTAGCTATAAAGAGAATGCCAAGAAGTTATCAAGAATTCACCATGATCAGCCTATGAGGCCGCTGGACCCTGCAGTCCTCTGGATTGAATTTATCATGTGCCACAAAGGAGCCAAACCCCTTCGAACAGCCATCCACAATCTCAGCTGGTACCAGCATTATTCTCTGGTTGTGATTGGCTTCCTGCTAGCTTGTTGGCAACTGTTACATTCCTCATCACTAAATGTGTCTGTTTTGTTATTGAAAGTTTGGTTAAACTTCAAAGAAGAAAGAGAGTAGATTTTGGTTTTCATTTTTTTTTTAACAGCTGTGCTAGAACCCTTGATGCAATCCATCTGAATTATTCCAGCCACTGATTTGAACAGACTCCTACTCTCTTGGATTCTTGTTCATTCCTCAGCTTATAAAGTTAACACTCAAACTCTTACTCCAAAAATATGCCACATGATTTATAACTAAGGTTTAAAAGAATCTTTTCTTTAAAAACAGAGGATAAACAAATAACACATGGAAACTCTTACCATTATAAGACTTAGTGCTTTACTTTATTCATTGCTTTCAATTCACCAAATTGAGATGCTGTTTGAGGCTTTAGGAACATAATGATTAATTCTATTTTCACTACTAATCATATTGATTATTTCCTTAATATATAACATCAGTTTTGTTTCAGTATGTAGCAATTATATCTTACTTCCCAAATGAACTAGACAACAAGTAGTGTAGAACACATTCTAGTCAGAGCTTCCCTTTCATTCCGGAATATCAGGAGACTCATATGGTTTCTGCTCTGCTGTAAAGCACATTATACACCATCAATTTTCTTTCATATGACACATCAGACTTTGCCCCTTTTGGAATATAAAGCGTTATTTTTTGTCTTTGACTTAAAGATTGCCCTTCATTTGGATATTTATAATGAAGATTTGTGTTGTAATACTTCATGGTTTCAGAGAGCTAGCTGATTGGCATAAGTTAGTATGATGGAGTAAAAGTAAATGATTGGCATTAAAGATCCACCCTTTTAAAGTAACTTGATTAAAAAGTATTTCCTACATTAAATATACTTAAAATGTAAGCATTTGGAATGAAGATGCAAACTTCTTAGAGCTACACTGCAAATACTTTTGGGGGGAGAAAGCATTTCTCAGAAATGTTATTTGCTGTGGGGGATGATTTCTCCATCTAATCAGAAACTTGGTGAGTTTTCACATTTCTTCCTTTTCTTTTATCCCATCATACCCCTGGTCTTCTCATAAACTGTACCGAGTGATCATCATTCCAAGCGCAAGTACTGAAGCTTCTTATTCACTAGAGCCAGACTAAATCTTCACTATATAAAGACACAGGTTGAATTTTAATAAAAAGATGTCTCTTTAAGGGAAAAAAAGAGAATATTCCCTTTCTTTCTCTTCTTACCATACAGGTTCAGTTTTGGAGGTTCCTAACAATAATTTTGTTTTGAAATTCCACCAAGTTGTCCATTCAAAAAAAGATATCTCTTTGTTTTCTGAAATGTCTGTCTTCAGTATTCTTGCCAATAATTTGCCAATAAGGTCAAAAAATTATTAAGTATAATATATATTAAACAAATTCAGCAATGATTTACCACAAATTTTAATATTTTACCTCAAGCAAAATAAATCTTAAATTGTTAAGAAAATATGTCTATAAAATATAAAATTATAACAAATATAAAACTATTTTAGGACAAATGCAAGTGATTTAGGCTTTTATCCATTTTGTTATAGGAATAGTGGAACAAATAAGATGAAGATAAGCATAGAGTTACTCCTAGGAAACTAATCATAAAACGTATAATAGAAAATATGTATTTTCTTAATTCTATGTGGTCTGAAATACTCATTATACTTTAACTATAGAGATTTTTAAAAAGTAAGCACTAATGCTCTTGTTTTAATATCTAATTCATGTAATCAAAGCAATAACTTACCATAATGTTAAATCAGTTATTCTCATGATAAAATAGTCTTTCCTATAATAGTCTTTAAAAATCATAACTTAAAGTAAAAAACAAATAAGTAAATAAAACTAAAAAAAATCATAATTTAATTTTTGGCCATTTTATGTCAAATTCAAGCTATCCCTTCACTTTTTCATAATGTAAAATGATGTTAACATAAAGGAGTTTAATTAAACTCAAGGTTTAGATACTTTGTTCCTGAATTTTCTGAGTTTATTCATAAAAGGGGACATGTGTCAGCACAAAGCTAAAAATTATCCTTTTGATGTATGATAATTCAGCCAAGATAACTCCTTTATCAGTTTTCTTAACAGGTCAGTGAATACATGATGTGATGCCTGCCTGTTCAAGAAAAAGCATAAAACATCTGAAAGCAAGGCTAGAAAACTGTCTTATTTGCAAAAGTCTCTTTGCAATAATTGTAGACACAGAAAACAGAAAATTGATAATAATAATTATAATGTTAACCCACAAAGTTTTAGTTTTCTTTAACCAATAAAATTTAATCCATTGAGAAGGAGGAAGTCACATCAGATAATTCCCAGAGACTGTTCATCCACAACTAAGGGGTTTTCTTTTCTAATGGAAGTATTAGATGGCTAGATCAAAGAAATAGCACACTTGCAATAATACAAAAATTTGAATTTAGTGAAGAAATATAAAGACTTTGAATCTGAAAGGATCCTTGGGTGTGAATACACAGAAGTGTTTAATTTTTAAGGCAAGCAAAAACAAACTTTACAAAAATTAGTCATGCTTTCTTATACATAAAGTAGATTTTTTAATAGTACCTTGTTTGAAAGATATACTACTTCATGGCTTCCCTTCATTTGATTTTATATTTAATGAAGTTTCCTACTGTAGTAAATTAAAAATGGCTATATTTGTTTTGTAATTCCTCTCACCAAATGGTAAAGGCTAATTTTCTACCCCTGAATTTGGACTTCCTTCATGACTTACCTTTAAACACAATAGCATCTGGCAGAAGTTAATACTATATGACTTCCAAACCTAGTTCTAGAACTTCCAAACAAGCTGGTCTGGGATTCTGCTATAATTTGAAAAATCCAAGTTTGTTGGTTGGAAGACAGGAATAAAAGCTTCCTACTAATTTGCTAAACTGTAGCCATGTGACTGATGCTGTCTTGGCTCATTGTGCCCCAGCCAAGCTGATAACTGGAGCCTAAAGAGTAAGCTCAGGAAATCTGCAAAAAGGATGTATTTCCCTGAATCCAGCCCAAATTGCTGGTCCAAAGGATCACGAGCAAATGATATGGTGCTGTTTTAACCTTAAGTTTAATAATGGTTGGTTATATAGCAATAAATAACAGAGCCATTACAATTTATGAAAAACACAGTGCATATGTATCTCATTAAATAAAAGAGCCCAAAGAATATTAATATAGTGGATTAATGTCACTCCACTTTGAAGCAAGGTCCAAAGTGTCAAAGACCTCTATGTTACTTGTACAGACTATAATGATTGATAGATGTTCATTGAGAGCCTATTACATTTCTATTTCTCCCTATTCTTAACAAAATCTTTTTAAATTTTAAATTCATATATTATGCATATATTGATATCTAGCTATAAATGTATTCTAATAAACACAAAGTAATATTGCTTTTCAAATACTACAGGAAAATACATTAAATAAAAATTGACCTACCTAATACTCCACTATATTAAGATGATACACAGATACCCCCAGACTGTGGTAACTATGAATTTTTTACTGTTTTCAGTCAAGGTGAGTTGGAACCATATGGTGTTGGAAGAAAAGTTACTAGTGTTTGTGATATATCAAGTAGTTGATAACTGTGGAAAGTAGATATTATTAAGAAAATGAAGGTTCATGCTTGTTTCTATAGCATTAGTTCTTTAGAAAATATCATGACAGAATGAGAACTTCAAACCATTGTATTAGTGCTAAGTGAGAAAGCTAGAGGAGCCCCCTAGGCATCATATAAAAAAAATTCTCATCTCTTCCAGAAGGAAAAAAAAAAAAACTGTGAGATTTTAAAATAAGACATTTCCAGTTGTACTTAAATTCCCAAACTAGTTTGAATTTTTTCCAAGATCAGGACAGTAGTTGAAAAAGAGCATAATGTCAAGACATCAGAGAAACAATGTTTGTGAAAATCTTTAATTCCTAGATCCCCTGAACCCTGTGAGTCCTCAGTATTAGCCCACTTTTCTCTGTTAAAGGATAGCACTTCTCCATCATTTGAGAAGGATATAGTGTCCTCTACCCCACAGGATACTATGTATCCCTCTTAGGTCTGCTCATATCTTCCTTCTTGGTCACAGACCAATAACTAGGGTTAAGCTCCATTGTATATAGCCAGGCATATGCTGAACCTACTAGGGAATGAATGATAGTATAACTCAGAAAATTGAAGAATATATCCAATATTTACCAACAGGAACTGAGAAATTATATATAGAATTATACACTGGGGAATAGAATTAAGGAAAGTAGAACATAAGGTTGTACAAAGAAGCATGTTTTTTGGAGCACTCTCTTGGGACATAGGATTTAATAACTGGGTTCAGACTCCAGGAGATATTGATAACAGACTACTAGGATGTCTGTTGAAACTTGAAAGAAGTGATGGTCTTTAGGAAATAAAATTGACTGGAAGTCAGTGCCATGGGAAACAATGAAAGAAGAAATCCAAAGGCTTAGAATAATGGATATATTAAGATAGAAAGATATTTCTATATTAAGATAGAAATGCTGTTTACATCTGGAAAATCTACCACGTGATTGTTTATTAAAGTTATACTATGTCTAGTGTGGCTGTCCTTTGAGGGGGTGTTTTGTTGGTAGTTACAAAACTGAGCTCCATGATGCTCGTGTCCCAACTCTTTGCAACCCAATGGACTGTAGCCTACCAGGTTCCACCATCCATGGGATTTTCCAGGCAAGAATACTGGAGTGGGTTGCCATTTCCTTCTTCAGGAGATCTTCCTGACCCAGGGATTGAACCCAGGTCTCCTGCATTGTAAGCAGACGCTTAACCATCTGAGCCACTAGGGAAGTCTCCATGATGCTAGCTATAATCAAATCGAAATATAATAGAGAACAGGTGATGGCACTCAATCATCAATAGTCAGGCAATCACAATGATGACAGTGAACAGTAACGTTAGAGTGGCAGCCAGGGAGGCTTACCCTATTAAAAGGTATCATTATGGTGATACAGGGTTTCCCAGGTGGCTCTAGTGGTTAAAGAACCCACTTGCCAATGCAGGAGACATAAGAGGTAAGTGTTGGATCCCTAGGCTGGGAAGATTCCTTGGAAAAGGAAATGGCAACCCACTTCAATACTCTTGCCTGGAAAATCCCATTGACAAAGGAGCCTGGCAGGCAATAGTCTATGACATAACAAAAAGTTGGACATGACTGAAGCAACTTAGCATGTTAGCATGGTGATACAGATAAAATAAAAAGGCATTCTCCTGTCTATACTTACAGAACAATCAATGGATAGATATCAGAAAGATGAGGACCACTGCTCCCCTCAAATCATACTCATTTGCCAGATTTTTAGACCTGAGATTTTTCAAACCTGATTAATTGATAATGAAGAGATTGGATCCTTTAGAAGAAGAATGCTGTAACATCACAGTAAATGTAAATGCTAATAATAACCTTAATTCTTTCCCAAGACGAGAACTGTATCCTGAGACAACTGATGTTTTCCTCAATCTCACACATATATCATTGAATAGATATAGGTTGCCAGTGGCACAAATCCAAATTGCACCCTTGACCTGTGGGATAAGAGTTGTAATACTGGAAACAGTCTATTAGAAACAATCTGTATTAGGTCCCTAGGACTGTTATAAGAAATTACTGCAAACTCTGTAGTTTATAGCAGAAATATATTCTTACACAGTCCTGGAAGCCAGAAGTCTGAAATCAAAGTGTTGTCAAATCCATTACTTTTTGAGAATTTTTCCATTCTGTGGCTCTCTACTAGATTCTGTTATTTACTGACAATGTTCCTTGGCTGTGGCTTCTTTCAACTCTTGTCTCTCTTTACATATACTCTTTTCCTTTGTGTGTCTCTAAAGTCCTTCCATTTTTCTTATAGGAATGAAAGTGAAATGCTAGTCTCTCAGTTGTGTCCAATTCTTTGCGACCCCATGGACTGCATCCTGCCAGACTCCTCTGTCCATGAGATTCTCCAGGCAAGGATACTAGAGTGGGTTGCCATTTCTTTCTCCAGACGATCTTCCTAACATAGGGATCAAACTCGGATCTCCTGCACTGCAGGCAAATTCTTTACTACCTGAGTCAACACTTGTTACTGAATTTAGAGCCTATATTCCAGAAATAACTTACCTTGATTTCCTTAACTTAATCACAGCATCTGCACGAAAATTTTGTCTTAAGAAATCACTTTCTTTGCTCATCCATAAGAAGCAACTCCTTACCTGTGAGTTCTATCAGGAAATTGCCACAGTGAATTCACACATTCAGGTCCACATCTAATTGAAGTTCTCTAGCTATTTCCATGGCATCTGCAGTTTCTTCCTCTACTGAAATCTTGAACCCCTCGAAATCATCCCTGAGAACTGGAATCAACTTCTTCCAAATCCCTAGTAAAGTTATATTTTGACCTTTTCTCATGAATCCCAAATGTTCTCAATGGCACCTGTAAAGGTCAACCCTTTCCCATAACTTTTCAGTAGACTTACACAACTCCATCAGAGGGATCACTATCTGAGGCAGTGACAACCTTACAAAAGGTATTCCTTAAATAATAAGACTTGAATGTTGTTGTTCTTTGATCCATGTGATGCAGAATGATTTTTGTATTAGCAGACATAAAACAACATTAATCTTTTTATACATTTCCATTAGAGCTCTTGGAAGAGCAGCTGTATTGTCAATGAACAGTATATTTTTAAGGAACCTTTTTTTTTCTAAGCAGAAGTTCTCAGCACTGGGCTGAAAATATTTAGTAAACCACCTTGTAAAGAGATGCACTGTCATCTTGGTTTTGTTGTTATAAAACACAGGAAAAGTAGATTTTTGTGTAATTCTTAAGGGACCTAGGATTTTTGTAATGGTGAATTTTAAGAACATTGACTTCAGCATTCAAGTAATCAGCTACTTTGGTCCCTAACCAGAGAGTTGGTGCATCCTCTGAAACTTTAAAATTCAGTCATTAACTTCTCTTCTCTAGCAATTAAAGTCCTAAATGGCTTCATCTTCCAACATAAGGATCTTTTGTCTACACTGAAAATCTGCTGTTTAGGGTAGCCAGTTTCATAAATTATATTAGCTAGATATTCTGGATAACTTGCTGCAGCATCTACATCAGCACTTGCTGCTTCACCTTGCACTTTTAAGTTATAAAGGTTGCTTCTTTCCTTCCTCCAAATGAACTAAATTCTACTAGTTTCAAATTTTCTTCTGCGGGATCCTCATGACTCTCATTCTTCTTAGAAGTGAAGACAGTTAGGGCCTTGCTTTGGATTAGGCCTTTGCTTAAGAGAATATTGTAGCTGATTTGCTATCCTATTCATACCACAGAAACTTTCTTCATATCAACAATAAAGCTATTTCACTTTCTTATCATTTGTATGCTCACTGGAGTAGTACTTTTTGCTTCCTCCTAGAACTTTTCCTTTGTGAAAATATTCATTCATTTTGTGCAAGAGACCTAGCTTTTGGCTTACCTTAGCTTTCAATATGCCTTCATCATTAAGCTTTATTATTTCTATCTTTTGATTTAAAATGAGAGACATTTAACTCTTCCTTTCACTTGACACTTAGAGGTCATTGCAGGGTTATTAATAGCTTAATTTCAATATTTTTGTTATCTTAGTGTTTGTTACAGCATTATTTACAATAGCCAGGACAAGAAAGCAACCTAACTCCCATCAACAGAGGAATGAATAAAGAAGATGTGGTATATAAAAACAATGAAATATTACTCAGCCACAAAGAGGAACAAAATTGGGTCCTTGGTAGAGATGTGGTTGACCTAGAGACTGTAAAATAGAATGAAGTAAGATAGAAGCAGAAACATAATTTTGTATGTTAATGCATATATGTGGAATCTAGAAAAATGGTATCAGTTCAGTTCAGTTGCTCAGTCGTGTCTGACTCTTTGTGACCCCATGATTCACAGCACACCAGACCTCCCTGTCCATCACCAACTCCCGGAGTCAACCCAAACCCATGTCCATCGAGTTGGTGATGCCATCCAGCTATCTCATCCTCTGTCGTCTTCTCAAATGGTATAGATGATTTTATTTGCAAAACAAATAGAAAAACAGATGTAGAGAACAAATATATAAATACCAAGGGGGAAGGGGAGGTGGGATGAATTGGAAGATTGCCATTGACATATATACATTGTTGATACTATGTATAAAATAGATAATTAATGAGAACTTATTATATAGTATAGGAAATTCTACTCAATGCACAATGGTAACCTAAATGGGAAGGAACTCCAAAATAGAGGGGATATATGTATATGTATAGCTGATTTACTTTTCTGTACAGTAAAAACTAATGTATCACTGTAAAGCAACTATGCTCCAATAAAATTAACTAACAGAAAGGAAGCAGCTATTCAAGAAATTTTAAAATAAAATAAAATAGATATTGCTGTATTTCAGGGAAGAGGGAAATCTGATGAGAGGGACATAGAGGAACAGCCAGTTGATGGACCAATTAGAGCACATATATACATATATATTGATTAATTTCATTATCTGATATGGGTAAGGATTTCTAGTGCACCTTCCCCCAAAGTAAAACAGTAACATCAAAGATCACAGATCATAGATCACCATATCAAATACAATAATAATGAAACAATTTCAAATGTTGCAGGAATTACTCAAATGTAACACAAGCATATAAGCAAAGGCTATTGGTAAATGGCATGGATTGACTTAATTCACTCAGGGTTGTCACAAATATTCACTTTGTAAGAAGCCAATATCTGTGGTGTACAATAAAGCAAAACACAACAAAACCAAGTAAGCCTTTGCATTTCAAGGATGCTTTCTCCATAAAAAATCAATTTCATAGTTTCTGGGAGTTACACCATGGGCTATTTTGGGATGTCCACTATTCAACCTCCCATATCTTTGAAAGAGTCCCCCTCATCACCATCCTTATCCAAACCAAACACAAAAAGAAAATAAGATCACATTTCTGTGGATGGTGCAAATTAAAGATCTTAAAGAGTTAGAAAATGCAGGATGATTAGCTTCATCATATCTGAGCCCCTCATATCTGGCAGTGGATTCCTGCAAACTCATCCAAGAATTCACTCTACTCTTAGTCTCTGTTTCAGATATGATATCTCTGCTAGAGCATATGAACACATCTTCACGTACATGATAGAAGGTCATTGCTTTGCTGATTGTGTTCTCTGCCATTTCTATCTGAAAAGACCAGGTAGGATTCTCATTCACTTGAAACAGAAACAGCAGACTTTTATAAATTTTACTGATAATTTTATAAAATAAACTTTCTTCTCTTCCCTCATAATATAGAACAATGAGATATGAATTATTTGGATATATTTCAAAAAGATGTGTTAACTGTGTTGATAACATTGTGCTAGTCAAACAGGATGAGCAAGAAATGGTTAGTGCATTGGACACCTGTGTAAGATACATCAGTGTTGGAGAGTAGAAGATAATCCCTGTAAATATGTGATCTGCCATGTCAATGAAATTAATTGAAATCCTGTGATCAGGGATATTTGAGATCATCATTTCAAAAGGAGAACAGATTTTTGCACTTTGCCTTTCTAGAGAGAGAAAAAAACACAGTTATTTGTAGGCATTTTAGGAATTAAAGGAAGTATATGCATTCCATCCTGTGACTTATATGCCAAGTAACACACAAAAAAAATATCCGTTGTCAGTTGGCCCAGAACAGGATGGAGTTCTGCAGTAGTCTAACTTGTGATGGACTGTAGTATTAGATAGACATTGCCTGGAGAATCCCATGGACAGAGAAGCCTGGTGGGCTACAGTTCACAGGGTTGCCAAGAGTCAGATACAATTGAAGTGATTTAGCATGCATGCACACGTAGTATTAAATACATCCATAATGAGAGAAAACACTACGTGGGATCTCTGCCAACCTTAAAGACAGAATCACAACACAGCAGTATGAAGTCACCTGGACTGGAGAATTATAGGTATTTGTAAAAACAATTCCTGGCATGCTATGGGACTCTGTTAGAAATGCAATACTCAAACATGGGACATAATGCTATTTCCCACCAGAGATCATTCATCATAGAATAGGAATTATGCAATAGACGAGACAAAACTACTCAGCCAGGTAACTTAGACAGTCTTTCTCATCATCCACTCTAGTACCAGTCCCTAGAACCAACTTACAAAGTGGTTTTGGTGATAGCAAGTGCAACTGTGCATGGGCCCCAGTATATGAGCTCCTATATCCCAATATATGGGCTCATGTAACCACTTCCTAACTGACTGTCAAGAGAATCATGTCTGCTAGGAATCTAATTAAATACTGAGTTCCTGATATAGCACCACTGATTGTGAAGACCAACTGGAAACTCGGGGTCGATTTCCTGACTTGAAACTCTTTCACACTTGCTATATACCCTAACAATAAGAGCCACATACTGTTGGGAATGAGTTTATCTATCACTTGGATGTTCTCTACAAAAAGTTCACATTCAAGTGACATGAAATTTTAGCAATTTAAACTGTTCATAACACGGAAAGATGTAAAAGGGTTTAAAAACCAAGATTTTTAAGACTACAGGTGAAAATTGACTTCCACATAAGGAATCAGTGAACTAAGATGGATTGGAATGGGTGAATTTAACTCAGATGACCATTATATCTACTATTGTGGGCAGGAATCCCTTAGAAGAAATGGAGTAACCATTGTAGTCAACAAAACAGTCCAAAATGCAGTACTTGGATGCAATCTCAGAAACGACAGAATAATCTGTTTGTTTCCAAGGCAAACCATACAATATCATGGTAATCCAAGTCTATGCCCTGACCAGTATCACTGAAGAAGCTGAAGTTGAACGGTTCTATGAAGACCTACAAGACCTTTTAGAACTAACACCCAAAAGAGATGTCCTTTTCATGGTAGGGGACTAGAATGCAAAAGTAGGAAGTCAAGAAACACCTGGAGTAACAGGCAAATTTGGCCTTGGAGTACAGAATGAAGCAGGACAAAGGTTAATAGAACTTTGCCAAGAGAACACACTGGTCATAGTAAACACCATTTTCCAGCAACACAAGAGAAGACTCTACACATGGACATCACCAGAGTGGCAACACCAAAATCAGATCGATTATATTCTCTGCATCCAAATATGGAGAAGCTCTATACAGTCAGCAAAAACAAGACTGGGAGCTGGCTGTGGCTCAGATCATGAACTCCTTATTGCCAAATTCAGACTTAAATTGAAGAAAGCAGGGCAAACCACTAGACCATTCAGGTATAACCTAAATCAAATCCCTTACAGTGTAAGTGATTTAAGGAACTAGATCTTATAGACAGAGTGCTTGATGAACTATGGACAGAGGTTCATGACATTGTACAGGAGACAGGGATCAAGACAATCCCCAAGAAAAAGAAATGCAAAAAGGAACACTGGATGTCTGAGGAGGCCTTACAAATAGCTGTGAAAAGAAGAGAAATGAAAAGCAAAGGAGAAAAGGAAAGATATAATCATTTGATTGGAGTTCCAGAGAATAGCAAGAAAAGATAAGAAAGGCTTCCTCAGCGATCAATGCAAAGAAAGAGAGGAAAACAATAGAATGGGAAAGACTAGAGACCTCTTCAAGAAAATTAGAGATACCAAGGGAACATTTCATGCATAGATGGCCTCAATAAAGGACAGAAATGATAGGGACCTAATAGAAGCGGAAGATATTAAGAGGAGGTGGCAAGAATACACAGAAGAACTGTACAGAAAAGATGTTCACGATCCAGATAATCATGATGGTGTGATCACACACCACACCTAGAACCAGATATCTTGGAATGTGAAGTCAATTCCAGTTAAGCTATTTTAAATCCAAAAAGATGATGCTGTGGAAGTGCTGCACTCAACATGCCAGCAAATTTGGAAAACTCAGCAGTGGCCACAGGACTGGAAAAGATCAGTTTTCATTTCAATCCCTAAGAAAGGCAAAGCCAAAGAATGTTCAAACTACCACACAACTGCACTCATCTCAAAATTTTCCCAGCCAGGCTTCAGCAATACATGAACCATGAACTTTCAGATTTTCAAGTTGCTTTTAGAAAAGGCAGAGGAACCAGAGATCAAATTGCCAACATCTGATGGATCATCAAAAAAGCTAGAGAGTTCCAGAAAAACATTTATTTCTATTTTATTGACTATGCCAAAGCCTCTGACTGTGTGGATCACAATAAACTGTGGAAAATTCTGAAAGAGATGGGAATACCAGACCACATGACCTGTCTCTTGAGAAACCTGTATGCAGTTAGAACTGGACATGGAACAACAGACTCGTTCCAAACAGAAAAGGAGTACATCAAGGCTGTATGTTGTCACCCTGCTTATTTAACTTATATGTAGAGTACCTCATGAGAAATGCCGGTTTGAGAGAAGCGCAAGTTGGAATCAAATTGCTGGGAGAAATACCAATAACCTCAGATATGCAGATGACACCACCCTTATGACAGAAAGTGAAGAAGAAATAAAGAGCCTCTTGATGAAACTGAAAGAAGAGAGTGAAAAAGTGGGCTTAAAACTCAACATTCAGAAAACTAAGATCATGGCATCCAATCTCAGCACTTCATGGCAAATAGATGGGAAACAGTGGCAGACTTTATTTTTTTGGCTCCATAATCACTGCAGATGGTGATTGCATTTATGGAATTAAAAGACATTTGCTCCTTGGAAGGAAAGTTATGACCAACCTAGACAAAATATTAAAAAGCAGAGACATTACCTTGCTAACAAAGGTCCATCTAGTCAAGGCTGTGGTTTTTCCAGTAGTCATGTGGGGCTGTGAGAGTTGGACTATAAAGAAAGCGGAGCCCTGGAATTGAAGCTTTTGAACTGTGGTGTCGTAGAAGACTCCTGAGAGTCCTTTGGACTGCAAGGACATGCAACCAGTTCATCCTAAAGGAAATCAGTTCTATATGTTCATTGGAAAGACTGATGTTGAAACTGAAACTCCAATACTTTGGCCACCTGATGCAAAGAGCTAACTCACTGGAAAAGACCCTGAAGCTGGGAAAGATTGAGGGAGGAGGAGAAGGGGACAACAGAGGATGAGATGGTTGGATGACATCACCGACTCTATGAACATGAGTTTGAGCAAGCTCTGTGAGATGGTGAAGGATGGTGAAGCCTGGTGTGCTGTAGTCCATGGGGTCACAGGGAGTTGGACACAACTGAGCATCCAACAGTAGAGCCTTTGCAGGCCAGGACAGAGTTGTTTGATATATTCAAAGTTCTGAAAGACAAAATATGTGACCTAAAATATTTCACTTGAAAATGATATCCTTCTTAAATAAGAAAAGATAGTTATTTCCCAGATAATCAAAATATGACTGGGTGCATAATTATAGACAAATATCAGTGGCTCAGTTGATAAAGAATCTGCCATCAGTAAAAGAAATATTGGAGAGACCGTTCTGTTCAATGAACATTCAAATCAAATCAGAGGAAAAGATCCAAAAAATCTAGTCTTAATTCAATATTCATCAGATGATGATGAACTTTCTTAACATTATCTAGAAATTGCTATGAATTGATGTCTAACTTCATGTCCCCTGTTTTTGATATCCATGCAAAGAAGCTTTGAAAATCTCATTATGAAGTTTTTTGATTTTTTTTTTTTTTTTTCTGTAGCTATTTCTTCCTGACCCTGGGATTGAATCCAGGTCTCTTGCATTGAGTGCAGATTCTCTACCATATGAGCCACCAGGGAAGCTCCTAAGAAAAGTTTCAAACTCATTCTGAGGTGTTTCTCTTTTTCCCTTAATTATTTTATTGACTTAATTGACTGTTTCTTTCTTTTTTTTTTTTTTTTCCATCAAGGTAGTTTCACTTTGTTTTAATCTTTAACACAAGTACATAAACCAAAGTTCAATCCTACCTAGTATAAATTGATTGGGAGAGTCAAGGAGAGATGTTTGGATTTTGGGTTTCATGTACTTGGTTCAAGCCCAGATTTAGTTTCAGCAAGAGCTGATTATGAAGACTGTGAAAGGCTTCTGTGTACTTTTCATGCTGCATCTATGGTTCTTCGACTCTGGAAGGACTGGAAAGATACTGGTATGGCCCATGGATTTTAGTCACTGGATTAATTTAAAGGTTATTCTGGATGAACTCCACCTTGGTGGGCATGAGATAACTGTCCTCGTACCTTCAACAAGTTCTCTGCTTGATCATACCCAGATTCCCTTTAACGTGGAGATCCTTCAAATTCCAATAAGTAAAGAAAGTTTCATGGAAGAATTCAATGATAATCTCTACAAAATTTCTTTTGAACTGCCAAAAGTTTCATGGTGGGAGAGGCAAGTACAACTGACAAAAATGATGAAAATTTTTTTAGCAACAGCCAGAAGCATTTGTGACAGTGTTGTCACAAACAAGGAGTTGCTCAGCAGGCTTCAGGCAGCTAAGTTTGATATCTGTATTGCTGACCCTTTAAGCTTCTGTGGGGAATTAGTGGCTGAGCTTCTCAATATTCCATTTATATACTCCTTTCGGTTTTCCTATGGGAATGTCTTTGAGAGATTGTGTGCTGGGCTTCCTATGCCTTCTTCGTATGTTCCTGGTGCCGTATCAGGACTGACAGACAGCATGACTTTTATACAGAGGCTGGAGAACTGGTTATCGTATACAATGAATGAGCTGATGTATTCATATTTTATATTTCCAGAATGGGATGAATATTACAGCAAAGTTTTAGGTAAGAGATATTTGCACGTAATACTGATTCTTATTTCATATGGAAAATGTAAATGTTTATCTGACTGTATGAAAACTCAAAAAAAGCTTTTCTTTGAGTGATACCCAAGCTCATGTTTCTTAACTGTTTTGAGTAACAACACTAATAACAATTCTTTCTCTTTCTTTATTCTTTTCTTAAACTTTTCCTTTTTTGTTTTGTTTTGGGTTGTTGAGTACTAAAAATTTATCAGAGAACAAATATTCTCTATATTTATTCATATATCCTATTCAATGCTGCTTTTTTTTTTTTTTTTTCGGGATATCTACAAAACCCAAATCTGACAGTGCATTTAAGTTCCATAACCTTGGGCTACTTCTCTCTCGTTTACTTCTTTTATATGCAGGCTTCTTAGGTGGTGCTAGCAGTAAAGAACTTGTCTGCCAATGCAGCAAACAAAAGAGACAGGGTTTTGATGATTTCTGCGTCAGGAAGATCCCCTAGAATAGGGCATTATACCTTCCGTTTTCTGATTAATCTGCTGTTTCTGAGGCCTTCTGTTTGCATCCTCTGAAGGCTTGGTTTTCTGATCCCCAGGCTTGTAACGTGATGAGTAAGAAACTGGAAAATAAAAATACATGGGTTTCATCTGCTCTTTGCCTTCCAAAAGAGAAAGAAACAGGAAATGTTTTTCTCTAACTAGACTTTTAAACTTTTTTTATTGTTGCCTTATTGTTGCTGTTCCATTCATAATTGGATTAGAAGTGAACTATCCAGCTTTGATCCTGAGCTCAAAGATTTTATCTATTTCAGCAAGTCCTTTTATGCTTTCATTTTTCCTTTTGCAAAGCTGATAGGCTTTTTTTTTTTTTTTAAAGTTCATGTAATTGTGTTAAGGAGGATTTTGCATAAGATATTTTGAGAAAGCCATTGTTAGGGCCTACATGGGGTCTCATTGATAGGCTCAAAAACGAAGAATAAAGCACAGTGACCTGTGAGACTGACCAAATTGCCCAAATGACATCCTGTTATCTCACTGGAGCCTATTTTCTCAAAGCTGCGAGACCACCAGATTCCAAACCTCCAGCTCCGTGACCATCCCTTCAGAGAATTTTTCATTGGTGGGGTATAAGAAGGAATCCATTAGAACGGGAGAACGCCGGTTCTCCTTGTAAGAGCTAGTCACCCTCTCTTCTCCCTCTAATAAATTTCCCTTTTCTTGTCTGACTGCCCAGCTCGCTCTCTTTTTCTCTACATTTTCGTGCCGAAACCTGGGAGGGAAGATCCACGAGTGGGTGGGCTCCTCCCACAAGCCCACTTCCAAGGTGGTCCCCTCCCTTGGACCTTGCCGAGAAACTGAGATGAGCTCTGGGGCGGGACTCTCCACTCGCCTTGCTGCGCTGACATCCACACACCAGCCCACATTTCATCCATCGTTTACAATGGTGAGTGAAATCCCATTTCCTTGGATCCTTTCTCTCTGTCTCTCTCTCGCCTTGTTTCCTAGCGATAGGCGGGAGGATCCACCCCCAAGGCCCCCAGCCCCTCGGCCTTGTGCCCCGTCTGACTTTGTAATAAGGGACGCCCATTTCAAAGGAGACTATTATTACTCTCTGAGAATGTCCTGAGAACGGGGCCGCTCACAGGTCCGCCCTTGTTTTTAATTTCCCTATTCTGCCGCAAAAGGGAAATTCTCAATCCCAGTCCTCAAAATCTACTCCTCTAGGATGCCTTCTCCGAAACCTAAAAGGTTTGGGCTTCCAAGGGGAGATAAGACCAAAAAGGCTTACTTACTATTCTAACACTGTCTGGCTGCAAAATCGACTTGATAACAGGTCCCAGTGGCGGGAAAAAGGAACTCTCGATTATAATACGCTCTGGGAGCCCGGTAACTTCTGCTGCCAATGGCAAGTGGTTAGAAATCCCTTATGTTTAGGCTTTCTTTGCTCTTCTCTCTCGACCCTGAATCCCCTTCTACTTCTCAAACACTCTTAGCCCACTCTGGGCCACATCCTCCTAATACAATGTCTCCCGATCCTTGTTCAGACTTTTCTTCTTCCTTCCACCTTTCCGACCACAGCCCATCCCCTATCGCTCCCAATCCCCTTGCAGCCGCTCCAGATCCAGTTTCACAACCTCCACTTTATGTCCCCTCCTCCCTTCCTCCTTATCAAGCGCAGGCCGCTCCCATCACCCCTCCCCTGCCTGTGCCTGAGATCAGCTCAGAGACCTCAGCCCCACCCTCTGCCCTGAGGGTCCCAAGGCGTTACCCCAGCCTCCCTAGATCCCCGCTCTGAACCCTGTTCCGAACAACTTTAAAACAGGAAACTTCACCGTGGGGCCCGCCCCTTCCCCTGCTCCACTCCTCACTTTACCTGAAGTAGCTGGAGCAGAAGGTATTGTTCCGGTTCATGTCCCCTTCTCCCTCACCTACCTCTCTCAGACTGAAAAGCAGCTTGGCTCCTTCTCCTCAGACCCAGATAATTACTAAAAGAATTCAAGGATCTTACCCAGTCTTACGGCTTAACCTGGCATATTTACCTCATACTTTCCTCTGCTCTTCCAGAAGAGAAGGAACCAAGCCTCTCAAGTACAGGTTGATGGGATACACAGGACACTCAGCCCGAAGGGGCAAATCCAGATGGGATTATCAGGCAGGGAGACCTGGGAGAGCAGACCATAATCAAATGACTGCTTGCCGCATTGTGGGCCTTCAAAAGGCAGGGCATAAAGCCATCAACTTTGATAAGCTTCAGGAAATAACTCAAAGATTAGATAAAAACCTGGCACAATTTCTATCCAGGTTAAAGGAAGCACTACAAAAATATACAAAATTAGACTCCACTTCAGCAGAGGGCACCGTTGTCCTTAACACCCATTTTATCTCCCAGTTGTCCCCAGATATCCGAAAGAAACTAAAAAAGACAGAAGAAGGCCCTCAAACCTCTCAACTAGACCTTTTGAATTTAGCCTTAAAGATTTTCAATAATCGGGAAGAACAGGCAAAGCTAGAGAAGGCCCAACCAGATCAGGCCAAATACCACCTTTTAGCCACTGCCCTGCATGGCTCCAAGCCTCCATCAACCAACAAAGAAAGGAAGCCAACTGGGCCCTGCTTCAAATGCGGCAAAGAAGGCCACTGGGCCCGCTCATGCCTAAAGCCAAGGCCCCCTCCAGGTCTGTGTACCAGCTGTGGCATAAAGGGATATTGGAAGGTTGACTGCCCAAATCTCCCTCCAGGGATCCGGACATCCCCTCTTGGTCCTGAGCTGGAGTCCTCCGACCCAGCTCTGCCCAGCCTCCTTGGACTTGCCACTGAAGTCTGAAAGTGCCCAGGGCCCCAGGCCCCAACTCTCATCACCTCCACAGTCCAGGATAACTTACAGTGGCAGATAAGCAGATCCTTTCTCACTGACACAGGGGCCACTTTCTCTGGAAAAACCAGGGTCTCTCAGGACTCTGTTGGGTTGATGCTTTAATATCTACACCACAAATAATGAGCCATCTTATCAATGAGACCCCATGTGGGCCCTATCAGCCATGTACTATTAACACTATTCAGTTAGAGTTTTTAAGATATAACTGACATGTTATTTTATTAATTTTAAGTGTCAACAAAATATTGTCAATCTGTAGAAAAAATTGACAATTTTAATTAAGCCAACCTTAAGATTATAACACGGGAGACAGTATTTTAGAAAGTTCTGAAAAAAGTCCTCCTATTAGAAGCCAAAGCACAGTTATATGAGTTTTTGAGATAGAGGGTTATACATCAAAAGGTTATGTATCAGAGTAATGCCGGCAACTTACATAGGCCAAGGCGAGTGGTGGGTCATTGTGACAACTTATAGGATTAAGGAAGGACTGTTTTCTCCTAGAGTTACCTTGCTAGCACCAGAAGGAAAATGTTTTGTTTGTTTGTTTGTTTGATGAGTTGGTATTCCTGTGTCTTCTAAGGAGACCTGATTAATATGGAATACAGCTATGCAGTGCATGCTAAAGAGGAAGGTGGTGAATGGCTCAAATGGCAGAGAAAAATTTATGTTACTTTTTTTTGCCCTGCCTTAAATTCATTTTATCACAGGCATACAATGCAATAATTTTGTATTTATACATATTGTGAAGTGATCACAAGACCTCTGTTAATGGTCATCACCTCACATAGTTATAACTTTTAAATTTTGAGATGAGAACTTTAAAGATCTACTCCCTTACCTCATTTCATATATATAATACAGTATTGCTAAATATAGTCATCATGCTGTACATCATATCCCCAGGACTTCACTTATTTTATAAGTGAAAACTTGTACCTATTGCGCCCACTTTCCAATCCTGGCATTTGGTAACCAACAATCTGTTCTCTGTTGCTATAAATTCATTTTCTGTTTTGTTTTGTGTTTTCTTTTTAATATTCCACATTTAAGTAATTTCACAGTTTTTGTCTTTACCTCTCTGACTTACTTCTCTTACCACGATTTCCTCAAGTTCCATCCATATTGAGGCAAATGGCAGGTTGTCTTTTTTTTCCTCATGACTTAATACTACTTCATGGTATATATAATCATATTTTCTTTATCCATTCACCACCCATTGAAAAACATTTAGAATTTTTCCATGTTTTGGCTACTGTAAACAATGCTACAGCTCTGCATAGGAGGTGGTAGTAGTTTTATAGTTTTATTTTTTGATGGATTGGCATACTGTTTTCCAGAATTTTGCACCAGCTTACATTCCTACCAATAATGCCCCAGGGCTCCCTTCTCTCCATATCCTTCATATAGAGATCCTCCATATCTCCTGTCTTTTCATGATAGCCATATTAACCGGCATCAGGTGATATCTCATTGTGGCTTTAATTTGCATTTCCCTGATTAGCAATGGGGAGCACCCTTTTAGGTACTTGTTAGCCATTTGAATATCTTCTTTGGAAAAATGTCTGTTCAGGTCCTTTGCTCATTTTTACATTAAATTATTTGTTTTTTATTTTTGTACTGAGTTGTATGAGTTCTTTAGACATTTTGAATAGCAATCCTGTATCAGATATATGGTTTGAAAATATTGTCCCTAATTTTATAGATTGCCTTTCCATTTTGTTAATCATTTATTTTGCTGTTCAGTCTTTCTAGTTTAAGTAGTCCCACTTGCTTAGCTTTAATTTTGTTGCTTATACTTTTGATATCATGTTTAAAAAATCACTGCCAAGACTCATATCAAGAAAAGTTTCTGCCATATTTTCTTCTAGGAACTCTATGATTTCAGATCTTACATTGAAATCTTCAATTCATTTCCAGTTAATTTTGTAGTGGAATAAGATTGGGGTCTAGTTTCATTCTTTTCATTTGAATATCTTTTTTTTTTTCCCCAGTAAGCATTATTTAAAAGATGATCTTTTCTCAATGAGTATTTTTGGCTTCCTTGTGAAATATTAGTTGATCATATATGTATGGGTTTATTTTGTGGCTTTTGATTCTGTTCTACTGGTTCTTGTGCCTGTTTTTATGCCTATACCATATGGCTGTGCTTACTATAGCTTACAATAGTTCTTGAAATCAGAAATGTTATGCCTGCAGAATATTATGTTTGCCTGCAGAACATAACATGCAGAAATGTTATGGCTTTTAGGAGTCTGTTTTAGTTTTATATGCATTTTAAAGTTACTTCTTTTTGTTTTGTTTTTTTGCTATTTTGGACTGCACTATCTCTAATATTGTGTCATTACTAAAAGATTAGTTTATTACTATACTTTAAAATTTTCCTTTATAGTTGGGATTTTTTGTTTTATATAGATCCTTCCATTTTCCTTATTTTCAGCACATTCTAAATTTCCTATGAGAAATCATTTCTTCAACAATTCAGAAACAGTATGAGTGTTTCTAATGAAGTATGCTGCCCGGGAATATGCTGTGTGTTCAGCAAGGCATAAGACCTAATCCAGGTGGATATGTAACATTGAGATATTTTCTAGGCATTTTTTGACAGAAACAGGTGTTTATTTCTCTAGACTTGACTCTAAAAATAGGCAGAAACTGTTGCACCCATCACTCACCTATGTCCAAAGTACAAGGTACAAATGGAAAAACTGAGAAAAGGTCTTGATACCTCATCCTGGTGACATTTTCTAAATTGTGGATCAAGAAGTGACTGATCTACAGCTGGATCTAAAACTTTTGTTTATTCCTGGTTCCAGCAGTTTGGTACACAGCTTAGCAACATATTTTAGTGTGAAGTTAGTGATAGGACATGACTCTGTCTCTGAGTCTTTCCTAGCTCTTGACTCCTGGAATAAGAAGAAAAACATTTCTTTTACTTATAAATTTAAAAATACTATTAGATATAGACTGCCATTCGGGATCAATTTATAATCTCCATTATATAATGAATTCCAAGTATATATTTTTTCAAATTACAAATATAACTTCTAATTTATGTAATTATTAATTTTATTATGTATGAATATGTTCTAATAATTGAGGAGGAAACAGGTAAGATGGCATCTACTTCAAAATATTTTGAGGAACTATTTATAAACAGTTTTGGAGGAAAAAGAATGTTAGGATAATACTATTACGATAGACACAAAAATAGTCATCATCTAATAAGGCAACAAAATCATAATTTAGGAGATGATCTTTTCTACTAGACAGAAATATACAAGTTAATGTTTAACTTAGCAGTATCTAAAAATAAAAATCTGCAGTAAATCACTAACAAATAACAATATAGGATGTAGATACATTTTTCTAAATATATAAATAATCTTTGAATCATCCAGTATCCAACAAATGCAAAATCATAATACAAAAAGTGGCATTGTTTTGCAACTTTGGGAAATGGTTTTCCAAATTTGAGATATTGTCACAATGTTTATTCAGATCAATTATAGTTTTTGTACAATATTGTCTTCCTTTCAATAAGGTGCTTGAAGCACATTAGATTAATAAGAAAGGGGTGAAGATTTTAACTAAAAATGATATTATTTGGATAACAAAAGAAGGCAAATCAGTGATATGACCCCATAATTCTACTCATAGGCTTATAACCAAGAAAAATGAATGGATTTATCCACACAAATGACATACCTTAATGTTCATAACCACATTATTCATAGAGCCAAATATGAAAACAACACAAATATTTGACAATTACTGAATGGATTAAAAAAATGAAGGATATCTGTTCAAAAGTATTATTCAGAAACAAAAAATCTTGAAGTACTGATACATATGATGGTAGGAATCAATCTTGAAAACTTCCTAAATAAAAGAAAGTAACATAAAATACCATATAGTGTATTTAAAAGGAAGAGTTGTATGGTATAAATTATATCTCAATAAAATTGTCATTAAAAGAGCAGGGGAGTAAAGCATTTCAGAAAGAAAATAAGATTATACCCGTAGCTGACACCTAAGGCTCTAATATGAAGTCTATACTAGGTCTGAAACTGGATTTTGAATACCTTGGACATTACCAGAATCAGACCCCTAAATTACTGAGATTTGCTTGTCATCTCTTATGCAGATATATTTTCCTGGCAATTCAAAAATCCCTCATATTTTCTGATCAAAACTTCAGCACTCTTAGAACATCAAGGAAAATATTTTTTAAAAAATCATGTGGTGAGAATCCAGATAGCCATAGTTTCTTCTTATTGGTGATGTGGAGTACATATTGCAAAAGAACACTGACACTCTGAATAAGGTTCCTTGTACCACAGTAATTATATA
Organism: Antilocapra americana; assembly: GCA_007570785.1. NCBI lineage: Eukaryota > Metazoa > Chordata > Mammalia > Artiodactyla > Antilocapridae > Antilocapra > Antilocapra americana. Next base: position 20,977,678 of record ML660770.1, read on the forward strand.
AACTCAGAAATGAAGCGTTTGCTCTAAACTAAGGAACATGAGTTAATTCAGAGTCACTAATTTTAGCTGCTATTATGTTAATATTCACATGCTTTCCACTTCTTCTGAAAGGGGACACTTTTGTCAGCAAGTAGGTCAAAATAGCAAACATTTTGACACCAGATTATGATACAGTGCTCTGTCTTCACCACAGAGGACAAAGTTTCATGAAACTGATTTTGTATGGCAAAGGAGATAATCACTTTAAGATTTTTATTACAAGATTTCCATCCTGGATAGGATGTACTTAGTAGTAAGAGGACATTTCCAATACCAGAAAAGAAAACAATGGTTCAATTTAAAAAGCTGCTAATTTTTAAAGCTATCAGAGGCTTTTGGAGCAATGAGGAGGAGATAAATTGAAATTTCAGAAGAGAAGACTCTATCACAGTAGAATGAGGGTCACTGGCTGGATTTCTTGTTCATTGCTAAGAGCTAATACTGCTGATTCGGAGTATGGAGTAGGGCTCAGCTGAAAGATTCTGTTGGTAGAGATAAAGCAGAGGGTCTTTGGTTATTCCATACTTAATTTTGTGTTTGTTTCTTCATAGTTTCAGTATTTTGTACTCTTGGAGGGGAAAAGGCCTGTTGATTTCTCTTGGGTTGCATAGAACTAATATTTGTTCTTTAAAGATTTTTCATAGGAAATTTGATGGTAAAATATGTCCCACCTAGCATATCAAATGACTTTCCCTCTATTGTCTTTCATTTTTGTTCAGGAAAATCTACCACATTATGTGAGATTATGGGAAAAGCTGAAATGTGGTTGATTCGAACTAACTGGGATTTTGAATTTCCTCACCCCTACTTACCTAACTTTGAATTTGTTGGAGGACTGCATTGCAAGCCTGCAAAACCCTTGCCTAAGGTAATTAAATGTGTTTCTTTTTGCCTCTCTCAGTATTTACCTCCTGGAACAAATTTTAGTTTATTATTTCATTATTTCTAGTATTTGATATTCAAACTGAAAACTTAGACACAAGAATTAACGGGATTTATTCACATTAGACTTTTATGCTACCATATTTTCTACATTATCATAGTAATCATTACCGATGCCAATCAAATATGCCAGATGTTTAGCTAAAATAAAATTCCCAGCCCCTGAGTTTAGTGAAATTGTCCAATATTCTCTGGGCAATGAGTATGAGCTGAAGAGACATGTATAACTTTTATGTCCAACTCTTAATTGTCAGATGCACTTACTCCAGAGTTCTCTTTCCCTTTGTGATGTGAACGGCATGTGTGTCAATCTGAATCCTGATTAAAAATACATGGAATAATAGATGGATATATGGTAAAAGAAAGAAGCTGTTGCTTTAAGATGCTAAGATTCCTGAGCCTTTTATTTACATATTTATTTCTGGCCATGCTGCTGCAGCATGTGGGATCTTAGTTCCCTGACCAAGACTGCACAGGCATCCCCTGCCTTGGAAAGCAAAGTCTTCATCACTGGGACAGCAGGGAAACCCCAAGACACTGAGTTTTGAGTTGCAAGTTAGTCAGCATAACCTAGTCTGAGAAATGGACATAGCAGAGAAATTAACGATACTTTGAGAAAAGATCAATTAGAGGTGTGATGGCTCACCCAAAATCCTGGCAGAACTTACAGTAATGATTTGTTTGGTTTAAATAGAGGAAAGAAATTAGCCTGGAAAGATGATCATAGGATAAGTTATGAAAAAAGCAAATGAGCAATACTAAGTAGTCTTTGGGCTTCCCTGGTGGCTCACCAGGTAAAGAATCCGCCTGGAGTGGAGGAGACCTGAGTTTGATCCCTGGGTAGGGAAGATCCCCTGGAGGAGGGCATGGCAACCCATCCCAGTGTTCTTGTCTGGAAAATCCCCGTGACTCAGAGGAGCCTGGTGGGCTACAGTCCATGGAGTCACAAAGAATCAGACAACTGAGTGGCTAAGCACAGCACAGGACAAGTACTCTTCACCTCAAATTTAATATCAATGACAGATCAATGTATAAGTTTTCAGCAATAACGTGATATAGTTTACCATTTCATATATTTTGGTTGTTGAATTATTTGGAACGGAGTACGATTTAAATGAGCTGAGATGGAATGGGCTGAGAAATAGGTGCAATATTTCAGAAAGACTTTATAGAAATCCAGACTGCAATATGATAATAAATTTGAGCATAAGTGGAAAGATTTAGCAAATATTTACAAAGAAAAATTTTCAGATAGGCTGGCGGTGGCAGTTAAGAATGACAGTTTCAGAATTAATCCTTAGCTTTTTATTTCTTGCATATGTCATATCTTTATATTTACTCTTTTGTATGGGAATTTAGTAGAGAATATTGTCATTTACTAAGTGAAGAAGGAAAAAAGAGCAATTGTGAGGGAAGATGGTCAATTCATATTTGTATATGCTGAGTGAGGTAAAATGCAGTATCTAGCAAGCAGCTATTAAGCACACTGTTTTAATCACAGGAGACAGGTGAATTAAGTATTTATAAAGTTTCTTAAATCAATAAACTATTTTTAGAGACATTTACATTCACAGCAAAATCTTAAAGCACAATGTTCAATATTTTGAAAAGATAAATGATGTTGGATACGCATTCTACATTGTCATAAGCCATTTTTTCAGCTCAGAAAGTTATCCTTTAAGTATTCTGAGTTTTTTTTTCATAATTTTTAATAAAAGATCTATGCCTTGTAAACATTCAGTTCTAAAATCCTGCAAATCAAATGCTGGAATAGTGTGAGGCTTGCTTATAAACATATTAGATATATTTAATAGCTCAAAAATATGCAGAATTCTTCTATTGTCTTAGTATTGACCAATAGCACACATATATATGTGTAATGTTTAATGTGTATGTATATGTATGTGTAATGTGTGTATCTAAGTATTTATTTATCAATAATGTGGCATCAAGAGTCAATCTGTTATTTTTTGCAGGGTATCCAAAAAGCGTCAGAGCTTTGTAGATTTTCCAGTGAATCTATCTCCCCATCTCCACCCACGAGAGAACACTAGGGCCCTGCGGACACTACAAAAGCACAATCACATCTCTGCAGTCACATGATGATATGCTCTCACACACATGAAAAAACAAAGATTCCTAAATCTATGATAGCAATAGGATTCTTCAATGTAGCAAGCATTTTCATATCATTGAATTATTTGAATAATTTGTATTGTTAATGTTGGTTCAGTAATATCCCTAATTACAAAAATTAGACAACAAAAGATGCTAAATCAACATGTTATATACAGCTGCAAAAGTCAATGCAAATGTGCAAAGTAAGGCATGAGGAGGGTGAAGAGTAAAGTAATCATGAGATGTGAAGCTCTAATAGAAAGGAATATGGTGGAGAACCTGGTGAAACTTGAACCTTTTCATGAACAATAACAACTTTTGTGAGCTGCTTCAGAGTTAGTGCATATACAGTGGTAAATGATGGTAAGCCAATGACTAGATTCAGTTCTCTTTATTACCTTTTAGCACCCTCTCCACAATGCTCCAAATGAATAATAGTTAATTCTTAAGTAGTTCTGGTGCTTCACCTCATATTTAGCCATGGATGCTAATAAGATTTATCTTTCATTTTCTCCTGAAGCACAGTCAATATAATGACATAATTTTGGTCCAGTTACTTTGTTCTGTTTTTTAAATTTGGATTTTATTTTATATTGCCTATTTTTTTCTCTTGTTCCACAAGAGAAATGTTTTTCTCTAAATGTTCCATAGCACATTTAGAAATGAGGTAGCTGTATAACTTCCTGACTGGACAAGTAATGCAGAAGTTCTTATAATGCATACTATGAGAATGACAGTAATATAACACACACACATATATATAGCATCCCATTCAAAGTAAAATGGCATATTTAATCATGCTGAAGTAACTTAGAAATTTGGCTGTAACACCTACAGCTGTGTGAAAGTGAAAGTTACTCAGTTGTGTCCAATTCTTTGGGACCGCACGAACTGTAGCCTGCCAGGCTCCTCTGTCCATGGAATTCTCCAGGCTAGAATACTGGAGTAATTATTACCTTCTCCAAGGGATCTTACCCAGGGACCAAACCCAGCCCTCTCGCATTGCAGGAGGATTCTTTACAGTCTGAGCCACCAGGGAAGTCCAAGAATACAGGAGAGGGTAGCCTATCCCTTCTCCAGCAGATCTTCCAACCCAGGAGTGGAACTAGGGTCTCCTGCAATGGAGGTGGATTCTTTACCAACTGAGCTACCAGGGAAGCTCTATAGCCTTGGACAAAGTACTTACTTTTTCTGAGATAGCTTTCTCATCTGCAAATGTATATATATTACTTTAGTTACCATGTATCAGAGTCAAAGGATACAAGTAAAGAGCTCAGCAATGGCAAAAGATACATATAGTCAGTAATTTGTAAAGACAATACACACAAACACCTCTAATGTGCTAAATCATTTTTAATTTGCCTGTTAACCAGTGATTTCAGGTCATATTCTGTAATCTGAAATGGTTAACATGAAAAAATAGAATCATTCTTAGTTAAGGCACATTGAAAAAAGTGTGTGACTCATAACTAAACTCTCACATAACAAAGGCTGTTTTCTTCACAGGAGTTTGAAGAGTTTGTTCAAAGTTCTGGAAAACATGGAGTCGTGGTGTTTACTCTGGGATCAATGATCAATAACCTCACAGAAGAAAAGTCTAAAATGATTGCCTCAGCTCTTGCACAGATTCCACAAAAGGTCAGATATTTATATTTTTTCAGGGAGGGGCAGCTATTTCAGAATCTAGGAAAAACTCTTTAATTAAGAAGTGTGCTTTAAAATGTAGAAGTTATTGGTACTGTTATTGTCAATTTAACTGAGATATAAAAAAAGTTCAGTTCAGTTCAGTCGTTCAGTCTTGTCCGACTCTTTGTGACCCCATGAACTGCAGCACTCCAGGCCTCATTGTCCATCATAAACTCCCTGAGTCCACCCAAACCCATGTCCATTGAGTGGGTGATGCAATCCAGCCATCTCATCCTCTGTCGTCCCCTTCTCCTCCTGCCCTCAATCTTTCCCAGCATCAGTGTCTTTTTCAGTGAGTCAGCTCTTCGTATCAGGTAGACAAGGTATTGGAGTTTCAGCTCCAACATCAATCCTTCCAATGAACACCCAGAACTGATCTCCTTTAGGATGGGCTGATTGGTTCTCCTTGCAGTCCAAGGGATTCTCAAGAGTCTTCTCCAACATCACAGTTCAAAAGCATCAATTGTTTGGCGTCCAGCTTTCTTTATAGTCCAACTCTCACATCCATACATGACTACTGGAAAAACCGTAGCCTTGACTAGGTGGACGTTTGTTGGCAAAGTAATGTCTCTGCTTTTTAATATGCTGTCTAGGCTGGTATTAACTTTCCTTCCAAGGAGTAAGCGTCTTAATTTCATGGCTGCAGTCACCATCTGCAGTGATTTTGGAGGCCAAAAAAGTAAAGTCAGCCACTGTTTCCACTGTTTCTCCATTTATTTGTCATGAAGTGATGGGGCCAGATGCCATGATCTTAGTTTTCTGAATGTTGAGCTTCAAGCCAACTTTTTCATTCTCCTCTTTCACTTTCATCAAGAGGCTCTTTAATTCTTCTTCACTTTCTGTCATAAGGGTGATGTCATCTGCATATCTGAGGTTATTGATATTTCTCCCAGCAATCTTGATTCCAGCTAGGCCTTCATCCAGCCTAGCATTTCTCATGAGGCACTCTGCATATATGTTAAATAAACAGGGTGACAATATACAGCCTTGAAGTACTCCTTTTCCTATTTGGAACCAATCTGTTGTTCTATGTCCAGTTCTAACTGTTGCTTTCTGATCTGCATACAGATTTCTCAAGAGGCAGATCAGATGGTCTGGTATTCCCATCTCTTTCAGAATTTTCCACAGTTTATTGTGATCCACACAGTCAGAGGCTTTGACATAGTCAATAAAGAAGAAATAGATGTTTTTCTGGAACTCTCTTGCTTTCTCGATGACCCAGCAGATGTTGGCAATTTGATATCTGGTTCCTCTGCCTTTTCTAAAACCAGCTTGAACATCCGGAAGTTCATGGTTCATGTATTGTTGAAGCCTGGCTTGGAGAATTTTGAACATTGCTTTGCTAGCGTGTGAGATGAGTTCAATTGTGCAGTAGTTTGAGCATTCTTTGGCATAGCCTTTCTTAGGGATTGGAATGAAAACTGACATTTTTCAGTCCTGTTGCCACTGTTGAGTTTTCCAAATTGCTGGCATATTGAGTGCAGCACTTTCAAAGCAACATTTTGTAGGATTTGAAATTGCTCAACTGGAATTCCGTCACCTCCACTAGCTTTGTTCATAGTGATGCTTCCTGAGGCCCACTTGACTTCCCATTACAAGGTGTCTGGAATGCAAATGTTAACTGGGGACTGGAATGCGAAAGCAGCAAGTCAAGAAACACCTGGAGTAACAGGCAAATTTGGCCATGGAGCACAGAATGATGCAGGGCAAAGGCTAATAGAGTTCTTCCAAAAGAATGCACTGGTCATAGCAAACACCCTCTTCCACAACACATAAGAAGATTCTACACATGGACATCACCAGATGGTCATCACCAAAATCAGATTTATTATATTCTCTGCAGCCAAAGATGGAGAAGCTCTATACAGTCAGCAAAAACAAGACTGGGAGCTGACTGTGGCTCAGATCATGAACTCCTTATTGCCAAATTCAGACTTAAATTTAAGAAAGTGAGGCAAACCACTAGATCATTCAGGTATGACCTAAATCAAATTCCTAACCGTTATACAATGGAAGTGAGAAACAGATTTAAGGAACCAGGTCTGATAGACAGAGTGCCTGATGCAAAATGGACGGAAGTTCGTAACATTGTGCAGGAGACAGGGAGCAAGTCCATCCCCAAGGAAAAGAAATGCAGAAAAGCAAAATGGCTGTCTGAGGAGGCCTTAGAAATAGCTGTGAAAGGAAGAGAAGCCAAAAGGAAAGGAGAAAAGGAAAGATATACCCATTTGAATGCAGAGTTCCGAAGAACAACAAGGAGAGATATGAAAGCCTTCCTCAGTGATCAATGCAAAGAAATAGAGGAAAACAATAGAATGGCAAAGACTAGAGATCTCTTCAGGAAAATTAGAGATATCGAGGAAACATTTCATGCAAAGATGGGCTCAATAAAGGACAGAAATGATATGGACCTAACAGGTGTAGAAGATATTAAGAAGAGGTGGCAAATGTCAATAATTGAAATTATCAGTAATTGAAATTATCAAGTTTGAGGAACAGAAAAAAATAAAAAAGAAGAAAAATGAACAAAGCCTATAAGTTGTGGAGATCCATCCTGTGAATTAGCGTATATACTGTGGGAGTTCCAGAAAGAAAGAAATTGGCAGATAGCATACTAAAGTAAATAATGGATTAAAATAGCCCCAATTTAATAAAGGTATGAATCTATAGGAGCTTCCCAGATAGTTGCTAGTGCAGGAGATTTAAGAGTTGGGAGCCAGATCCCTGGATCAGGAAGATCCCCTGGGGAGGGAACAAAACCCACTCCAGTATTCTTGTCTGGAGAATCCCATGGACAGAAGAGCTTGACAGGCTATAGCCTATTGGGTTGCAAAGATTCAGACATTACTGAAGCAGCGTAGCACAAATTAATCCATACCTCCAAGAAGCTTAATGAATTTCCAGTAGGATAAACTCAAAACAACCTACATTAAGACATATTATAATCAACTTCTTGAAAGCCAAAGATAATGAGTAAATATTGAAAGTAGCTAGGAAGAAAGAATTCATTACATGTATGATATCTTTAATACAGTGATCAGCCAATTTCTCATCAAAAACCTTGAAAAGACAGTAAGTTGATAAATTCAAAATGTTGAAAGGCAAAATTGTTAACTGAGAATTTTATATGAAGAAAATGTCCTCAAAATCGAAGTACAAATTGAGACATTCCCAGAAAAGCAAAAGTTGAGGAACATCATTAACACTAGATTTTTCCTGTTAAAAATGCAAAAGGAAAACTTTCTGGTTGTAATAAAAGTCTGCTAAACAGTAACACAAAACTATATGAAGAAATAAAGATCTGCAGTGATGTGAAATTGCAGTAAATTCAATTATATAAGTTAGTATTTTTGTAGTTTTGGCTGTATATCTAACTTAAAAATTGCAAAAATTTAATATATAAATGCTTAAAACATGTAATTAGGAACACAGTGCATAAATATATAAATCATGACAACAGTAAAAGAAAGAGGATGACTCTATAAAGAAGCCGAGTTATTTTTTGCTATTAGATCAATGGGTCACAGAATAAGGCATGAGAGTAATTAGAAAATATCTTTTTAAATGAATGAAAACACAAGAGACAAAAAAATATATTGTGAGAAAGCAGGGCCATGGAAAAAATTTTAATTATTGAATTTGAATTCATTTAGTAGTTAAGTAGTGTCTGACTCTTTTGCAACCCCATGGACTATAGCCCACTAAGCTGCTCTGTTCATGGGATTTTTCAGGCAAGGATACTGGAGTGGGTTTCTGTTTCATACTCCAGGGGATCTTCCCAACCCAAGGATTGGATCCATGTCTACTGCATTGACAGGCAGATTCTTTACCACTGAGCCATCAGGGAAGCCCTTATAGCTTTAAGTGACTAAATTGAAACAGAGGAAAGATCTAAAACAAGCAACCTAAAATTATACTTTAAAGAACTATAAAAAGAAGGCTAGCTGAACCAACAAGTAGCTGAAGCAAAGAAGTAGTGATTATTAGATCAGAGATAAACAAACAAAAATAGGTTAAAAATAAAACAGGGAAAATCAATAAAATAAAACCAGTACTTTGAAAAAAAAAATCAAACATTTAGCTAAACTGGGAAAGAGAAAAAATAGAGTTGATGCAAAAAGTTAAAATTAGAAATGATCCTAAGGAGATTACTAATGGATTTATAGAGATAAAAAGATTATAAGAGAATATAATGGCAGTGTGGCTCAGACAGAAGAGTAGAAAGACCCTTAGCTCACCTTTTTCCTTAGGCACACTAAAATAGATCCTATTTACAGAGCAATTATTGATGAGAACAAACAGAAGACAGGCTTTAAAGATCTTCTACACCTAAAGATATAAAGAAGGAACCACAATTAGGTAGATAGGAAGGATGGAGAAGGAATACAGTCAAGACTCATATCCCCAAGTAGGCTAATTAGCAGAGGTGGTTCCCAAAGACTGAAAGGTTTGAGCCCAATCCTGGATTCCTTAGCCCAGGTATTCTGTTCTCAGAAGTCAATCCCTCAGAGCACTGACTTTGAAGACCAGTAGGTATTACTTTCAGAGGACCCAGTGGCTCATAGTAGTCAATCTGATCTCAGGAAAATTTAGCAGGCAGTGGCTTGAAGCAGGATGTCAATTCCCTAATCAGATATTGAGATCAGGTCTAGGCAGTCAGAGCAGTGATTCCAGGCCATTAGACCACAAGGGCCAGTAGCATGTGAAAAGGCCCTGGCTTGTTAGCTTTGTAAAAATGAATTTCAGCAAAGAGACAGAAATTAGTGAAACAAATGAAGTATTTATTGGGAGAAAAAAGAAGAGTATGTGTGAACAGTCACACATGGGCAGGTTCAGAGAGACAGTTGTGATTCGTGGCAGCTTAAATAACTCTGTGAATCATTTCTTTCCAAATTTCGTCTGGCCGATATTGCTTTGCCTGGCTCTGAGTCTTTATTGGTATAACTCAGAGTCTTCCCCAGTGTCTGCATGCATCACTTAGCTAGGATGGATTCCATCTCAGGGGCCTGTGGGAAGGTTTATACTACCTTTTATGGATCGGCACTCCCTCCCTTTTTGACCCCTAAGAAGACTTTCTGCACATGTGCAATTGAAAAGGTCTCCTTGACCTCAAGAATGAAAAATATGTGGTCTCTTTATCTGAGCAGAACTCAACTCCTCTCTGCCCCTAAATCATCTTTACCTTGGATTATCGGTCCACAGGGGACAGACTTCAACTTCTCAGCCCGGGGCCCATCTTTCTGCTGCCTCAAACCCACAACAGAAGGATGCATACAGCCCAAATGTCTGCTTTGTAAAAATGAAGAGGTAACCAGAGAAGGGTATACTGCTTGGATGCACAGGATGTCTCCTACAAAAGGTCTCTTCTCCAAGATCAAGCAATGTAACCGAACTATAAGACACATAAAATAAAACAGAAAGTAAGGTGCCATAAGGTGATAGAAGAATATGGTTACATGGAACAACAATATAAAACTCCAGAAAAAAGAACTAAGTGAAGTGGAAGCAGGCAGTCTACCTGATGGAGAGTTCAATATTATGGCTGTAAAGATTTTCAAAGAACTTGGAGGAAGACTGAATAAACAGAGTGAGAAGTTAGAAATTTTTTTTTTTTTTATTATTGTTTTTGCCATACATTGTCATGATATCACCATGGGTTTACATATGCTTCCCCTCCGGGTCCCCCCTCCCTCCTCCCTCCCCCCCGGGAAATCTCGCTGCACCAGTCCCGAGCATCAATCCTGGGCTGGCGATTGATTAGACACATGACAATTAACATGCTTCAATGCCCTTCTCCCATCTCATCCCACCCTTACCCTCATCCACAAAATTTTTAACAAAGAGAAAATATGAAGCACCACCAAACAGAGATGAAGAATATAAAAACTGACATGAAAAATACACTGGAAGGAAAAAACAGTATATCAGATAATGTAGAGAAACAGGTCAGTGAGCAAAAAAATAAAGTACTAGAAAACACTGAAGCTGAAAAGAAATACAAAAGAATAAAAAGAAATGAGGGCAGCTTCAGAGACCTGCATGACAGCATCAAGCACACTACATTAGTATTATAGGGGACCTGAAGAAGAGGGAGAAAGAGGCAAAGAACATATTTGAAGATATAATATCTAACCTGCAAAAGGAAACAAGCATCCAATTGTATGAAGCAGAGACTACTCAAACAGGATCAATTCAAAAAGGACCACCTCAAGACACATTATAATTAAAATGGAAAACATTAAAGCTAAAGAAAAAAATTTTTAAAGCAGCAAGGGAAAAGAAACAAGTTTTGTACAAGAAAACTCCCTTAAGACAATCAGCTGATTTTTCAGAGGAAACTGTAAAGGCCAGAATGAAGTAACGTGACATATTTAAAATGATGAAAGGAAAAATCTACTACCAAGAATACTCTATATAGAAAGGTTCTCATTCAGATTTGATGGTGAGATCCAAAATTTTGCAAGCAAGTAGAAGCTAAGGGAGATTGGAACCACCAAACCAGGTTTACAGAAATGTTAAGGGAACTTCTCTAAGTGAGAAAGGAAAGGTCACAACTGGAAACATGAAAATTATAAAAGGAAAAATTGCATCTGTGAAGAGAAATGTACTGCAGCGCTAGTAAATCAGAAAGGTATAAGGCTAGAAGGAAGGTTAAAAGACAGAAGTAGTACAATGAAGTACACTCACAATAAATAGTTAAGGGATACACCAAACAAGAAGACTTAAAATATGATATCAAAAACACTAAGTGGGGTGGGAGGATTGAAAATGCAAGGTTCTTAAAATGCCTTTGCACTTAAGAGATCAGCAACTTAAGATAATCATATATTTTACATGTATTTGTATGTATTTTACCAAGTACAGTGTGGGGAACATAAGCAATGAATATGTAATATCTTTACATGTTATAACTATGTCTATCATGATGATCATTTTGAAATGTGTAGAAATATCAAATGTGGTCTAACAGAAACTAACATAGTGTTGTAGGTCAATTATACTTCAAAACAAAAAAAAAATTACAGAAATTCATAGAAAAACAGATCAGATTTTTGGTTACCAGAAGCATGGGATTGGGGAAGGGGCAATGGGAAGAATGTAGTTAGCAGGTTCAAGCATCCAGTTATAAGATAAATAACAAGATGCAATATACATCATAAATTTAATTAACTCTGCTGTATGTTATACACAGAACTTGTCAGGAGAGTAACTTCCTGATTTCTCAAGATTTTTTTTATATTTAATTTTATACAAATATAACCTGATAGATGTTCACTAAGCTTATTGTGACAATCGTTTCCTAATTTATGTAAGTTGAATCATTATGCTGTACAACTTAAGCTTACACAGTGCCATTACATCAATTATATCACAACGAAAGTGGAGGAAAAAAGTAATATAAAAATTGCACAACAAATTAGACAAACTAGAGGTTATGGATAAATATCTTGAAAAACTCAATTTACTTAAGGTGATTTTTTTTCTGTTATTTATAATAATTTATTTTTACAGCAAATATTGAATTACTTTGATTATTCATTTACATAATAGTACTAACTTTCAAGGAAAAGGCACTGGCGACCCACTCCAGTACTCTTGCCTGGAAAATCCCATGGATGGAGGAGCCTGGTAGGCTGCAGTCCATGGGGTCGCTAAGAGTCGGATAGGACTGAACGACTTCACTTTCACTTTTCGCTTTCCTGCATTGGAGAAGGAAATGACAACCCACTCCAGTGTTCTTGCCTAGAGGATCCCAGGGACGGAGGAGCCTGGTGGGCTGCCGTCTATGGGGTCGCACAGAGTCGGACACGATTGAAGGGACTTAGCAGCAGCAGCAGCACTAACTCTCAATATTATTTTTATTATTACCACCTCTGCTTTTACTGTCTTAGTAGAAATCTGACAAAATGTTTGAATCAGAATGTGACAATTGAATATGTCCTATTCAATTACAGCTGAAATAAACATGAAATATTCCCAGTGAAATGTGTTATGCAAATTTGCACCATAAAATTCTATAAATGTCAAATTATAATCTTCTTTTTTAAAGGACTTCAGCAACATTTTTATTATAAGAATTTAAAAATTTCTCTTCCATTTTTATTGAATGTTATTTAACTCTTTAACTGATTTTTGCACCTTCTGAAAAATGTGTTGTATAAAAATCACACACTCTCAGTCATCTATAATTGCATGTCTATGACCCAAGAATCATTAAATTATTTTTTTTTAATTATACAAATTTTAAGGGTTACTTTATAGTTATCACAAAATGTTGGCTGTGTTCCCCATGTTGTACAATACATCTTTGAGCTTATCTTATACCCAATATTTTGTGCTTCCCACTCCCCTAGGCTTATATTACCCTTCCTCCCTTCCCCACTGGTAGCCACTAGTTTCTTCTCTATATCTGTGAGTCTGATCAAAAAAAAGAAAAAGAAATAGATTATTTCAACAGATATATCAAATTAAGAGATTGAATTATCAATTATAATCAAAAATCTCTCCTAGAGTAAAAATGCAGGAGAGTTCACATCACTAGTAACGTCTACCAGACTTTTAAACAATAAACTAATCATTTCCAAATTTTCAAAAAAATTAAGGGAAAACTAAATAATTCTATGAGACCAGATTCACCCTGATACAAAAGCCACATAGAGACATCACAAAACATAAAATTATAGACCATGATCAGTTTTAAATGTAAATATCAAAATATTCAAGAAAATATTTGCAGATCAAATCCAGTAGAATATTGAAAAAGAGTATTCACCATAATGAAATGGTGTTTAAGTTCCTTATATGAGGATGGTTAAGCAAAGCAAAAGTAAGTCAATCAGTATAATAAATTGATATGAGTGCAATGTTCAGACTCACAGTTATAGAGAAGAAAATAGTGGCTACCGGTAGGGAAGGGCAGAAAGGTAATATATGCATAGGGGAGTAGGAAGCACAAAATATTGGGTGTAAGATAAGCTCAGGAATGTATTATACAAGATGGGGAACATAGCCAATACTTTCTGACAACTATAAATGGAAAGTAAGCCTTAAAACTTGTACAATTTTTTAAAAGTTAATTAATTTAATGATTTTTGGGTTGTGGACAAGTTATGGATGAATGGAAATGTGTAATTTTTACAGTAACACATTTTTCAGAAGATGCAAGAGACAGTTAAAGAGTGAAATGACATTCAGTAACAAGGGAAAAAACAAAACAAAACAAATGATCATTACAAGCTACACATTAAAGAAAGCTGACAAAATCCAATTTCTCTCATGGTAAAAATTCTTAAGAAACTAGGAAGAGTGAAAAAAGCCCTCAACATGATACAGAGTATTAAAAAAAATAATCTAGTATCAAGTTCAAGGATGGAACCCGAAAGTTTTCCTCATAAGATCAGGAAAAATACAAAAATGGCTACTTTCACTGCTGCTATTTAACTTTTACTAGAAGTTCAGCATGGAAATGACACAAGAAAAAGAAATGAAAGGCATTCATGCACATTAGAATGAGAGGTAAAACAATGTGTATTTGCAGATGACATAATCCTATACTTAGAAAATATCCAAGAATTCACAAGAAGCTACTAGGGCTAAAAAACAAATTTAACAGAGGTGTAGATTTACACACAAAAATCAGTTTTGCTTATTATGCACACAGTATCAATGAACACACTGTTGGTGAAATTTTAAAACTTCCTTTACAAGAACAACAAAACAATTTAAGCACTTAAGAATGAATCTGACCAAGGAAGTTACATAATTGCATGTATAAAACTACAAAACATTATCATTGTAAGGAGTTAAAGATATATGGAAAGTCATCCTTTGTCCATGGATAGGAACATTTAGCATGCTAAAACGTCAACACTATCCAAAGTAATCTAAAGATTTATTAAATGCCTATCAAAACTCTTTACACAGCCTTTTTGTAGAAATGAAATATCAAATTAACAATCTCATATGGAATTGCAAGAACCACAAATAGACAAACAATATTGAAAAACAAAAAAGTGAAAGGATTCATATTTTCAAACATTGAAATTAGAAACATTATAAACCAACAGTAAATTAACATTGTGCTACTAGAAGGGTAGACATATAAACCAATGGAATAGAAGACAAATTGGAATTAACCTTCATATATATGGCTAACTGATTTTCAACAAGTGTGCAAAACCATTCAATTGGGAAAGGACAGTCACTTCTTGACACATTGTACTAATAAAACTCTGGTATCCACATGCAAAAGAATGAAGACATATCATATATATGAAAATTACCTCAAAATGGATCAAAGTATGAAAATCTAGAAGTAAAATTACAGCAATTTATAAGAAAATCCTAAGGGAAAACTTCATCACATAAATTATGTTATGAATCCCTAGATATGAGGCAAAAAAATAGGTAATAAAATAAAAGAAAATCAGACTTCATCAAAGAAATTTTGTGTATCAAAGATACTATCATAAAGTAACATGTAATATACTATTCAGGAAATTTAGGAAAAAATCTTTGCAAATTATGTATCTGACAAGGAATTAATGTGCACAATGCATAAAGAGCTCTTACAACTCAAGAACAACAAAAACCCAACTGAAAAATGGGAAATTACATAAATAGACATTGATCCAAAGGTATAAAAATGGTCAATAAGTACATGAAAGGGTATTCAGCATCATTAATCATTAGGAAAATACAATGAGAAGCACAAAAACATACCACTTCACACATGAGAATAACTATTGCAAAAAAAAAAAGAACAGAACAATTATTGGTTAGAATATGGAGAAATATGACCTCCTACATAGGGGGTAGGAGTGCAAAATGATGCATACTTGTACTGCTCAGCTGCTTCAGTCATGTCTGACTCTTTGCTACCACAGGGACTGTAGCTCCACAGGCTCCTCTGTACATGGGATTTTTCAAGCAGGAATACTGGAAAATGACTTGCTCAGTAGTGTCCCACTCTTTGTGACCTCATGGACTTATGTCCATGGAATTCTCCAGGACAGAACACTGGAGAGGGTAGCCTTTCCCTTCTCCAGGGGATCTTCCCAACCAGGTATGGAACCCAGGTCTCCTGCATTGTAGGTGGATTCTTTACCAGCTGAGCTATCAGGGAAGACCACTGATATTGGAAGAATACTGGAGTGGGTTCCTATTTCCTCCTGCAGAGGATCTTCCTAACCCAGGGGTCGAATCTGTATCCCTGCACTGCAGGTGGATTCTTTAACAGTTGAGCCACTGGAGAAGCCCAAAATGATGCATGTGAAAGGAAAGTGTCTTGTTTGACTCTTTGTAGCCTCATGAACTGTAGCCCACCAGGCTCCTCTTTCCATGGAATTCTCCAGGCAAGAATCCTGAAGTGAGTTGTCATTCCCTTCTCCAGGGGATCTTCCCAATCCAGGGATCTATCCTGGGTTTCCCACATTGCAGGCAGATTCTTTACCCTCTGAGACACCAGGGAAGCCCACGGGCTGTGGAAAACATTTTGTGTTTTCTCAGAAAGTTAAACATGGGTATACCATATGAACCAGTCATTCTAATTCTGGCTATATATCCAAAAGAATTGAAATCATGGGCTCAAACAGACACTTGCACACCAGTGATCACAGCCACATTGTTCACAATCATGAAATGATGGATAAAGAAAATGTGACATATACACACAAAGAAATATTACTCACCTTTTAAAAGAAGGCAATCCTGATATGTTACAATATGCATGAACTTTGAGGGATAACGTTAAGTGAAATGTTAAGTCAGAAAGTACTGTATGATTCCACTTAGATTACCAGAGGAGTTAAATCTATAGAGACAGAAAGTAGAATAGAGATCACCAGGGGTTATGAAGCGAAGGGAATAGAGAGTCACTGCTGAATGATACAGAGTTACGTAGGGATGATGAAGACATTTGGGATATGATAGTGCTGGGGCTTCACAACATTGTGGATTGTAATGGCACCAAGTTCTAATCATACAATACCTTAAAATGATAAATATCATTATGTATATTTTATTATAATAAAGACAATACTCGATTCTATATCACTACCAAGTATATAACAAAGGTCTGAGTGCTAACAAGCTTTTAGGTAAATAACATCAGTCCCCTTTACCTCTGAAAATGTTGTTGCTAAATCCCCTTTACCAGAGTAACCTAGTGATGCCAATACATAATTGTTTCAGGTAAAGATTTTCCTTTTTTTCTTCATCTTCTAAGTGAGAACCTGTTAGTATATAGATTAGGATTATTGTAAGCATTTGAAAATATGATTGGAGTGTCAATGGTTCAAAAACATTCATTGCTTAATCACTAGGGCCCCATTGCTTGTGTAATACCTGGAGGCATTAAACCTGATTAATTCTAAGTAAACTGTCTCCTTCTGAAAGAATATGGTTTTAAAAATCTTCAAATGATGTAAAGACACTTGCCTTAACAGGTTCTGTGGAAATATGGAGGAAAGAAACCGGAAAATTTAGGAGTCAATACCCGGATATATGAATGGATTCCACAGAATGACCTTCTGGGTAAGACCAAAGAGAAGAAAATCAAACAGAAATAAATAAGGGATAATCTTAACAATTACTCAATAATAAATAAATCCAAAAAATTTGTATTCAAAATAAGAAGTAAAAACATTGATTGCTTCTTCACATTTCTTCTGGAGTTTGTTAAAAAAAAATAAAATTACCCAGGACACTTGTTACAGACTGTAAAGTGAAGTGAAGTGCAGCGAAAGTTGCTCAGTCATGTTCAACTCTTTACTACCCCATGGGCTATACAGTCCACGGAATTCTCCAGGCCAGAATACTGGAGTGGGCAGCCTTTCCCTTCTCCAGGGGATCTTCCCAACCCAGGGATTGAACTATGGTCTCCTGCATTGCAGGTAGATTCTTTACCAAGAATCCCGAACTATCAAAAAAGCCCCCAAAGACTGTAAAGAATACTTTATTCAAGACCATCAGCATGAGTACTACTGCAATAGATTTTCACAGCAAATCAGAGATTGGACTCAACTCTGAGTTAAAAAAGAGAAGCGGAAAATTTATAGACAAAGTACATAGTGGATGATCATTAGAAGAAAAATTAATAAGAGGAAGCATCACAAAGCAGGGGCGGTGGTCCTGGCAAAAACAACCGAATCAGATTCTTGCTGAAGGCAGGCCAGAATGATCAGGTATCAAATAGGGGAATGGTGAAGGAGGAATCAATAATCAGAGCAGTGATCAAATATCAAGGTTTCAAGAGTCTAGGGAAACTGACTTCATAGGATGCTTGCTGAAATTAGGTAATGCAGAGATAAACAAGAAACCCCCAAAACAGGACCTAGTTGAAAGAGAGTTCAGAGGCGTCTGATTAGACTTTGGTCAAGGATAGAATCTTTTTCAAGCTCTAACATAAATATGGATTTTATAATTCTTCCACTTATGATATAATCTCTACATCTTCAGAATCATAGTAAACGAAAGTAGCTTTAGGTCAGGCTCTTGTTAATTTTGTATAGAATATGGCAACACCTTCCTGACTCTCTGTATCCATTTTCTCATCTGTATCCATCCACCTCTCTGCACTTTCCCTTCAGTAACTATTTGGGGGAAAAAAAAGATCTGGTAAACCATTTCACCATCTAGCATATTACAAATAGCTCCAGATAACTCTAAAATTACATGCACAAGTCTGTTTTCTTAAACAAGTATTTAATGAACATGCCTTGGTTTATCTTTCTATCCTGTGCTGCCAACATTATCACACTGAAACCCTGCATATCTCACCCCCTGTGTCCCATTCACAGAAGCATTTTTTCTTAAATCCCTTGAGCCTGTTTATTAAAGCATCCTCATCCCAATTACTTGTCCAATGGCAGGTACTCTCCATCATTTAACTCTGCACAAATTTTTCAGAGGTTTATGGAATGACTCACTTGCTGGAATCACTAATTGCTGCTTAGCTGGGAAGAATCAATTGCTACTCTCTTTAGCACCTGTAGGAATCTATATATGGCTTCATGGCACAAAATCATATAGAAGATGCTACCCAACTGAATTAATTATTTATTAAGATGTTATGGCTCTCTGTTTCTAAAACTCTTTCAATTTAGAATACTGATTTTTTTTTTCTTTTTAGGTCATCCCCAAACCAGAGCTTTCATCACTCACTGTGGAACCAATGGAATCTATGAAGCTCTCTACCATGGGGTCCCTATGGTGGGAATCCCCCTGTTTGGTGATCAGTTTGGTAACATTGCTCGTGTTAGAGCCAGAGGAGCAGGAGTTGAATTAGACTTGCAGAGAATGACGAGTTCCGATCTGCTTAACGCTTTGAAGGCAGTTATTAACAACCCTATGTGAGTGCACAGTATACAGTTTTCTGAGCAACATTCGTATTTTAAAAGGAGTAATTGTTTCATTCAGTTTGATTCAATAATTTTATATAATCACCAGGACATATCCAACATCAAATAAATGATTGTCATACACTTCTCAAATTCTATGAAAATATTTACCTATTGTTGCTGGAGAATAGATTTCATCCTCAAAGAAATGCTAAATTTATTTAAATCAGCTAAACTATTTTTAAAAAGTCACACATACTTTCGCTAACATTATTTTTTGTTCATGTGCAAGCTCAATGCTAGGTCATGTCGACTCTCTTGCAACCTCATTGACTTTAGTCCACCAGTCTCCTCTGTCCATGGGATTCTACAGGCAAGAATACTGGAGTGAGTTGCCATTTCCTTCACCAGGGGAAATGGAGGTTTTTATATATAAAAACCTATGTAATCCAGGGGATCTTCCTGACCCAGGGATCCAACCCACATCTCCTGCATTGGCAGGCAGATTCTTTACCACTGAACCACCTGGGAAGCCATTTATTATGTCTTTAAAATTTACAGATATTACTACTATAAAGAATTTAGGCAATGTGATAGAAATATAGAGAAATAAAGTTGAAAAAAATCATTTAAGCTCTCTTCAGGTAACTATAACCTATTACCAGTATAGAAATATACTTCAGATATTTATTTGTGCTAATTAATAAATAGAAAAGAAAAAAAATGTATAAAAATGGGACCAGGTTACATTCTGGGACTTCCCTGGTGGTTCAGATGGTAAAGAATCTGCCTGCAATGCAAGAGAGATTCGATCCTTAGGTCGGGAAGATCTCCTGGAGAAGGAAATGGCCACCCACTTCAGTGTTCTTACCTAGAGAATTCCATGGACAGAGGAGCTTGGAGACCTACAGTCCATGGGGTTGCAAGACTTAGACACAACTGAAGCAACTTAGTACAGCATGCTTGGTATATCTGTTCCTGAATGATTTGATTTGATTAATTTTTTATCTGACAAATATTTTTTTTCTGTGTCTCAGAGGAAAAAAAAACTTTTTCCCCTTGTTTTCCTGAGATATATCTAGAGATACTTATTCATTAAATTCTTGTATATTTAAGAAAGACCTATCTTTTTTTTTTTTTTAAACCAAATGGTGACAGTGTTTTGCATACTTTTTTTTTGGCTCACAATTCTGTTTCTCGGAACTTTCTACATATATTTCATTATTTTTCTACAATTTAATGTTCTGTACTCTCTATCAATGATTAACTGCACTTCAGTGTGGGAGAATAACTTTCCTCCTCCATCTCCTTCACAAACCCAAAGGAGTACTTCCTCTAAATGAGCCATTAAAACCCCTAAACCTAGAGCCTATTTTACAGAGAGAAGGAACTCAGAAAGAGAAAAACAAATGTATCAACACATATATACAGAATCTAGAAAAATGGTACTGATGAACCTGTTTACAGGGGAGGAGTAGAGACACAGATGTAGAGAGGATGACGCTGTGGACACAGCTGGGGAAGAAGAGGGTGGGACAAATCGAGAGAGCAGCATTGACATGTCATTGACTTACTCTCGGCCCCTGCTTCTTGTCCAGAGGATCACATCAAGCTTCTTGTTTCATCTAGAACGTCAGGGCCCTGAAAAGCTCAGGCTGAAATCTTTCCTGCTGCTGTTGAAAACTAGCTTCTTTTAGCACTAATAATCCAAACTGAACCGGAGAGAGGGAAGAGGAGTACAGGAAGCGTTATTTTCTCATAGCTCTGCCCCTCAATTGCTGATTCTGTCCTTATTATGTTCCCAGTACCACATTCAGCAAAAGAGATCAAAATCCTGTATTCTCAAATTACATATTTGACATTCCTCTCTCTGAACCCTTAAAATGCTACTCCCAGTTAGAAATTCTCCCCTACCTCCAATTATTATAGAGACTGTGAAATATCCAACAAATTTCAGTTAGTAAGCCACCATATCTAGAAATATCTCAAGGAAAAAAAAAAACGCTCATGCATATTCTGTGCTCTTGGTGATAATCATTTGTGGCAATGTATTCACAATTATGTAATATACTTTTAATAGTATATAACAATTTTAGGCATATCATGTCCTTAACAAAATTTTCATGTGGCTATCTATGTATTCAATCCTTAGCTATAAAGAGAATGCTATGAAGTTGTCAAGAATTCACCATGATATGCCAGTGAAGCCCCTGAACCGAGCAGTCTTCTGGATTGAGTTTGTCATGCGCCACAAAGGGGCCAAGCACCTCCGACCAGCCTTCCACGACCTCACCTGGTACCAGTACCACTCTTTGGATGTGATTGGCTTCCTGCTAGCATGTGTGGCAACTGTTGCATTCCTGGTCACTAAAAGTTGCCTGTTTTGTTGTGGGAAATTTGGTAAAATTTCAAAGAAGAAAAAGAGAGAGTAGTTTTTGGTTTTTGTTCTTTTTAACAGTTGGACTAGAAACCTTCATGCAATCCATCTGAATTATCCCAGGCACTGACTTGAACAGATTCCTACTCTCTTGGGTTCTTGTCCATTTCTCAGGTTATCAAGTCTAAGTTCAAACTCTCACTCAAAAATATGCCACATAATTTATAATTATGGTTTAACAGAATCTTTTCTTTGAAAAGAGAGGATAAACAAATAAATAAGTAAACGTTGCTACCATTACCGATGTAGTGGTTTACTTCATTCATTGCTTTCAGTTCAATCAGTTGAGATGCTGTTTGAGGCCTTAAGAACATAATGAGTAATTCTACTTTCAGTACTAACCATATTGAATATTTTCTTAATATCTGACATGATTTGGGGTTCCGTATGTAATAATTATTGCACATATTCTAAAGGAACTAGACAAGGAGTAATATAGAGCACACTCTAGTCAGAACTTCCCTTCCAGTCAGGATGATCAGGAGACTCATAGGGTTTCTACTCATCTGTAAAGCACATTTTACACCATCAATTTTCTTTCAGATCATACATTAGATGTTGTCCCTCTTGAAATACAAAGCTTTGCTTTTGTCTTTGATTTGCAGATTGCCCTTCATTTGGATATTAGTAATGATAGTACTCATTTGATAATAATAATCGTACTTTATTTGTATGGTAATACTTTATGGCTTCAGAGAACTAGTGATAATCGTATATTAGCATGGTTGTTGGCATGATGGAGTAAAAGTAAATGACTGGAATTTAATACTCATCCTTTCAAAGTAACAATTTTTTAAACATTTATTTTAATTTATTTATTCATCTTTCACTGTGTTGTGTCTTCATTGCTGCACATGGGTCTTCTCCAGGTGCAGTGAGCAGGGACTACTCTAGTTGCAGTCTGCGGTTTCTTTTCTTGCAGAGCACAGGCTCTAGGGTGTGTGAGTGTCAGTAGTTGTACCTTGTGGGCTCTAGAGTGGGAGTTCAGTAGTTTTACTGAACAGGCTTAGTTGCCTTATGGCAGGTGAGATCTTCCTGGACCAGGGATCAAACTCCTGTCTCCTGCAGTGGCAGGTGGATTCTTGATGACGACCAACAGACAAGTCCTAAACTAACTTAATTAAAAACAAAAATATTTCCTATATAAATTTTACTTAGAATATATACATTTGGAGAGAAGAAGCAAACTTCTTAGAGCTATACTGCAGATTCACTGGGGAAAATGCATTTCTCAGAAATATTATTTGCTATGGGGAATGATTTCTCCATCTAAAGAGAAACTCAGTGGGTTTTCTCATTGCTTCCTTCACTTCCATCACTTCCCCTGGTCTTCTTATAAAAGGTCCTTTGATCACTGTTATAAGTACAAGTACTTAGGCTTCTTACTAACCAGCATCTGCTGAAAATCTGCAGTAAGCTTGAAAACACAGGATGAATTTTAATAAAAAGATGTGTCTCTAAAAAAAAGATAATAACATTCTCTTTCTTTCTTCTCTAATCATACAGGATCAGTTTTGGGGGGTCTTGACAATGATTTTGAATTCCACCCAATTCTTCCTTTTCAAAAAGGTGTCTCTAACATTCTTTTCTAAAAGTCTATCTCCAGAAAGCTATTTAACATAGTACATGGTTGGATGGCATCACTAACTCAATGGCATGAGTGTGAGTAAACTCCGGGAGTTGGTGATGGACAGGGAAGCCTGGTATGCTGCAGTCTACAGAGTGGCAAAGAGTCGGATGCTACTGAACTGAACTGAACTGATATCAACCAAATTTAGTAATGATTTACCCTTACTTTGATATTTATATCCCAGGAAAAATAGACCTTAAATTACAATCTCAGAATAAATACTAGTTTATCAGATTAGTCTAAGAACATAAAAATAAAGATGCAGATGTATAGAACAGTCTTTCAGACTTTATGCTAGAGGAAGAGGGTGGGATGGTATGGGAGAATGGCATTGAAACGTAAATTATCATATGTGAAATGAATCTCCAACTCAGGTTTAATGCATGATACTAGGTGCTCAGAACTGGTGTACCGGGATGACCCAGAGGGATGGAATTGGGAGGGAAGTGGGAGGAGGGTTCTGGAAGGGGGACACATGTATATTCATGGTGGATTCATGTCAATGTATGGCAAAACCAACACAATAATGTAAAGAAAAAAGTCTTTACTGAATTTGTTACAATAAAAAAAAAGTAAGCTGGCTAAAATATATAAATTAAGCAACAATACTCCAATAAAAAATAAATAAAAAAATATTAGAACGAATATAGAATTATCTTAAAGAAAGTCGTGTCTGACACTTCAGACCCTGTGGACTGTAGCCTGGCAGGCTCCTCCATCCATGGGATTTTCTAAGCAAGAATACTGGGGTGGATTGCCATTTCCTCCTCCAGGTGATTCTCCCAACACAAGAGATAGAACCCGGGTCTCCCACATTGCAGGCAAACTCCTTACTGTCTGAACCACCAGGGAAGTGGGACAAATACAAATGATTTGAGCATAGTTTTATTACAGGAATAGTGGCACAAATAATAACAAGGTAAACGTAAATTTATTCCTCAATGGGGAATTAACTATAAAAAATCAGAAAATTATTTTTTCTTAATTTTATGAGTTTGAAATAATTATAATACTTTAAGAGATATAGTTTAAAAAACAAACAAAAAAAAAACCAAACACTAATGCTGCTCGTTTTAAGACCTAATTCATGTAATCAAAGCAGTAATTTATCATAGTGCTAAAGCATTTTTTCTGACAGTAATGTCCTTTTCTATAATACTCTTTAAAAACCATATTTGAATCTTTCACCATTTTATGCCAAAATAAGAGATCTCTTGCATAATATAAAATTACGTTAACATAAAGGAGCTGAAGTAATTAAAGATTTAGATACCTTGTTTCTGAATTTTCTTACTTTATTCAAAAGAACTACTCTGATAAATAAGTGAATCTATTCAATCTTCTAGAAACTGGAACTTCTCTTAAACAATAATAGTTACCTACTTAAATCATCTATACATCATTGTATTAAATAAGCAATTTGCTAATAATTTTAGGTATGCAGAGGCAAAACCTTTGTAACATGCTTTATTTTTCAAATTTGTTTTAATAGACAGTTTTTCCCCTGCATTTTGATGACCTCTGGTTTCCTAGTCAGTTAGAATAACATGTTCTAAAATACAGCCACTATGGAAAACAGTGTGGAGATTCCTTAAAAAACTGCAAATAGAACTGCCATATGACCCAGCAATCCCACTGCTGGGCATACACACCGAAGAAACCAGAATTGAAAGAAACACGTGTACCCCAATGTTCATCGCCGCATTGTTTACAATAGCCAGGACATGGAAGCAACCTAGATGCCCATCAACTGAGGAATGGATAAGAAAGCTGTGATACATATACACAATGGAATATTACTCAACATTAAAAAAAAATTCATTTGAATCAGTTCTACTCAAGTGGACGGAACTGGAGCCTATTATCCAGAGTGAAGTAAGCCAGAAGGAAAAACAATACAGTATACTAACGCATATATATGGAATTTAGAAAGATGGTAACGAGAACCCTGAATGAGAGACAGCAAAAGGAACGCAGATTTATAGAACAGACTCGTGGACTCTGTGGAAGAGGGCAAGGGTGGGATGATATGGGAGAATGGCATTGAAACATGTTAGTTATCATATGTGAAATCAATTGCCAGCCCAGGGTTGATGCTCAGGGCTGGTGCACCAGAATGACCCAGGAGGAGGGAATCGGGAGGGAGGAGGGAGGGGGGTTCTGGAGGGGGAGCATATGTAAACCCATGGTGGTTTCATGTCATTGTATGGCAAAACCAACACAATAAAGTAAAGAAAATTTAAAAAAAAAATACTTTATATTTAAACTAGTTACATTTCATACATCACTATGTTAGGAAATCCTGCTCAAATTTCTTCCATATCAAGACTTAACTTAAAATGATAATTTTAAATTATCACAGGTATGCACAAGTATTTCTACATAAGTGCATATATATATATGAACACAATGCCAAGTTCTATATGTCATAAATAAAAAACGATCCATGAAATTCTATGCTTTGATTTCTAAACTTGGCTGTCGTTTATGGTGAGGGAGCTATTTGTTTCAGCTATGTTCAACATATTTTACCAAAAATAATGATTCACCTGTAACCTCAGATCTGACATTATCCATAAATTTATGAGGCTATCAACTGTAATATTTTAAAAAGCAGTACAGCTGGAACTCAGAGTAATATGCAGTCTTTGGAGCAGAGAAGTATCAGTTCTGCAATTCACATTGGATTGCCACTGACCTTTTGTTCCTCCCTAGGTTCTTTGCTTCTGAATGCCACACCATTTCTAATAATGTTCTAGATTCTGGCTTTAAACTTGGCAGAGTAGACTGAGATCCTAAAATCATATTCTCAGTTCCTGACATTTATTTCCCTAAGAGATGTCCTTTTTATACTCTTGTATGAAATTCCCTCATATATAATATCCCTCATAAAACCATATGACATGGTGAAATACAAGAACCTATCTTTCATCCTTTTCATACTTTTAAAACAACACTCAGAAAAACAAGTTCATGGCATCTGAGCCCATCACTTCATGGCAAATAGATGGGGAAACAATGGAAACAGTGACACATTTTATTTTGGGGGACTCCAAAATCACTGAAGATGGTGACTGCAGCCATGAAATTAAAAGACACTTGCTCCTTGGGAGCTATGACCAACCTAGACTGCATATTAAAAGGCAGAGCCATTATTTTACCACCAAAGGCCTATCTAGTTAAGGCTATGATTTTTCCAGTAGTCATGTATGGATGTGACAGTTGGACTATAAAGGAAGCTGAGCTCTGAAGAATTGATATTTTTTAACTGTGGTGTTGGACAAGACTCTTGAGAGTCCCTTGGACTGCAAGAAGATCCAACCAATCCTTCCTAAAGGAAATCAGTCCTGAATATTCATTGGAAGGACTGATGTTGAAGCTGAAACTCCAATACTTTGGCCACCTGATGTGAAGAGCTGACTCATTTAAAAAGACCCTGATGCTGGGAAACATTGAAGGTAGGAGGAGAAGTGGGCGACAGAGGATGAGATGGTTGGATGGCATCACCAACTCTCTGGACATGAGCTGGAGTAAGCTATAGGAGTTGGTGATGGACAAGGTAGCCTGTCATGCTGTATTCCATGGGGTTGCAAATATTTGGACACGACTGAGTGGTTGAACTGAACTGGTTCTAACAGTGTTAGCTGATATATCAAAGTGGCTATGATTTGCATTTCTCTGATGGATAGAAATACATTTAAAAAAAAAAAAAGAAATACATTTAAATTTTTTGTTGGGCATATATATGTTTTCTTTGGAAAAATTATTCAATGTGTCTGATAAGTTTTAAATTAGATTATTTTACTATTAATTGTGTGAGTTTTTTAAATTAAATTTTATTGGAGTATAGTTGATTTACAATGTTGTGTTAATTTCTACTGTTGTTATTTAGTTGTTCAGTCATGTCTAACTCTTTGCAACCCCATGAACTGTAGCTTGCCAGGCTCCTTTGTCCATGGAATTCTTCAGGCAAGAATACTGGAGTGGGTTGCCATGTCCTTCTCCAGGGGATTATCCCAATTCAGGAACTGAAACTTTGTCTCCTTCTTGGCAAGCGGATTCTTTACCACTGAGCCACCATTTCTGTTATGCAGCAAAGTAAATTGAGAAACTGAGTTTGACATATGAATTCTTTTTATTTTGGGGTTATTAATGCCTTATCAGATATGTGGTTTGCTAATATCTTCTGTCAGTTGCCTTTTCTTTATCTTTTTTTGTGTGTGTGTGCTGTGCAGAACTTATTATTTTGATGTGGTGCCACTTGTTTACTTTTGTTCTTATTGCTGTGCTTTTGGGGTCAATCCAAAAAACTGTTGCCAAGACCAATGTCAAGAAACATTTCTCCTATTTATTCTTCTAGGAATGTTTTAGGCTTCTGTTTTTATGTCTAATTCTTTATCCATTTCATGCTAAATTTGTGAGTGGCATTTGATAGAGGTCTGGTTTCGTTCTTCTGGACATGGTAATCTGGTTTTCCTACATTGTATATTGAAAGCATTATCCATTCTCCATCTATTGTTATTGGACCTCATGTTGAATATTAGTTGCCCATATTTCTCTCAACTCTGTTCCATTGGTCTTTGCCCATATTTTATGCCAGTGTCATTTCAGTTCATGATTGCTATTTCTTTTTAACATCACTTGAAATCAGGAAGTGTAATATCTTCAGCTTTGTATATCTTTTGGGGATTGTTTTGGTGATTAAGGGTGTTTTGTGGCTCCATACAAATATTAGGAGTGTTTTTCCTATTTTTGTGAAGATGTCTTGGAAACTTTATATTAACTGTATTAAATAGTAGTAGCAGTGTAGTGTTAGTTGCTTAGTTGTGTTCAACTCTTTGTGACCCCATGGATGATCTCCCAGCGTCTCTTCCACATTGTTTCTCCCTCTTGTGGGGGATTTATTTAGGTTGCATATCTCCTTTTGACCCAAAAGTACCAGCCCTATGTTGAAAGTTTCCCATTTTTCTTCTCAAGTGTAGAGTCCTGAAGTGTTCAAGATTGTGAGTATTCTCCCAATACCACAGATATGGGTCAGATTTCTGCATTTGCTAACTCTTGCTGTCCATGGCAGTGCACAGAGATGATTCTGTGGGTCAGGGAGGAGGAACAGAGTGGTGTGGGTGAGACAAATGAAGCACTGGGGAAGCCTGTGGCCACTCAGACTGGTCTGAAGATGAGGTGTCCAAGCAGATGGTGGGATGTCTACCTGATGGAGTCTGCAAATAGTTTAGGAGGAAGAACCACAAAGTGGTTAGCAGCATCGCTTTGAGGAGTTCTAAGACCCAGCAATAATCCCAGCCTCTTGTAAGCCCTTAACTTTGCAGATCACTCAGTAATCCTGGCAAGGTTAACAAAAAAATGGACATTCCTTATTGCTGGGGACACCATGCACTGACTCATACAATTTGATTTTCCCCTGTGGGAGAAATTACATTTTACATGGATCTTTTGAGGCACTGAACGATGATAATTGGGGAAGAAGTGACACAAAAAGCAAAACTGTTCATCTTACCCTCTTCAATACACACATTCTTGGGGTTATTTTCTCCCATGGTGGGCTGAAAGTTTTCCATTGGACTTTCAGATTTCGAGAGTTATGCTCATCCTGAGGTGACTATCAAAATCATTGTTCTGTGGGGATGACAGTAGAGATCTCCTATTCTGCAGTCTTCCTGACGTCATTCCAGAGAAGAAATTCTTAACATGAAGACCTCAAAGAAAGCTGATATCAATGGAGAAAGAATGTGGAACAACATAAGATTAGAAGTCAAGTCAGCATCTTGTGGGCCATTTCAGAGAGTATAGATTTTAATATCTATATAAGACATAGTCATTAAAACATTGACTCAGTAAGATGATTTGTGAAAGAGAAAAAAAAAATCAGTGAATTTTCCCTAGCTTCCCGGGTG
Source organism: Antilocapra americana (assembly GCA_007570785.1). Taxonomy (NCBI): domain Eukaryota; kingdom Metazoa; phylum Chordata; class Mammalia; order Artiodactyla; family Antilocapridae; genus Antilocapra; species Antilocapra americana. Next base: position 21,006,781 of record ML660770.1, read on the forward strand.
ACTCATTGATAAAGAATTTGTCTGCTAAGCAGGAGACTCAGTAGACCCTGGTTTGATGCTGGGTCAAAAAGATCCTCTGGGGGAGGAAATGGCAAACCAATCTAGTATTCTTGCTGGAATAATCCCATGGATAGAGAAATCTTGTGGGCTACAATCCATGGGGTCCCAGAGAGTCAGACACAGCTTAAACTGCAGCAAAACTCCTCTATGGAATGTGAGTTGCATGTGTGCAGAGTTTGAAGCAGTGAGACCATAGGGGTTCTGTAGTAATTCCAGATTAGATATATAAATGACTATGATGGTGAAGTCTACAAATGTAAATAGATTGATTTATAATTTTGGAGTAGAATGTGTAGAAACAGTAAGCAGCTGGATAATTACACAATTATATTTTTATTAAGAAACAATTATAATGTTATCATTATATATTCCTATTCATTAATTGCTTGAGGAAAATAAACTGTTTAAGCAAATGTCCCTAAATGTTATTGGATTCATTTCTACAGAGTGTAGTGGATTCAAGTTGTAAAAATTCAAGCCAAAAAAAATGGAATTTTACATTATAAAAATTATTTTAGAACTAGAAGGCAAAGATAATACAATTAGATTTACCTGTTAGAAGGATAATATTATCAAATTATGTTCTTCATGACTTCCTTTCTTCACTCTATTAACAAAGTATCTCTTCTCAACATAACATTAGTCTGATGAGAACCAGAGCTTGAACTCTTATCTGCACTGATAGTGAAAAGATACATTTCTCTGTTTTTCTTAAAGACAGATGTGATTTAGCAGGAAGAGTACTGAATTCAGCATCAGAACATTTGGATCTAAATCTCTCTGCCTTAACATCTCAAAGTATGCATAGTCACTCCATCTGGCAGTGAGTGATGGCCTCATTCTTATCTGAATTTATCAGTAAGAGAAACACTACAGAGACTATCCTGTTCAAATAAACATTCAAATAAAATCAGAGAAAAATATCCAAAAAAATCTCAGCTCATTTCTCAGTGGTGGCTGACTCAGTGACCCCATGGACTGCAACACACCAGGCTTCCCTGTCCATCACCAATTCCTAGAGCTGGCTCAATCTCATGTCCAGCGAGTTGGTGATACCATCAAACCATCTCATTCTCTGACGTCCCCTTCTTCCCTCACCTTCAGTCTTTCCCAGCATCAGGGTCTTTTCCAGTGAGTCAGTCTTTGCATCAGGTAGCCAAAGTATTGGAGTTTCAGCTTCAACATCAGTCCTTCCAATGAACACCCAGGACTGATCTCCTTTAGGATGGACTGGTTGGATCTCCTTGCAGTCCAAGGGACTCTCAAGGGTCTTCTCCAACACTACAGTTCAAAAGCATCAATTCTTCTGTGCTAAGCCTTCTTTATAGTCCAACTTTCACATCCATACATGACTACTAGAAAAACCATAGCTTTGACTAAACAGACCTTTGTTGGTAAAGTAATGTCTCTATTTTTTAATATGCTGTCTAGGTTGGTCATAGCTTTTCTTCCAAGGAGCAAGTGTCTTTTAATTTCATGGCTATAGTCACCATCTTCAGTGATTTTGGAGCTCCCCCAAAATAAATCTCTCATTGTTTCCATTATTTCCTGATCTAGTTACCATTTGTTTATTTATTTGCCAAAAAAAAAATCTAGTCTTCACTGAATATACATCAGATGATGGTAGATTTTCTTAACATTATTTAGAAATTATTATGAATTTATGTTTAACTTCACATGCCCTTTTTTGATATCAACTAAAATAAGTTTGGAAACTCTTATTCTGAGGGGTTTCTTTTTGCAATTCATTTTACTGACTTTATTGACATTTTTCTTTCCATCAAAGCAGTTGCATTTTATTTTAATCTTTAATGCAAATTACACAACTCAAAGTTTAGGCCAACCTTTAATAAACTGACTGTGAAGCTCAGAGAAACCTTTAGATTGTGAGTTTCATGCACTTGGTTTAATCCCAGATTTAGTTTGAGCAGAGTTAATGTCATGAAAATTGTGAAAGGCTTCTGAGTCCTTTTCATGATACATTTATGATTCTTTGACCCTGAAAGGAAAGACTGCTGGAAAAGTACTTGTATGGCCTGTGGATTTTAGTCACTGGATTAATTTAAAGGTTATTCTGGATGAACTCCATTTTCACGGGCATGAGATAACCATCCTGGTACCTTCAACAAGTTCTCTGCTTGATCATCCAAGAGTCCCTTTAACATGAAGATTCTTCAACTTCCAACAAGTAAAGAAAGTTTCATGGAAGAATTCAATGCTGATCTCTACACAATTTATTTTGACCTGCCAAAACTTTCATGGTGGGACAGGCAAGTAAAACTGATAAAAACTGATCAATCTTTTTTTTAGCAACATCCGAAAGAGTATGTGATAGTACTGTCACAAATAAGGAGTTACTCAGCAGGTTGCAAGCAACTAAGTTTGATATCTGTATTGCTGACCCTTTAAGCCTTTGTGGAGAATTAGTGGCTGAACTCATCAATAATCCATTTATATTTTCTTTGCAGTTTTCCTATGAAAAAGTCATTGAGAGATTGTGTGCTGGGCTTCTTATGCTTTCTTCATATATTCCTGGTGTCACATCAAGACTGACAGACTTGTATAAAGTCTGTATACTCTGTATAAAAGTATGACTTTTATACAGAGGCTGGAGAACTGGTTATTGTATACCACGAGTGATGTGAAATCTGTACATTATTCATTTCCAGAATGGGATGAGTATTACAGCAGGTTTTTAGGTAAGAGAAATTTGCATGCAATAATGATTCTTATTTCATATGTATAATGTGAGTATCTATCTGACTGTATGAAACCTTTGAAAAGTTTTCTTTTAAGTGATATACAAGATTCTGTTGCTTAACTGTTTTGAGTGAAAATAATAACTTTTTGTTTGATTTTCCTTTTTTCTAAGCTTTTGATTTTTTCTTTTGTTTTAGATCATTGGGTATTGAAAATATGTATCACAGAAGAAATATTATCTTTATTTCTCCATATATCCTGTTTGATGTTACTAATTTTTTCAGGGTATCTGAAAAATAAATCTGATAGTGTAAGTTCCATAACCTTGGAATGTTTCTCTATTTTTTGCTTCTCTTTTTATATACTTGTTTTCTTTCTGATTAATCTTTTCTTTTTTCAAGCTTTCTATTTGCATCCTATCAACATTTGGTTGGCTGATTCCCAGCCTTGGAATGTGGTGAGCATGAAACTGGAAAAGAAATATATAAATCTTGATTTCTCTACTCTTGTCTCCCAAAGGAGAAACATGGAAGATTTTTCTCTAAAGGACCATGTTTCTAGACATTTAAACTTATCTCCTTGTCATCCTGTTGGTATTGTTCTGTTCATAACTACATTAGAAGTCAACTAGTGAGCTTTGACTCCAACAAGAAGATTTTATCTATTTCAGTAAGTTTGTGTGCCCCTTTGTTTTTCATTTTTCATAATTGATTTTTTAAAAGCAGCATTTATTTAATTTATTTAATTGTGCTAAGGATGATTTTGTACAATATACTAATTATCTTAGAGGAAGCAGTACCCTACTTGCATTATTTAGTTAGATTTTTTACAAATATAATGAACATATAATATTGTATTAGTTTCAGGTGTGGATGAAGAAATTAGCCAGTAGTTAGCCTAAGAAACAAGTGGAAAATTTTATTTGAGCCAATGTGAGGATTATAACCCAGGAGAGAGTCTTTCAGAAAGCTCTGGAGAATATCTCCCCCATTAGAAGTCAAAGAACAGTTATATGTTTTTGAGACAAAGGGTTTTACATCAGAGTAATATACGGACAGTTTACAGAGGCTAATAAAGTGAGTGGTGGGTCATTGTGAACCCTTGAGAGATTAAGGAAGTAATGCTATCTCCTAAGGAGTTACTTTGCTGGTGCCAGAAGGAAGCTGCAATTTTTGTTTGTTTTTGTTTTATGATGAGTAGACATTCCTGTACCTTCTAAGGAGATCTTGATAATGTACAATGGAGATGCAAAATGTATACTAAAGGGAAGCAGGGTGTTGGCTCAAATGGCAGAGAACTTTTTATGTTAAACTTTTATTCTCCTGCTTTAAAACCATATTGTTTCATCACAGGTATACAACATAATGATTTTATATTTGTACATATTGTGAAATGATCACTACAGTAGCTTTAGTTAACATTCATCACCAGACATAGTTAAAATTCTCTTCTCCTTTGCGATGAGAACTTTAGACTTATTTTCTTAGCATATTTCAAATATACAATACAGTATGAACAGTGATGGACTTCCCTATTGGCTCAGTAGTAAAGAATCTGCCTGCCTGTGCATTTGATCCCTAGGTCAGGAAGATCCCCGGAAAAGGAAATGGCAACCCACTTCAGTATTCTTGCCTAGAAAATCCCATGGACAGTGGAGACCAACAGGCTACAGTCCGTGGGTGGCAAGAGTCAGACAGTATCTAGTGACTAAAAAACAATCACAGTTATTAACTATAGTCACCAAGCTGTACATTAGATCCCCAGGACTTATTTGAAAACTGGAAGTTTGCATCTTTGGTACACGCTCACCTACCTGTTGTGTCTATCCTTTATCCCTAGGATGTGGCAACCACCAATCTGTTCTCGATGACTTCATTTTTCTTTTTTGTTTCGCTTTCTTTTTATCTTTCATATTTAAATAATATCAAAGAGTATTTGTCTTTCCCTGAGTTACTTCACTTACCAGGTTTCCCTCAAGTTCCATTCTTGTTTAAGCAAGTGGCAGATTGTTCCTTTTTCTCATGACTTAATAATATTCTTTTATTTGATATAACCAGATTTTCTTTGTCCATTCACTCACTGAAAAACAGATTGTTTCCATATTATTGGTATTGTCCATAATGATGTAACTGACATGGGAGTGCCGTGGTAGTTTTATTTTAAAGTTTTTGAGGAATAGCCATGCTGTTTTCCATTGTAGCTTTACCAATTTACATTCCCACTGACACAACTGAAGCGACTTAGCAGCAGCAGCAGCAGTTCCACATGAATTTTAAAAGTGTTTTCTTTGTTGCTATTTTTTAACAGAAGTATCAATATCTCTAAAACCCTATCATTGCTAAAAATTAAACTTATTCCTAAATAATTAACAGTTTTCTTTATACTTATGATCTCTTGTTTTATGTAGCCACTTCATTTTTTTCTAAGGTACCTGTTCAAAATTTCCTGAGAAATTATTTCTTCTACAACTCACAAACAAGATGAGTGCTTCTACTGAAATATGCTGCCCAGAAATATGCCACAGATTTTAAAAAGGTGTATGACCTAATCAAGGTTGACATGTTGCCTGGAGGCTTTTCTGGACACTCTGCAACAGAAACAAGTGCTTTTATCTCTAGAATCGACCCTAAAAAATGTGGACAAAACTGCTGTAAAGTGAGAGTCCAAGCTGCAAAAGGCAAAAGTGAGAAGAGAAAACTGAAAATCTTCTGGTGACATTTTCTGAGTCATGGATCAAGCAGGGAGTGATCTACAGCTGGACTGAAGCTATTTGTTTACTTCTGGTTCCAGCAACTTTGTACTCAGTTTCAAAAACTCTTTTATAGTAAGGAGTAGTGATAGGATATAACTCTGTCTCTGATTTATTCCTAACTCTTGGCACACTAGAACATTATTTTGGGGAGTATATCGATAATCTGAGAAAGAATAATAAAGGTTTGGTAAATAGAAGAAAAACATTTCTTTGACTCTCATAAATTTTAAAATGCTATTGCATATAGATTTCTATTAAGGATCCATTGAAGATCTTCATTATAAAGTATATTTCAAGTATATTTTTCATATTTTAAAAGGATGACATAAATTATACAATTATAAACTGAATCATGTCATAGATATGTTCAAATAATTGACAAGGAAATAATAAGGTGGTATCTGTTTCAAAATATATCTTGAGGAAATATTTATAAACATTTTGGGAGAAAAAGAACTGTTAGGTTAGACACAAAAATGGTCAATGTCTAAAAGGGTAACAGAATCATAATTTAATGGATGATTTTTTACCAAACAGAAATATGTAACTCAAGTTTTTAACTTCATGGTATCAGAACACAAAAGTCCACAATAAATCAATAATACATAACAAAACAAAGTGTAGGCACACTTTCCTATGTTTATCTTAAAGGATGTAAATAATTCTTTAATCATTCAATATTCAGCAAATGCTCCAGCATTATATCAAATGTAGCATTGCTTTTGGAAATATGGAAATACTTTTCCAAATTTGAGATATTGTCTCACAATCTTCTTATTCAGATAAACTGCTTTTTTATTTCTCCTACAATTACAATACCAGTTTCATTTCAATAGGATGCATTAAGTGCATGCGTGTGTGCTTGCATGTTAAATTGCTTCAGTCGTGTCTGACTCCATGGGACCGAAAGGAATGCAGCCTGCCAGGCTGCTCTGTCCATGGCACTCACCAGGCAAGAACACTGGAGTGAGTTGCCCGTGCTTTCTTCCAGGGGATCTTCCTGACTCAGGGATTGAACATTCCTGATAGGATATATTTAGTTATGGAAGAACAGTACCAAACACCAGAAGAGAAGATGGATAAATTACAAATGCTGTTTTTAAAAGATATCAGCCACTTTTGGAACAATGAGGATATGATAAATTGGAATTCCAGAAGAGGAGGAGACTACCATAGTAGGTTGAGGACCTTTGACTGAGTTTTTGTTCATTGCTAGGAGCACATGCTGATTCTGAGCAAGCAGCTGGGCTCAGGCTTAGGTCAAACAGAAAGACTGTTGGCAAAGAGAAAGAAACAGGCTTTTGGCTTTATTCCATACCTAAATCCGTGTTTAGTTATTGTAATCTCAGTATTGTGTACTCCTGAGGGGGGAAGGCTTATTGATTTCTCATGGGTTGCATAGAATTAATATTGGTTCTTTAAATATTTTTCTTAGAAAATTCTTTGGCAAAACATGCCCCACTTAACATATGAAATTGATTTTCCTCTCTTTCATTTTGTCCAGGAAAACCTATCACATTATGTAAGATTATGGGAAGAGCTGAAATGTGGTTGATTTGAACTTACTGGGATTGTGAATTTCCATACCCTTACTTATCTAATGTTGAATTTGTTGGAGGACTGCATTGCAAGCCTGCAAATCCACTGCCTAAGGTAAATTAAATGTGCTTCTTTATACTTCTCTGAATATTTACCTCCTGGAATGATTTCAAGTCTATTATTTTTAGCGTTTGACTCTCAAACTGAAAAACCAGACACAAGAATTAATGGGAATTATCCACCTTAGACTATTAATATTATGCTACCATTGAGTATTTGCCATGTTGTCTTGGTAATCCTTAGTGATGCTTATCAAATATACCAGACATTTGACAACAATAATGGTCCTAGCCTCTGAGTTTCGTGGAATTGTCCAATACTCTCTGGGTAATGACAATGAACTGAAATTGCATGAATCACTTCCAGGTCCACTACTCAATTGTCAGGAGCACTTACCCCAGAGTTCCCTTTTCCTCTGTGATGTCAAAGGGGTGTGTTCCAGAGTGGCTACTCTGTCAACCTAAGTCCTGATTAAAGAATATAGCAACAGGTGCAGCTCAATAGATGGACATATGATACGAGAAAGAAACAATTAATGTTTTATGCTACGAGATTTTGAAGTTGAAAGTTATTTTGCATAACTTAGTCTAAAAATGGACATAACAGGGATAGGATAATAATAATAGAAAAGAGCAAATAGAGATGGAATGGCTAACTCAAAATCCTAGTAGAAATTCAGTAATGATGACTTATTGGGTTTGAACAGAGAGAAATTAGCCTGGAGAGGTGATTAGGGGATAGGTTATAAAAAAAATCAAGTGAGCAATACTAGTTTTCTTTATGTAAAATCTAAGGTCAGTGAAGGATCAATGTATAATTTTTAAGTGGCAACATGATACAACTTACCCTTGCATAAATATAGCCTACTGAATTATTCTGAATGGAGCAAGATTTATTTACTTATTTATTTTTAAAATTTTCTTTACTTTATTGTGTTGGTTTTGCCATACATTGACATGAAACCGCCATGGGTATACATATGCTCCCCCTCCAGAACCCCCCTTCCTCCTCCCTCCAGGATTCCCTCCCCCTGGGTCATCTCGGTATACCAGCCCCCAGCATCAACCCTGGGCTGGCGATTGATTTCACATATGATAATTAACATGTTTCAATGCCATTCTCCCATATCATCCCACCCTTGCCCTCTTCCACAGAGTCCACGAGTCTGTTCTATAAATCTGCGTTCCTTTTGCTGTCTCTCATTCAGGGTTCTCGTTACCATCTTTCTAAATTCCATATATATGCGTTAGTATACTGTATTGTTGTTTTTCCTTCTGGCTTACTTCACTCTGGATAATAGGCTCCAGTTCCGTCCACCTGAGTAGAACTGATTCAAATGAATTTTTTTTTTAATGCTGAGTAATATTCCATTGTGTATATGTACCACAGCTTTCTTATCCATTCGTTAGTTGATGGGCATCTAGGTTGGAGCAAGATTTAAATCAGGGAGATGAGCTGAGATTCAGTTCAATTGAGTTCACTCAGTAGTGTCTGATTCTTTGTGATCCCATGGACTGCAGCTTGCCTGGCTCCCCTGTCCATCACCAACTCCCGGAGTTTACTCAAAGTCATGTCCATAGAGTTGGTGATGCTATCCAACCATCTCATCCTCTGTTGTCCTCTTCTCCTCCTGCCTTCAATCTTCCCCAGCATAAGATCTTTTCCAATGAGTCAGTTCTTCACATCAGGTGGCCAAATTACTGGAGTTTCAGCTTCAGCATCCGTCCTTCCAACGAACATTTAACACTGATTTCTTTAGGATGGACTGGTTGGATCTCTCTGCAGTCCAAGGGACTTCAAGAGTCTTCTCCAACACCACAGTTCAAAAGCATCAATTCTTTGGTGCTCAGCTTTCTTTATGGCCCAACTCTAATGTCCATAGATGACTACTGGCAAAACCAAAGCCTTGACTATATGGACCTTTGTTGGCAAAGTAATGTTTCTGATTTTTAAGCTGAGATAAATATGCAATAATTCCTTCAAGACTTTATAGTGATCCAAACTATGATAGCAATTTTGAGAATAAATTGAGCAATTTAGGAGATATTTGCAAAGAAAGTCAATGGGATTTTCTGATAGACTGAAGGTGGAGATTAAGGGAGAGAGTTCCAGAATTAATTCTTGTCTTTTTGTTTTTTATACATGTCATCGCTTTACATTTACTTATTTGTTTATTTATTTTTGTATGGACAATTTAGTAGAGAACAGTGTCATTTACCATGGTGAAGAAATAAAGGAGAGAAGTTTTCAGGGAAAATGATTGCTTCATAAATGTGTATGCTGAATGAAGTACAAGCAATGCCTAGCAAGTAGCTATTAAATACACAGCTTCAATTTCAGGGTGGGTTTCCCTGGTGACTCAGATGGTAAGGAATCTGCCTGCAGTGCAGAAGACTTAAGTTTGTTCCCTGGATCTAGCATTCTTGCCTGAAGAATTCAACAGATGAGGTTGGCGGGCTACAGTCCATGGGATCACAAAGAGTTGGACACGACTGAGTGACTAACCCTTTCACTTTCACACTTTAATCTCTGGGCAGGTTTAAGCAGTATTTTTTTTTAATTAGTAGATTATTTTTAGAGACATATTCACTGCAAAATTGATCACAAAGCACAGAAAGTTTCCACTCTCGTCTGCTCTGTCCCATACACAGCTTCTATCCTCATAGGGTCCCACACTCCTGTGTGTGGCACATTTGTTACATGTTATGAACTAACATCCATATGAATATGAACAAATGTCCACTGCAGACAATAAAGTTAACTCTTTGTGTTCTACAGTCTATACCTTGATAAATGTATCATGACATGCATATACCCTTATACTCTCATACAGAATTTCCACTGTCCTAAAAACTCCCTGTGCTCCACTACTTCATCATTCTCTACCCCTTAATCTCTGGAAATCACCATTTTTTAACTCCCTCCATAGATTCACCTTTCCCATAAGCAGTATTTTTAAATCAGGGATGTCAAGGAATAAGAATCATGACTTTGCACTGGCTGTTTATTGTAAATATTACATCACTCAGAGTGAAAATCAGAACTTGGTTTGGAAAAGACTATAAAACCGATGCTTAAGGCTTCTGTGAACAGAGATTGTTCTTGAAACCCTGACTGTTGGAATTAGAGCAGTAGTTTACAGTACAGAATAAACACATAAAGAAAGGATTTTTTCTTTAATGAGCAGAGAAAAGTAAATTGTTGGAAATGTAGTCAGAAGAAAGGAGGACGCAGACCAAACCCCTGTCTAAAGTCTCATTGATATAGGTAGAGCAGAATGATTGAGCATACTTAAAGGATTATAGGAAGAAATGAGACCCGAGTTTAAGGTAAGACCAGGAAGTATATAGGTGATTCGGGTAGTAAAAAAATCTGCTTGCAATCAGGAGACCCAGGTTTGATCCCTGGGCCTGGAAGATTCCCTGACGGAGGGAATGGCTACCCACTTCAGTATTCTGGAGAATTCTGTGGACAGAGGAGCCTGGTGGGCCTACATGGTCCATGGGGTTGCAAAGAGTTGGACATGACTGAGCAGCTAACACTTTCACTTTCAGGGAGTATATGAAATACTCAGTTATGATTTTGAGAATATTTGGAAAATTTTAAATCATGTAATAATAATTTTTATTTTATCTTTTTATATGGGTACATAATATTTTGGCAAGTTAATAATATAGAATATCCATTCTACAGAGCTCTAAGCCATTGTTTCTGCTCAGAAAGTAATCATTTAAATATTCAGAGCCTTTGTTATGTTAGTCCATATCTTTTGATAAAAGACCTATGTCATATATATATTCAAATCTAAGATCCTAGAAATCAAATGTTGGGGTAGCATGAGATTTACTTAAACTTATTAAATAGAGCATATTTAGAGTTCTTTTATTGTCATATTATTGACCCAGTAACATACATACATGTATATATAATGTGTGCTTGTTTGTATTTATGTGTTTATTATTTACCAACAATGTGACATCAAGGATATATTTTGTATTAACTTTAAGGATGTCCAGAAAGAGTAAGACCTTTCAAGTGTTTCCAACTGAATTTTACTTCCCTTGTCTCTACTCACCAAAGAACATCAGAGCCCTGGATATCTATGAAAGCACTATCATATCTCTGCAGTCAAATAATACACAGGTTCTCACATTCGGAAAAATTAGTGATTCTTAAGTCTATGATTGCTGTAAAGAGTCTTTAATATTGCAAACATTTTTATAGCATTTAATTGTTTGAATTATCCATATAATTAATTTTGACAGATTTCAAAAAAGATTTTCAATAATATCCCTAAGTATATAAAGAAGACAGTAGGTGGCGCTAGGAGTAAAGAATCTGCCAACGCAGGAGACAAGAGCTGTGGGTTTGATCCCTGGACCAGGAAGATCCCCTGGAGTAGGAAATAAAAACTAGCTCCAGTATTCTTGCCTAGAAAAATTCCATGAACAGAGGAGCCTGGCAGGCTACAGTCCAAGGAGTCTCAAAGAGTCAGTCAAGACTGAGCATAAACACACAAAAGACACTGAGTCTACATGTTATATACAAATACAAGAGCCAATGTGAAAAATTATAAAGAGGCTGAAAACTACTCATGAGGTCTGAGGCTCTAAAAGAGAGGAACATGATGAGAGAACCTAGTACAATTTGAACATTTTCGCAATCAACCACATTTGTGTGCTGTTTTTGAGTTAGTGTATGTACAATACAGATAAATAAATGGAATCCCTTCAGTTCAGTTCAGTTCACTCAGTAGTGTCTGACTCTTTGCGATCCCGTGGACTGCAGCATGCCAAGCCTCTCTGTCCATCACCAGCTCCTGAGCTTACTTAAACTCATGTCCATTGAGTCAGTGATGCCATCCAACCATCTCATCCTCTGTCGTCCCCTTCTCCTCCTGCCTTCAATCTTTCCCAGCATTAGGGTCTTTTCAAATGAGTCACTTCTTCGCATCAGGTGGCCAAAGCATTGGAGTTTCAGCTTCAGCATTAGTCTTTCCAATGAACACTCCGGTCTGATCTCCTTTGGGATGGACTGGATCTCCTTTAAGTCCAAGGGACTCTCAAGAGTCTTCTCCAACACCACAGTTCAAAAGCATCAATTCTTTGGCCCTCAGCTTTCTTTACAGTCCAACTCTCACATCCATACATGACCACTGGAAAAACCATAGCCTTGACTAGACGGACCTTTGTTGGCAAAGTAACATCTCTACATTTGAGTCTTAATCCCTATGCAGTGATCTTTGGTAAATTAGCCTGGATTATTTGGTTAAATTCAACTGTATACAGCTCTTTCTTCCCTTGAGTCAAAATCTTACCAATAGTCAGGCAGCTATGTCACATTAATGCTCCTTCGTGCTCGATCGTTCAGTGGTGTCTGACTCTTTGTGACCCAGTGGACTGTACCCCACCAGGTTCCTCTGTCCATGGGATTCTCCAAGTGAGAATGCTGGAATGGGTTGCCATTTCCTTTGGTTGAACCAGCATCACCTGCTTGGCTGGCAGATTCTTTATCACTGAGCCACCAGGGAAGCTATTAATGAGATCTCTGTAAAGAGTAAATTGAAAGAGCCACGTGTACCCCAATGTTCATAGCTGCTTTGTTTACAATAGCCAGGACATGGAAGCAACCTAGATGCCCATCAACTGACTAATGGATAAGAAAGCTGTGATACATATACACAATGGAATATTACTCAGCATTAAAAAAAATTCATTTGAATCAGTTCTACTCAGGTGGACGGAACTGGAGCCCATTATCCAGAGTGAAGTAAGCCAGGAGGGAAAACAACAATACAGTATATATATGGAATTTAGAAAGACGGTAATGAGAACCCAGCATGCGAGACAGCAAAAGGAACACAGATGTATAGAACAGACTCATGGACTCTGTGGATGAGGGCAAGGGTGGGATGATATGGGAGAATGGCATTGAAACATGTTAATTATCATATGTCTAATCAATCGCCAGCCCAGGATTGATGCTCGGGGCTGGTGCATCGAGATTTCCCGGGGGGAGGGAGGAGAGAGGGAGGAGGGAGGGGAGTTCTGGAGGGGAAGCATATGTAAACCCATGGCGATATCATGTCATTGCATGGCAAAACTAATAAAAAAATAAATAAAAAAAAAAGAGTAAAGGAAAAAAAAAAAGGAAAAAGAAACTAAGTCCTGGGGGTCTTTTCTTCTTAACCTCTGGGGCCATCTATCGAAGAAGTAGAGGGACAGCCACACTTATCCAAGTACATGTGTTCTTAAAGCACTACAACAATCCTCTAGGGAAGGTGACCCAACTAGGAACCCACAGCAAAGCTCATCTCCTCCTGGTATGAAAGACATATGAAAAGGCTGGAGAGAGGACTGAAAAATATCCCTCCCATGCCAACACCATGTGTGTTAGTTGCTCAGTTGTGCCCAACTCTTATCCACCTCATGGACTGTAGCCCACCAAGCTCCTCTGTCCATGGGATTCTCCAGGCAAGAATACTGGAGTGGGTAGCCATCCCCTTCTCCAGAGGATCTTCCCAACCTAGGGATCAAACCCAGGTCTCCTGCATTGCAGGTAGATTCTTTACCATATGCTGCTGCTGCTGCTGCTAAGTCTCTTCAGATGTGTCCAACTCTGTGCGACCCCATAGACGGCAGCCCACCAGGCTCCTCCGTCCATGGGATTTTCCAGGCAAGAACACTGGAGTGAGTTGCCATTTCCTTTTCCAATGCATGAAAGTGAAAAGTCAAAGTGAAGTCACTCAGTCCTGTTTGACTCTTAGCGACCCCATGGACTGCAGCTGACCAGGCTCCTCCATCCATGGGATTTTCCAGGCAAGAGTATTGGAGTGGGTTGCCATTGCCTCCTCTTTACCATATGAACCACCAGGAAAGCCATCATAAAATATATCAATTTGATTTTGAATACCAAAACATAAGTTTGTGAAATTAGAGAATTTGTTTTTCTTTGCTTTTCATGGTTTTCAGGGCAATAGGATGTATTAATCATACTCTCAAGTCATTCTACTCCATAATTAAGCCCATACCAGGCATCTCTTTTGATTTACATTTCTTGTATTTGTTCTTTATCTTCTTTTCTTCCATTAACCTACAACCAGTAAATACCCAGTCAAATGTATTTAATATTTATCATATCATTGCAATTTATACAGATAATTGTGGATCATCAAATTATCTGTAGAAATGATTTGAATTTTTAATTATATAAATGATAGTAAAGTGAAAGTTCCTCAGTTGTGTCCTACTCTTTGCAATCTCATGGATTATACAGTCCATGGAATTCTCCAGGCCCGAATACTGGAGCGGGGAGCCTTTCCCTTCTTCAGGAGATCTTCCCAACCCAGGGATTGAACCCATGTCTCCTGCATTGCAGGCAGATTTTTTACCAGCTGAGCCACAAGAGAGCTATAATTCACATTTTCTCATCCTTATTAGTCTATGGAATTTTTTTCATATGTATTCAGGTTTCTATTTGTCAATCTGTTTCATTATTTCTGACTGTTGCAGAGATACTTGGTATATATATTTACCATATTTTACTTATTCCCTACAAAGAACAATTAGGTGTCCCCATCTCTATCATACAGCAAGGAATATCAGGAGGAAAAATTGCAAACCTATGCATATTTTTGAGATTTACATCCAATAGTGAAATGGTAGTGTCATGGGTCACAGGCATACTTAATTTTGTTGTGCATTTTATTTCACTGGATATCTATAAGAATGTATTTTTTCATCAGGAGTACTTAGGGGACTACATCTTCCAGATCTTGTCTAAACCTTGACTATTATTCTATTTTCTAATACAGGTCAGTTCCATAGAGGTAAAGTGATATTACGTTGCTGAATTTTACAGATTATGTCAATCCATCTATAAATACAGTGCAATGGTTAATTTTATGTGTCAACTTGCCTGGGCCAGGTCCCCAGGTATTTAGCCAAACATCACTCTGGAAGTTTCAGTAAGGGTATTTTTGGATGACATTAACATTTAAATATGTGGACCTTGAGTAACAAATTGCCCTACATTATATGGCGGAGGCTCATCCAATTAGTTGAAGACTTGAATGGAATGAAAGACTGAACTTCCCCAAGCAAAAAAGAATTCTGCCACTAGGCAGCCTTCAGATCCGACCTGCAGCAGCGACTGTTCTCTGAGTCTCCTGCCTTGATAGGCTGTTCTGCAGATTAAACTTGCTAGCTTCCAATATCATGTGAGTCAACACCTTGAAATAAATCTCTTCCCTGTCTTTTCATTTCAAGTTTTACACATTTTTTTCCCTTCTCTTAATTGATTGAATTGATTTTGATAACAGTTCAACAAAGGATAGAAAGATTTCTTTTTACTTCAGCATGACTAGATATGCTATTTCTATTTTGAATGTGAAGTCAAATATTTCTGTTATATTATTATTATCCTCAGAGTATGCATCACAGATATTTCTGCATCTCTTATACGGTCAGGAAATTTATATGGCTACATCATTTCTAAATGTATTTTTAGAAGCTTATACAAAGAAGATACAGCCAAAAGAAAATTGCTAATTAAAAAACAAAAAACTAACAGAACAAGATAAATGTACCAAAATAATGTCATTTTACTGACCGTGTTTCAGCAGAAAAATGAATGAAAATGATATTAGCATCCAAGGCTAAATATGAAGTGAAGAACCAGAACTATTTAACTTAGAGCAGGAATCAAGCACTCTTCATTTGGAGCATTGTGGAGAGGATGCTGGAAAAGAACAGAGAATACTAAATATAATAATTGTCTTTACACTTAATAAGCTTACTTAGAAATTTGGCTCAGTCAGCTAGAGCTGTGTAAACTTTGAGAAATTACTTAACCTTATTGAAATAAATTACTCATCTATAAATATATACATTTCTCTTAGATTTAAATGATACATGTAAAGAGCTCAGCACATGGCAGAAAACACATAATCAGTAATTTGTAAACACACACATACACACACACACACATACATATAAATCGGAGGGAACCTCTGATTTAAATCATTTTTAATTTGTTCAATAACCAATGATTTCAAGTCAAATTTTATACTCTGAAATGGTTAACATATGAAGAAACGGAATTGTTCTAATAATTTAGAAACATTCAGAAAAGTGTGTGACTATCTCATTCTTAAAACTGTAAACTTTCATATTACAAAGATTCTTCTCCTCACAGGAGTTCAGAGAGTTTATACAAAGTTCTGGAAAAGATGGAGTCATGATGTTTACCCTGGAGTCAATGGTCAAAAATCTCTCAGAAGAAAAGTTTAATATGGTTGCATCAGTCTTTGCCCAGATTCCACAGAAGGTCAGATAATCTTATTTTATGAGGGGCAGCTGTGTTAAAATTCATGAAGATCTCCTTAAATTGTGCTTAAAAATGTAGGAAAAGTTATTGGCATTGTTAATATCAATTTAACTGAACTGTAGAGAAAAAAATATTAAGGATATTTGATTCTTTTCTTGCTTTTAAGCCTGGCATCACTTACAGGAAAATACGTCACAAATTTTTCTTTAAATAATGAGGTAAAAATTTATAATTCTATTGAATTATATTGAACAAATGGTCAGCTTTGTGCCTAGATTTAAGGCTTCCATGTGATCTAGCCTTGTTTTTTTGTGTTTACTGTTTGTTGTGTTTTGTTTTAAATTTTTGGCATATACACAAATTACAACTACCATGATGTCTCTATGAGGGAATAGATATTCAAAAATACAGCACTGATTCACAGGATACCTTGGATTCCATTTCCTTATAATTAATGAATTTGGGTCAGGCTATAGTTTAGCCTGGAACTGACAACTTAGATTCCTGGAGTACTTCTAAATAGTGACTCTTTATTTTAAACAGTTAAAATCTTTAATAATACAGTGTAAGATTTATGCAATTCACTTTCTGATGTTTCCCCAAATTATAATTTTTTACTGATACCCTTCTAAATTATGACCAAATCATGTCATTTTTAAACTACCATGAATACTCGCCCACTACTTTTAGTTAAAACAGAGAATAAAATATAATTTTAATTTATAAATGCTCACAATAATTATTGTATTCATAACCAAATTACTCTCAAAAAATGTTTTGTGTGAACAGTACCCATTTAAATATTTAATCCAAATAGCATTTTCATAAAAATACTGAATTTTCCATTTCATTAAAATGCAATACTTAAGGGTGAAATCAGGGTAGACTAAGAAGCAGCAAGACCTGTCTCCCTACCTAAACAAAATTGTTCTAGCAAAAACTGTCTGAAGTAACTATATTGGAACTCTGGAATCTAACTGAGCACTTACAACTCACAGTGGAAAGACTGAGTAGAAACAATGGCTAATTTTAATCAATTTCAGCCCTTTAGAATAGCAGCAGCTTAAAAGTCTTCATCACTCTGTACCATGACAACCCAGATGCCTGTAATTTCTGATGGAATTTGATGAAACCATGCTTGCTCCGGCCGCTAGCTGGGCGCAGTCGCTCTGGCCCGCAGAGCAATCAACGGGGGTTCCGAATCCACCTGAAAACGGATGAAAGGGGTGGGACAAGAGGTGCAAAGAACGGCAGCAAGACAAAGGTTCTGATCAAGCTGCAAAACTTTATTGAGCACAAGGCGATTATATATGGGGAGGAGGGGAGGGAGTGGGAAAAGGAAGGGGGGAGCTCTGACGGGCATGTAGGGAATACGTGTCTTGTGGGTGATTGGCCTGTCGGATCCTTTTGGTGATTTGCCAGCCGAATGTATAGCTGGCACGTAATCAGCGCCTTATATGGCAGCAGGCTTGCAGTGTTCCGACCGTAATGGCTCTGGCTGATCGTATCAGCCGGCCGGGCCCCAACATCTCCTCCCTTTTTGTTTTTTAAGGCGAGGAGTCTGGTTTTGTTTGGACATTGACCCTCTAGGGGAGGCAGTGGCCAAGCTCCTCCTGAGCTCTGTGTAGAGCTTAAATGGCACCCTTTTTTGGAGGGGAGGATTTGGGTGTCAACCTCCATGCAAGCTGGCTTACCTCGCAGGAGGCTCGAGAGTGGCCTCTTTGGTGGAGGCCCCTCCTTGCGGTACTTTGTCGCGCACCTAGCGGTGTCCATTGCAGCAACTGGGCCGCAATGCAGACTCTCGAGAGTCATGCAGCTCCTGTGGGAGAGGGCCTTGATAATTTTCATGGTCGAGCATTTCCAACTGGTGATAGTGGATCTGGATGGGTCTCCCTAGTATGTCGTTAAGCTGGTCTTTGACAAGTGTCGTGAAACGCCTCAGAACCCAGGGGGCAAAGGTGAGAAGCAGGAGGACAGTGATCAGGGGCCCAAGAAGGGAAAGGAGATAGGGGAGTAGTCCATTAAGGCCTGTCAGAAAGGGATTCTCTATTAGCGTTTTTCTTCTTTTTTCTAGATCTTCTTGTAGCCTTTTTATTTTATCTCGGACAATGCCGGATTTGTTGGCGTAGAAGCAGCAGCGTTCCTGTAAGGCAAGGCAGATACCTCCCTGTTCTGCGGTGAGAAGATCTAAGCCTCTTCTGTTTTGAAGGACTACTTCTGCTAGGGAGTCTAGTTGATCTTGGATATCACTAATGGTGCTGGATATGGCCTGGACATCATCAATGAGCTGCTTAGAGAGCTGTGCATATGAATGAACTGCATATCCTAGGCCTGCAGATCCCGTAGCTATCGCTCCAGAGATTCCTAACCCAGCAAGCAAGGGGATAATGGCTAGGGCTCTTTTGTGCCGTCCTGCAAGGTGGTCAAAAGCGGGAACGGGAACGGGCTCATTTCCTGGAATGATATCTATGTCTGGTAGCAGGGTGGCTAGGGCGCACAGCCCTGTCCATGAGGGGGGTAGGGCGGTATAGGCTTGATTGTTTCCGCAAACGAATGCCTTTCCTGGTCCGGGGCATAGGAGGGTGGTGTAGCTAGAGGTATAGTTAAACACAGAGCTACAGTTGGTAAAGGCAGCGAAGCCAACGGGGATATCTGTGGAATCATTGCGCGGGTGTTTGTAGATGTAGGGGGAGAATGAAAACAGTGTAGGTTGGACCCTGAAGGGCAGGCCGAGAGTGCAGTTTTGGTCAATGGTGTTGATATCTGATGTATTAACGGAGACAGCCAGGGGCATGGGAGTGCCTTGGCTGAGACATAGCCAGCAGTCTTGGGCTAAATTGGGGTTAGAGGTGTTAAGCGCCAGGTGGGTGGCTGTCAAAATGTCTATTGTTTGAAAGTGAGGTGTTTAAGGAAGGCGCTTTCGCTTTCTCCAGAGCCAAAAAGCCGTTCAGCCAGTTCTTGTAAGCGACTAATGAAATCACTATATGGCTCATCATGGCCCTGTCTGATCTTTGCAAGGGAGGTGGTGGCAGCGCCTTTCTGGGGAAGGCGCTTCCACGCTTTAACACCTGCTGACTGAATTTGTGTTAGTAACCCGGGGGGAAATTGAGCCTGTTTTTCCTTACGTTGGTAGGGGTCAGAGCCAAGGAACTTTTTGAGAGTCCAACCTTTTGAGGAGGGCTTACGCGAATTGCGTTCAACAAACTGTTTGGAAGCCTCTTCATATTCACTTTTCCAGAGTATAAAATCACGGCCGCTTAGGGCAGCCTTGGCTAGGAAGAACCAATCATTGGGTGTAAGCCATCGATCACTAAGGTTTTCAATCAGGACAACAGTGAAGGGGGCAGTGGGGCCGTAGTTGGCCACTGCCGCTTTGACCTTTTCTAGCGTTTTTAAGCTGAGCTTTTTGTAAGTATGGGGGGATGGTGGGACCGGGGGCTCATCATCGTCAGAAGCCGAGTGTTCTGACTCTTCTTCATCATGATCACTAAGTGGGGGGTCGTGAGCACTGGGCTCAGGGCTTTGAGAGTCTGTCGCCTCGCGAGGCGGAGGCTGAGCCTGGCTCCTAGTTACTGGGAAGGCTAAGAGCCCTTGGGGGGTGGAGACAGTCAGGTCGGATGAAAATCAGGGCTACCGACTTAACCTCTTGGATGAAAATCAGGGCTTCTTGAAGGGAAGTTGTTTGGGGGAGGGGAGTTTAGTTGATGGGTGGTGGCTCAGTGTTATGCAGAATAGGAGCTGGAAGGCGGGCTGTGTTGGGAGCGGTGGGCGTAACTGGGTGGGTGGGAAAATATGGCGGTGGCACAAAGGGCGGGAGCGCAGAGCTGTGTAAGATGGCGGCTGAACAGGGCAGAGGCGCAGAAGCGGGCGGCGGCGGAGAGGCATTAAGCGCGGGCTTGTTTAAAATGGCGGCGGCGGCGGGAGCGGCAGAGGCAGAGGAGGAGGGAGGCCAGTCAGGGCCGTTATAGTGGGCTGCCTCATCTTTTAGATTAGCTCGGTCAGCAGGGGGCAGCTGATCGTCCGTGCCTGTGTTGGTTATCTCTCTTAAGTCTTTAAGATCGGAGTATATAGCCGTAGGATTTGGATTTGTCTCAATATTGATAGAAATCGAGGGACAGTTTGAGAGGGCCCGTGAGGGGGTCGAGTAACGGTAGCGGCGCTGGAGTTATTTGGGTGTATGGGGTCGCTTTGTATAAGATCTTGGGTAGAGGGCGCTCTAGAGGGGGGACGGGAGTGGCGGGAAAGGATTCTTTGTCCTTCCTGACAAAGGTGCTGAATGTCTGGGGTATGGCCCTGGTTGGTGAGAATATCTTTTATAAGATTGTAGTAGTTAAAGGTGGTGATAGGCACAGTCTGGGGACCAAAGACACGATAATAGTCATTAAGGCAATCTCCGACACAATCCCACATACGAGTGTCGATAGTGCCCTCTTGAGGGAACCAGGGGTAGGTCTTAAAAATAAAATGAAAAAACGAAACTAAATCTTTTTTACGAACCCGAATTCTTTGCACCTTGAGGGATTTTTTAAGCTGGCTAATAAAAACATCATCTTTCGAACATGCTTGTCCCATGATTAATTCCTACCTGACCGAATGCCGCCGTCGGGGGGGGGGGGGG
>ML660770.1:21027936-21043667 GCA_007570785.1 Antilocapra americana
GGGGACAGCGGTCCGTCCAAGCGGTTTTCGGGCCGCACGTTGGGCGCCACTTGCTCCGGCCGCTAGCTGGGCGCAGTCGCTCTGGCCCGCAGAGCAATCAACGGGGGTTCCGAATCCACCTGAAAACGGATGAAAGGGGTGGGACAAGAGGTGCAAAGAATGGCAGCAAGACAAAGGTTCTGATCAAGCTGCAAAACTTTATTGAGCACAAGGCGATTATATATGGGGAGGAGGGGAGGGAGTGGGAAAAGGAAGGGGGGAGCTCTGATGGGCATATAGGGAATACGTGTCTTGTGGGTGATTGGCCTGTCGGATATATGTTCGCCGCATGATCCTTTTGGTGATTTGCCAGCCGAATGTATAGCTGGCAGTAATCAGCGCCTTATATGGCAGCAGGCTTGCAGTGTTCCGACCGTAATGGCTCTGGCTGATCGCATCAGCCGGCCGGGCCCCAACACATGCTGGGCAATAAAGACCTTATACTCCAAGTACTGTGGTTCTGCATTCTGATTGCTGATTACTGCTCATGATCATTGAGGTGTAGGCATAGAAATTGGCCACATTTGCTTCAACCAGATGGACAGGGAGGCCTGGCATGCTGCAGTTCATGGGGTTGCAAGGAGTAGAATATGACCAAGTGACTGAACTGAATTGAACTGATTGCTATAAGAAGCAACTTCCAGAGGTTTAAAAGGATAGGTCTATTGTTTTTATCTTTTTCCTTTTTCCTCCATTTGGGAGCCAGGCATTAATGAATCAGGATATTAAAAAAAATCATAGTGAAATTTAGAAAGTTATGTGCATGTCCAGGGAAAGACAGTGGCTCATAAAACTATCCAAGAAGACCCAAAGCTTTACCCTAAGCCTGATTTCTGGCAAAGAGAAACACTTCAACAACAGCAATAACAAAAATCAAACTGTTAACAAAGCAGCAGGTATGATTTCAGAAGTTCAGTTTTAGTTCAGTTGCTCAGTCATGTCCGACTCTTTGAGACCCCATGAATCACAGCACACCAGGCTTCCCTGTCCATCCAACTCACGGGGTCTACCCAAACCCATGTTCATCGAGTCGGTGATCTCATCCAGCCATCTCATCCTCTATCATCCCCTTCTCCTCCTGCCCTCAATCCTCCCCAGCATTAGAGTCTTTTCCAATGAGTCAACTCTTCACATTAGGTGGCCAAAGTATTGGAGTTTCAGCTTCAACATCAGTCCTTCCAATGAATATCCAGGACTGATCTTTAAGATGGACTGGTTGGATCTTCTTGCAGTCCAAGGGACTCTCAAGAGTCTTATCCAACATTACAGTTCAAAAGCATCAATTCTTTGGTGCTCAGCTTTCTTCACCATCCAACTCTCACATCCATACATGACTACTGGAAAAACTGTAGCCTTGACTAGATGGTCCTTTGTTGGCAAGGTAATGTCTCTACTTTTTAATATGCTATCTAGGTTGGTCATAACTTTCCTTCCAAGAAGTAAGCATCTTTTAATTTCATGGCTGCAATGAATCACCATCTGCAGTGATTTTGGAGCCCCCCAAAATAAAGTCAGCCACCGTTTCCACTGTTTCCCCATCTATTTCCCATGAAGTGATGGGACTAGATGTCATGACCTTAGTTTCCTAAATGTTAAGCTTTAAGATAATTTTTTCACTCTCCTCTTTCACTTTCAGCAAGAGGCTTTTTAGTTCCTCTTCACTTTCTGCCATAAGGGTGGTATCATCTGCATATCTGAGGTTATTGATATTTCTCCTGGTAATCTTGATTCCAGCTTGGGCTTCTTCCAGCCCAGCGTTTCTCATGATGTACTCTGCATATAAATTAAATAAACAGATTGACAATATACAGCCTTGACATACTCTTTTTCCTATTTGGAACCAGTCTGTTGTTCCATGTCCAGTTCTAACTGTTGCTTCTTGACCTTCATACAGATTTCTCAAGAGGCAGGTCAGGTGGTTTGGTATTCCCATCTCTTTCAGAATTTTCCACAGTCTATTGTGATCCACACAGTCAAGGCTTTGGCATAGTCAGTAAGGCAGAAATAGATGTTTTTCAGGAACTCTCTTGCTTTTGTGATGATCCAGTGGATGTTGGCAATTTGATCTCTGGTTCCTCTGCCTTTTTTAAAACCAGCTTGAACATCTGGATATTAGAACACTACAAAAATCAAATGTACAGTGCTCAACAAATATGAACTCTACAAAGGCAGATGAAAGTATGGTCAAATTGAAGAAACTAAATAAACTTAGAGAAGCCATTCCTGAGGGAGCCTGGATTTTGGAATTACTAGAAAAAATTTCCTTTAAAACAACTATCTTAAAGATGCACAAAGAACTAAGGAAGACAGCAGAATAGAGAGGAAAATTATGTTGGAAGAAAAGGCACCCAGAAAGGCGCCCATTCTCTTCAAAAGGAGGTAGAACAAAATATAAAAGATAAAAAGAGAAACAAAAGAATTAGGGATGGAGACCCATCCCAGGGAGGAAGTCATGAAAGAGAAGTTTCCAAACACCAGGAAACCCTCTCACCAGCAGGTCTGTGGGGTGTTTTGGAATCTCAGAGGGCATACCTGGGAGGATAAAAAAGAACAAAAAAATCCCACAAAATATGTGCCTAACCTCAACTCCCAGCAGAGAAGTAGAGGGGATGCTCCCATCTGCCAGCAGCGAGAGGGGCCTGAACAGGGAGGTGTGGGTGGCATGCTTAGGGTAAAGGCCAGGCCTGAATTCCCTGAGAGCAAGCTGAGGGAGCTAACATGAGATAGCAACCCAAACTATGGAATAGCCAGAGAGAGAAAGAAAGAGAGAGAGAGAACTTTCCCATGAAAAGCTCTAACCTGAGGCACTGCCAGGCCAGATCACAGAACAAAAGACTGAGCAAATACCACAGGAGAGCTAGCTGGCTGCAGATCAGTCCCTGACCCCACCAGAGGCAGAGAGGCAGTCAGGTGGCAGCCAGAGCAAGAAGGCTAGGGCCAGTCTTGGTCCCAGAGATGGCACCCTTTACCAAACTACTAGCAGGCTCCCAGTTGCTAACCAAGTCTTCCTGGGATCTTGGATGGTTGACACCACCAGGAGGGCCATAGTCAGAGATCAGCTCCCCAGAGGGGACGTATGGCACACCTCTCTCACTACGACTGTGCTCTTGCTGTGCACCCAGGAAACTGAGTGGCCAGGGCCAGGGAGGTGATAAGACACACTGCACACCTGGGAGAGTGTGCTCACCAAGCACTTGATCACCTGAGCTGCTCGGACCTGGGAAGGGCACAAAACGCAGACCCGACCGAGTCTGTGCCATTGTGGAGTACCTGAGAACCTGAACCTGAGTGGCTTAGACTTGGAAAGTGCACGCAACCCAGGGCCCACTTTAGACAGTTCCCCTGCAGAGCAATCTGGAGCCTGAGCAGTGTAGACCGGAAAAGCACACATGAAGTGAGTGGGGGCAAACCCAGTGTGTCCCAGACACTGTGAACACTCCCCACACAGGCCAGTGATATTGTTTTCAGTGTTCCTCGCCCCCACCTTCTCCTCGCCACCACAGCTGAACAAGTGAGCCTAAATAAGTGACCACCTTCTCTCCCTTGTGTCAGGGTGGAAATTAGACACCAAAAAGACTTGAAAACAGAGGAAGCCAAAATAACCAAGAAGAGGGAACAGCTTTAGAAGTGACAGGTGCAACAGATTAAAACCCTTTAGTTAGCATTGGCTACATTGGAAGGGACCTATAGACCTTGAGAAGGAGTATAAGCTGGAACAGGAAATATCTGAAACTGAAATGACCCCACACTGCCCTCAACAGTTCCAAGGAAATTCCTAGATTTGTTTTATAATTATCATTTAATTTTTTAAAGTTCTTTATTACCCCTTTAATTTTAATTTTTATAACCCACTATTACCTTGCAAAAAACAAAAAGACTCCATTTTTAAAGCAAATTTCATATATATATATTTATAACTTTTGTGATTTTGCTTTGTTTTTTTAATATTGTATTTTGAGATTCTAAGCTCTACTCTAGATTTTTAAGCTTTGCTTTTTGGTATTTGTTATCAATTCTATAGCTTTACAAATCCAATCTTCAGTACCCATTTTTACTTAGGAGTGTGATTACTGACTTGATTGCTTTTTCCCCTTTTGACTATCCTTTTTCTCCCCCAGGTCACCTCTATCTCCACCCTCCCCCTTCTCTTCTCTGCTTAACTCTGTGAATCTCTTTGGGTGTTCTAGGCTGTGGAGAACACTTAGGGAACTGATCACAGGCTAGATTTGTCTCTCTCCTTTTGACTCACCCTCCTCTTCTCCTGGTCACCTCTATCTCCTTCCTGCCTTTTCTCCTCTCTATGGAACTCCATGAATTTCTCTGAGTGTTCCAGACTGTGGAGAGCAAATAAGGAATTGATTACTGGCTAGACTTCTCACTCCCCTTTTAATTCCCTCTCTTTTCCTCCTGGTTACCCCTATCTCCCACCTCCCTCTTCTCTTCTCCATGTAACTCTGTGAAACTCTCTGGGGGTCCCTCACTGTGGAGAATCTTTTCACCACCATTAACCTAGATGTTTTATCATCAGTGCTGTATGGATGGAGAAGTGTTGAGGCTACTGTAAGAATAAAACTGAAAGCCAGAGGCTTAAATCCAAAACTTGAGAATGCCAGAAAACTCCTGACTCCAGGGAACATTAATCAACAAGAGCTCATCAAAAAGCCTCTATACCTACATTGAAACAAAGTTCCACCCAAGAGCCAGCAAGTTTCAGAGCAAGACATACCAAGCTAATTCTCCAGCAACACAGGAACATAACCCTGAGCACAAAAATACAGGCAGCCAAAAGTCACACCAAACCCATAGACACCTCAAAACTCACTACTGCACACTTCATTGCATTCCAGAGAGAAGAGATCCAACTCCACCCACCAGAACGTGGACACAAGCTTCCCTAACCAGGAAACCTTGACAAGCCACTTGTCCAACCCCACCCACAGGGAGGAACCTCCACAATAAATAGGAACCACAAACTTCCAGCATGAAGAAAAGCCACCCCAAACATAGCAATCTAAATAAGATGAAAAGGCAGGGAAATATCCAGCAGGTAAAGGAACATGATAAATGCCCACCAAACCAAACAAAAGAGAAGCAGATAGGGAGTCTACCTGAAAAAGAATAATGATATTAAAAATGATTCAAAATGTTGAAAACAAAGTGGAGTTACAGATAAATAGTCTGGAGACAATGATTGAGAAGATGCAAGAAATGTTTAACAAGGACCTAGAAGAAATTAAAAAAGTGTCAATCAATAATGAATATGCAATAAATGAGATCAAGCAATCTGGAGGGAACCAACAGTAGAATAACTGAGACAGAAGATAGGATAAGTGAGGTGGAAGATAGAACGGTGGAAATAAATTAAGCAGAGAGGAGAAAAAGAGCTAAAAGAAAATGAGAACAACCTCAGCCTCTGGATCAATGTTAAATGCCCCAACATTCAAATCATAGGAGTCCTGGAAGAAGACAAAAAGAAAGGCCATGAGAAAATACTTGAGGAGATACTAGTTGAAAACTTTTCTAAAATGGGAAAGGAAAAGCCACCCAAGTCCAAGAAACCCAGAGAGTCTGAAACAGGATAAACCCAAGGCAAAAGACCACAAGACACATATTAATCAAATTAACAAAGAAGGAACATAAAAATTGAATATTAAAAGCAGCAAGGGAAAAACAACAAATAACACACAAGGAAATTCCCATAAGGATAACAGATGATTTTTCAATAGAAACTCTTCAGGCCTTAAGGGAATGGCAGGAAATACTTAAAGTGATAAAAGAGAAAAACCTACAACTAAGATTTCTGTAACCAGAAAGAATCTCATTCAAATACGAAGGAGAAATCAAAAGCTTTACAGACAAGCAAAAGCTGAGAAAATTCAGCACCACCAAACCAGCTCTTCAACAAATACTAAAGAGTCTTCTTTAGATAGGAAACACAGAAAGGGTTATAAACTCTAACCAAAAACAACAAATTAAATGGTAACGAGATCATAGTCATCAATAATTATCCTAAATGTAAATGGGTTGAATGCCCCAACCAAAAGACAAAGACTGGCTGAATGGATATAAAAACAAGACCTCTATATATGCTTTCTACAAGAAACCCACCTTAAAACAAGGGACACATACAGACTGAAAGTAAAGGGCTGGAAAAAGATATTTCACACAAATGGAGACCAAAGGAAAGCCAGAGTAGCAATACTCATATCAGATAAAATAGACTTTAAAATAAAGGCTGTGAAAAGACACAAAGAAGGACCCTACATAATGATCAAAGAATCAGTCCAAGAAGAAGAGGTAACAATTATAAATATATATGCACCCAACTGAGATAGAAGAAAGGATAAATGAGGTGGAAGATAGAATGGTGGAAATAAATTAAGCAGAGAGGAGCTCTGCTTAATTAAGCTCACATATAGGAGCACCGCATATGTAAGGCAAATGCTAACAAGTATGAAAAGGGAAATTAACAGTAACACAATAATAGTGGGAGACTTTAATATCCCAGTCATACCGATGGATAGATCAACTAAACAGAAAGTTTTAGCAAGGAAACACAAACTTTAAATGATACAATGAACTGGTTAGACCTAATTGATATCTATAGGACATCTCACCCCCAAAACAATGAATTTCACCTTTTTCTCAAATGCATGCAGAAACTTCTCCAGGATAGATTACATCCTGGGCTGTAAATCTAGCCTTGGTAAATTAAAAAAAAAATTGAAATCATTTCAAGCATCTTTTCTGATCACAATGCAGTAAGATCTAGATGTCAACTATAAGAAAAAAGCTATCAAAAATACAAAATATGGAGGCTAATCAACATGCTTCTAAATAACCAATAAATCACAGAAAAAATAAAAAAAATCAAAATATGCATAGAAATGAATGAAATTGAAAACACAACAACCCCAAACTTATGGGATTCAGTAAAGCAGTGCTAAGGAGAAGACTCATAGCAAGACAAGCTTACTTCAAGAAGCTAGAGAAAAATCAAATAAATAACCTAACTTTACACCTATAACAACTAGAAAAAGAAGAAATGAAGAACTCCAGGGTTAGTAGAAGGAAAGAAATCAAAAAAATTAAGGAAGAAATAAATAAAAAAGAAACAAGGGAGACCATAGCCAAAATCAACAAAGCTAAAAACTAGTTCTTTGAGAAGATAAATAAAATAGACAAACCACTAGCCAGACTCATCAAGAAAAAATGAGAGAAGAAACAAATCAATGAAATTAGAAATAAAAATGGAGACCAGAAAACACAGAAATGCAAAGGATCATAAGAGGTTATTATCAGCAACTATATACCAATAAAATGGACAACTTGGAAAAAATGAATGAATTCTTAGAAAAGTAAAACTTTCCAAAACTGAACCAGGAAGAAATAGAAAATCTTAACAGACCTATCACAAGAATGGGAATTGAAATTGTAATCAGAAATCTTCAAACAAACAAAAGCCCAGGACCAGATGGCTCCACAGCTGAGTTCTACCAAAAATTTAGAGAAGATCTAACACCTGTTCTACTCAAACTCTTCCAGAAAATTGCAGAAGATAGAAACTTCCAAACTTATTCTATGAGACCACCATCACACTAATACCAAAACCAGACAAAGATGTCACAAAAAAAAGAGGTTACAGGCCAACATCACTGGTGAACATAGATGCAAAAATCCTTAACAAAATTCTAGCTCATAGAATCCAGCAATGTCTTAAAAAGATCATACATCATGACCAAGTGCTGTTTATCCCAGGGATGCAAGGATTCTTCAGTATTTGCAAATTAATCAATGTGATACACCACATTAACAAACTGAAAGATAAAAACCATACATTTATCTCAATAGATGAAGAGAAAGTCTTTGACAAAATTCAACATCCTTTTATGATAAAAACGCTTCAGAAAGCAGGCATGGAAGGAACATACCTCAATATACATCGACAAAAGCCATATATGATAAACCCATAGCAAACATTATCCTCTATGGTGAAACACTGAAAGCATTTCCTCTGAAGTCAGGAACAAGACAAGGGCACCCATTCTCACCACTATTATTCAACATAGTTTTGGAAGTTTTAGTCACAGCAATCAGAGAAGAAAAAGAAATAAAAGTAATCCAGATTGGAAAAGAAGTAAAACTCTCATTGTTTGCAGATGACATGATCCTCTACATAGAAAATCCTAAAGACTCCACCAGAAAATTACTAGAGCTAATAAATGAATACAGTAAAGTTGCAGGATGTAAAATTAACACACAGAAATCCCTTGCATTTCTATACATTATCAATGAGAAAACAGAAAGAGAAATTAAGGAAAGAATTACATTCACCATTGCAATGAAAAGAATAAAATATTTAGGCATAAATCTACCTAAAGAAACAAAAGACCTATATATAGAAAACAGTAAAATGTTGATGAAAGAAATTAAAGATGACACAAATAAATGGAGAAATACACCATATCCATGGATCAGAAGAATCAATACAGTGAAAATGAGTATACTACCCAAAGAAATCTATAGATTCAATGCAATCCCTATCATGCTACCAACAGTATTCTACAGAGAACTAGAACAAATAATTTCACAATTTGTATGGAAATACAAAAAATCTCGAATAGCCAAAGTAATCTTGAGAAAGAAGAATGGAACTGGAGGAATCAACCTGCCTGACTTCAGACTATACTACAAAGCTACAGTCATCAAGACAGTATGGTACTGGCACAAAGACAGAAATATAGATCAGTGGAACAACATAGAAAGCCCAGAGATAAATCCACACACCTATGGACATCTTATTTTTGACAAAGGAGGCAAGAATTTCTAATGGAGAAAAGACAATCTCTTTAACAAGTGGTGCTGGGAACAACTGGTCAACCTCTTGTAAAACAGTGAAACTAGAACACTTTCTAACACCCTACACAAAAATAAACTCAAAATGGATTAAAGATCTAAATGTAAGACCAGAAACAATAAAACTCATAGAGGAAAACATAGGCAAAACACTCTCTGACATAAATCACAGCAGGATCCTCTATGATCCACCTCCCTGAGTAATGGAAATAACAGCAAAAATAAGCAAATGGGACCTAATTAAACTTAAAAGCTTTTACACAACAAAGGAAACTATAAGCAAGGTGAAAAGACAGCCTTTCGAATGGGAGAAAATAATAGCAAAAGAAACAACTGACAAAGAATTAATCTCAAAAATATACAATTAACTCCTGCAGCTCAGTTCCAGAAAAGTAAGTGACCCAATCAAAAAATGGGCCAAAGAACTAAACAGATGTTTCTCCAAAGAAGACATATAGATGGCTAACAAACACATGAAAAGATGCTCAACATCACTCATTATCAGAGAAATAAAAATCAAAACCACAATGAGATACCATCTCACGTCGGTGAGATGGCTGCTATCTCACTTGCTATCAAAACGTCTACAAATAGTAAGTGCTGGAGAGGGTGCAGAGAAAAGGGAACTCTCTTACACTATTGGTGGGGATGCAAGCTAGTATAGCCAGTATGGAGAACAGTGTGGAGATTCCTTAAAAAACTGGAAATAGAACTGCCATACAACCCAGCAATCCCACTGCTGGGCATACATACCGAGGAAACTGAAATTGAAAGAGACACATGTACTCCAATGTTCATCGCAGCACTGTTTACAGTAGCTAGTATATGGAAGCAACCTAGATGCCCATCGGCAGACAAGTGGATAAGAAAGCTGTGGTACATGCACACAATAGAATATTACTCAGCTATTCAAAAGAATGCATTTGAATCAGTTCTAATGAGGTGGATGAAGCTGGAGTCAATTATACAGAGTGAAGTAATCCAGAAAGAGAAACACCAGTGTAGTATATTAATGCATATATATGGAATTTGAAAGATGTTAAAGATGACCCTGTATGTGAGACAGCAAAAGAGATACAGATGTAAAGAACAGACTTTGGACTCTGTGGAAGAAAGCGAGGATGGAATGATCTGAGAGAATAGCATTGAAACATGTATATTACAATATGTAAAATAGATTGCCAGTCCCAGGTTTGATGTATGAGACAGGGTGCTCAGGGCTGGTGCACTGGGATAATCCTGAGGGATTTAATGGGGAGGGAGGTGGAAGGGGGTTTCAGGATGGGGAACACATGTACACCCATGGCAGATTTATGTCACTATATGGCAAAAATCACTACAATATTGTGAAGTAATTAATCTATAATTAAAATAAATACATTAATTTTTAAAGAAGAATTTCAATTTATATAAAATCTAATTGTTAATACATGGAAAAAAGGCACTCATTTTAGATATTATTCAAAATAGTTGCTTGTGAATGTACACTGTTAAGTGTGTTGATGTATTTTGAGACAATCCATGTTGTCATCTGTTTAATCTGGTTTGAATGTTCTCAGGTTGAATGAAAGACACACTACTTTTTCCAGGTCATTAAAACCAAAAATAAATAAACAAACAAAAACTGGAGATATCACTTTGCTGACAAATGCCCATATAGTTAAATATGTGGTTTTTCCAGTGGTCAGGTATGGATGTGAGATTTGAATGATGAAGACTGAGCACTGAAGAATGAATGCTTTCTAACTGTGATACTGGGGAATACTCTTGAGAGTCCCTTGAACAGCAATGAGATCAAACAAGTCAGTTCCAAAGGAAATCAGCCCTGAGTATTCATTATGAGAGAGCTAATTCTTTGGTCAGTTGATAAGGAGTTTGGGGCTTTCAAGGAGGAAAAAAGGGTGCAGGGCCCTTGAGGAGGAGAAAGCGTCAATCTTTTTTCCCCACATTCCTTCTAGTCACAAAAGACTTTTTTTCTTAAGCTCTGAGTTGTTATGGCAGCAATCTATTTCTTAAAAAAAGAGTTTTTTTCTTTCTTTAAGGCCAGAGCTAATGATTACACAGCAAAGCAACTCATCTTGCTCAAGAATATTTTTTCCTTAACGCCGTATACTAAGGATTATATAACAGCAATGTACCTTGCTTGAGGAATTGTTTCTCCTTCTTTAAGTGAATCTTCAGAAGATCCTGTTATCTTAAGATGTATGTTATGGGAGTGGGTCTGGTAAGACCTTTCTATTACAAACAACCAATTGAAAAAGTATATAAGGCCTTGATAAGACTGACAAGATGGGCACTCTGCCCCCTTCTGATGTTTATGTCAGAAGCATTCTCTGTCCCTTTTTCACTGTAATAAGTGAAGTTCCGAGTACCTGAAGCTACGTCTCTGGTCCCAAAGCTTAATTCTCTTCTTTGAAGATCACGAATCCAACACTGTTCACTGTAAGCTATCCGCTGGAAGGACTGATGCTGAAGCTAAAACTCCAATACTATGGCCACGTGATGCAAAGAGAAAACTCATTGGAAGACCCTGATGCTTGGAAAGGTTGAGGGCAAAAGGAGAAGGGGTGACAGAGGACAAGGTGGTTGGATGGCATCATTGTCTCAATGGACATGGGCAAACTCCAGGAGATAGTGAAGGACAGGGAATCCTGGTGTGTTGCAGTTCATGGGATCACAAGGAGTCAGACATGACTGCACAACTGAACAACAACATCACCTCACACCAGTTAGAATGGGTATACTCAAAAAATCTTAAAACAATAAATGCTGGAGAAATAATGAAGAAAAGGGAACTCTCTTGCTCTGTTGGTTGGAATGTAAATTGATACAAGCACTCTGGAGATTTTTATGAAGTTTACTTAAAATACTAAGAATAGAACTACCCCACGACTGAGCAAATCAACACTGGTAATATACTCTAAGAAAACTATAACTCAAAAAGATGCTTGCACCTCAATGTTCATTGCAGCACTGTTTATTAAAACAATAGCCAAAAAAGATATTCCATGCAAATAAAGACCAAAAGAAAGCAGGAGTGGCAATACTCATATCAGATAAAGTAGACTTTAAAATAAAGGCAGTGAAAAGAGATAAAGATGGACATTACATAATGATCAAAGGATCAATCCAAGAAGAAGAAATAACAATTATAAATATTTATGCACCCAACATAGGAGCACCACAATATGTAAGGCAAATGCTAACAAATATGAAAGGGGAAATCAACAACAACACAATAATAGTGGGAGACTTTAATACACCACTCACACCAATGGATAGATCAACTAAACAGAAAAGTAACAAGGAAATTCAAACTTTAAATGATACAATAGAACAACTAGACCTAATTGATATCTATAGGTCACTCCACCCCAAAACAAGGAATTTCACCTTTTTCTCAAGAGCACACAGGACCTTCTCCAGGATAGATCACATCCTGGGCCATAAATCTAGCCTTGGTAAATTCAAAAACATTGAAATCATCCCAAGCATCTTTTCTGACCACAATGCAGTGAGATTAGATATCAATTATAGGAGAAAGCCATTCAAAACTTCCAACATATGGAGGCTCAACAACACACTGCTGAATAACCAACAAATCACAGAATAAATCAAAAATGAAATTCAGTTATGCATAGAAATGAATGAAAATGAAAACACAACAGCCCAAAACCTATGGGACACTGTGAAAGCAGTGCTAAGGGGAAGGTTCATAGCAATTCAAGCTCACCTCAGGAAACAAGAAAAAAATCAAATAAATAACCTTATTTTACACCTTAAGCAACTAGAAATGGAAGAAATGTAGAAGCCCAGGTCTAGTAGAAGGAAAGAAATCTTAAAGATCAGGGCAGAAATAAATGCAAAGGAAACAAAAGAGACCATAGCAAAAATCAACCAATCCAAAAGCTGGTTCTTTGAGAAGATAAATAAAATTGACAAACCATTAGCCAGACTCGTCAAGAAACAAAGGGAGAAGAACCAAATCAACAGAATTAGAAATGAAAACGGAGAGATCACAACAGAAAACACAGAAATACAAAGGATCATAAGAGATTATTATCAGCAACTATATGCAAATAAACTGGACAACCTGGATGAAATGGACAGATTCCTAGAAAAGTACAACTTTCCAAGACTAAACCAGGAAGAGATAGATAATATTAATAGACCCATCACAAGCACGGAAATTGAAACCGTAATCAGAAATCTTCCAAAAAACAAAAGCCCAGGACCAGATGGCTTCACAGCTGAATTCTACCAAAAATTTAGAGAAGAGCTAACACCTATTCTACTCAAACTCTTCCAGAAAATTGCAGACGAAGGTAAACTTCCAAACTCATTCTATGAGGCCTCCATCACCCTAATTCCAAAACCTGGCAAAGATGCCACAAAAAAAGAAAACTACAGGCCAATATCACTGATGAACTTAGACGCAAAAATCCTCAACAAAATTCTAGCAAATAGAATCCAACAACACATCAAAAAGATCATACATCATGATCAAGTAGGCTTTATCCCAGGGATGCAAGGATTCTTCAATATTCGTAAATCGATCAATGTAATACACCACATTAACAAATTAAAAAATAAAAATCACATGATTATCTCAATAGATGCAGAGAAAGCCTTTGACAAAATTCAACATCCATTTATGATAAAAACCCTCCAAAAAGCAGGAATAGAAGGAACATACCTCAACATAATAAAA
This sequence comes from Antilocapra americana, assembly GCA_007570785.1. NCBI lineage: Eukaryota > Metazoa > Chordata > Mammalia > Artiodactyla > Antilocapridae > Antilocapra > Antilocapra americana. The sequence goes on from ML660770.1 coordinate 21,041,543, forward strand.
GCTATATATGACAAACCCACAGCAAACATTATCCTCAATGGTGAAAAACTGGAAGCATTCCCCCTGAAATCAGGGACAAGACAAGGGTGCCCACTCTCACCACTACTATTCAACATAGTTTTGGAAGTTTTGGCCACAGCAATCAGAGCAGATAAAGAAATCAAAGGAATACAGATTGGAAAAGAAGAAGTAAAACTCTCTCTGTTTGCTGATGACATGATCCTCTATATTGAAAACCCTAAAGACTCTACGAGAAAATTACTAGAGCTAATCAGTGAATATAGCAAAGTTTCAGGATACAAAATCAACACACAGAAATCCCTGGCATTCCTATACACGAACAGTGAGAAATCAGAAAGAGAAATTAAGGAAACAATCCCATTCACCATCGAAACAAAAAGAATAAAATACTTAGGAGTATTTCTACCTAAAGAATCAAAAGACTTGTATATAGAAAACTATAGAACACTGATGAAAGAAATCAAGGAGGACACAAACAGATGGAGAAATGTGCCGTGTTCGTGGATTGGAAGAATCAATATAGTGAAAATGAGTATACTACCCAAAGCAATCTATAGATTCAATGCAATCCCTATCAAGCTACCAGAGGTCTTTTTCAGAGAATTAGAACAAATAATTTCACAATTTGTATGGAAATACAAAAAACCTCGTATAGCCAAAGCAATCTTGAGAAAGAAGAATGGAACTGGCGGAATCAACCTACCTGACTTTAGGCTATACTACAAATCCACAGTCATTAAGACAGTATGGTACTGGCACAAAGACAGAAACATAGATCAATGGAACAGAATAGAAAGCCCAGAGATAAATCCACGCATCTATGGACACCTTATCTTTGACAAAGGAGGCAAGAATATACAATGGAGAAAAGACAACCTCTTTAACAAGTGGTGCTGGGAAAACTGGACAGCCACTTGTAAAAGAATGAAACTAGATCACTTTCTAACACCATACACAAAGATAAACTCAAAATGGATCAAAGATCTAAGCATAAGACCAGAAACTATAAAACTCCTAGAGGATAACATAGGCAAAACACTCTCTGCCATAACCCAAAGCGGGATACTCCATGACCCACCTCCCAGAATATTGGAAATAAAAACACGAATAAACAAATGGGACCTAATTAAAATTAAAAGCTTTTGCACAACAAAGGAAACTATAAGCAAGGTGAAAAGACAGCCTTCAGAATGGGAGAAAATAATAGCCAATGAAGCAACAGACAAACAATTAATCTCAAAAATTTACAAACAACTCCTGCAGCTCCATTCTAGAAAAATAAACAACCCAATTAAAAAGTGGGCCAAAGAACTTAACAGACATTTCTCCAAGGAAGATATAAAAATGGCTAACAAACACATGAAAAGATGCTCAACATCACTCATTATCAGAGAAATGCAAATCAAAACTACAATGAGGTACCACTTTACACCAGTCAGAATGGCTGCCATCCAAAAGTCTACAAGCAATAAATGCTGGAGAGGATGTGGAGAAAAGGGAACCCTCTTACACTGTTGGTGGGAATGCAAACTAGTACAGCCACTATGGAAAACAGTGTGGAGGTTCCTTAAAAAGCTGCAAATAGACCTGCCATATGACCCGGCAATCCCACTGCTGGGCATATACACCGAGGAAACCAGAATTGAAAGAGCCACGTGCACCCCAATGTTCATCGCTGCATTGTTTACAATAGCCAGGACATGGAAGCAACCTAGATGCCCATCAACTGACGAATGGATAAGAAAGCTGTGGTATATATACACAATGGAATATTACTCAGCATTAAAAAAAAATTCATTTGAAGCAATTCTACTCAGATGGACGAAACTGGAGCCCATTATCCAGAGTGAAGTAAGCCAGAAGCAAAAACAACAATACAGTATATTAACGCATATATATGGAATTTAGAAAGACGGTAACGAGAACCCAACATACGAGACAGCAAAAGGAACGCAGATGTATAGAATAGACTCGTGGACTTTGTGGATGAGGGTAAGGGTGGGATGATATGGGAGAAGGGCATTGAAGCATGTTAATTGTCATGTGTCTAATCAATCGCCAGCCCAGGATTGATGCTCGGGACTGGTGCAGCGAGATTTCCCGA
>ML660770.1:21049163-21115933 GCA_007570785.1 Antilocapra americana
CATATGTAAACCCATGGTGATATCATGTCATTGTATGGCAAAACTAATAAAAAAATAATAAAAAAGAAAAAAATGCAAACAATAGCCAGAACATAGAAGCAACTTAAATGTTCATTGGCAGATGAGTGCATAAAGATATGTTATATGTATGCAATGGACTATTACTCAACCATAAAGAGACATAAAATTGGATCATTTGTTGAGATCTGGATGAACTTGGCATCTGTCATACAGAGTGAGGTATGACATAAAGAGAAAAGTAAATATGAAAAATGAATACCATATGTAGTTATTTTATATCATTTATACTATATGTATATCATATATTATGTTGGATTTATATAATATGTATTATGATATTTGTTTTTTTTTTCTTTATGACATACTTCACTCTGTATGACAGACTCCAGGTTCATTCGCATCTCTACAAATGATCCAATTTCAGATCTTTTTATGGTTGAGTGTTATTCCATTGTATACATGTACCACATTTTTATCCATTCATCTGCCAATGGACATTTAAGTTGCTTCTATGTTCTGGTTATTGTATTAATGAACAGTTCTTCAATGAACACTGAGGTGCGTGTGTCTTCTTGAATTATGGTTTTCTTAGAGTATATGACCAGTGTGGAACAAGGAACTGGTTAAAAAATGGGAAAGGAGTGCATCAAGGCTGTATGTTTTCACCCTGCTTGTTTAACATATGCAGAGTACATCACGTGAAATGCCAGGCTGGATGAAGCACAAGATGGAATCAACATTGTCAGGAGAAATATCAATAACCTCAGATGACATTACCCTTATGGCAGAAAGTAAAGAGGAACTAAAGAGCCTCTTGACGAAAGTGAAAGAGGAGATTGAAAAAAATAACCTTAAACCTCAGCATTCAAAAACTGAGATCATGGCATCCTCTCTCATCACTTCATGTAGATAGATGGGGAAACAATGGAAATAGTGATAGACTTTATTTTCTTGGGCTCCAAAATCACTGCAGATGGTGATTGCAGCCATGAATTTAAAAGACATTTGCTCCTTGGAAGAAAAGCTGTGACCAACCTAGACAGCATATTAAAAAGCAGAGACATTACTTTGCCAACAAAGGTCTGTCTAGTCAAAGTTATGGTTTTTCCAGTAGTCATGTATGGACATGAGAGTTAGTTCATAAAGAAAGCTGAGCACCAAGGAATTGATGCTTCTGAACTGTGTTCTTGGAAAATATTCTTGAGAGTCTCTTGGACTGCAAGGAGATCCAACCAGTCCATTCTAAAGGAAATCGGTTCTGAATATTAATTGGAAGGACTGATGCTGAAGCTGAAACTCCAGTACTTTGGCCACCTGATGTGAAGGGCCAACTCATTAGAAAAGACCCTGATGCTGGGAAAGATTGAAGGCAGGAGGAAAAGGAGATGATAGAGGACAAAGTGGTTGGATGGCAAAACTATCTCAATGGACATGAGTTTGAGCAAATGCTGGGAGATGGTGAAGGACAGGGAATACTAGTGTGCTGCAGTCCAAGGGGTTGCAAAGAGTTGGACATGACTGAGGAACTAAACAACAATGACAGCAATGCATACATGTGGAATCTAGAAAATTGGTACAGATTAATCTGTTTGCAGAGCAAGAGTAGAGAGGCAGACATTGAAAGTAGACGTTGGTATGGGCATGGGAGAGGGGATGAATTAGGAAATTGAGACTGACATATATGCACTAATATAATGTGCAAAACAGATAAATAGTGGAAACCTATTATGTAGTGCAGGGAGCTCAGCTTGGTGTTCTGTGGTGACCTATATGGTGGTGGTGGGGTGGGGGAGCCATCAGGAAGAAGTCCAGAAGAGAGGGTATATAGGTATACATAGAGTTGATTCACTTCGTTGTACAGTAGAAAGTAACATGACAATGTAAAGCAACTATTTACCAATATAATAATTGGGAAAGAAGTAAAACTATCACTATTTGTGGAAAGCATGATATTATACATAGAAAATCCTAAAGACGCTATGGAAAACTACTAGATCTCATGAATGAAATTTGGTAAATAAGCAGGATACAAAATTAGCACACACAAATCTGTTGCATTTCTATACATTAGCAATGAATGACTAGAAATAAATCAAAGAAAATAAATCTCCATTACCATTTTGTCAAAAAGAATAAAATATGTATGAATAATAATAATACATAAGGAAGCAAAAGACTTGTGTTCTGAACAGTATAAGACCATATGACCCAGCAATCCCACTGCTGGGCATACACACGGAGGAAACCAGAATTGAAAGAGACACTTGTACCTCAATGTTCATCACTGCATTGTTTACAATAGCCAGGACATGGAAGCAAACTGGATGTCCATCAACAGACAACTGGATAAGAAAGCCGTGGTACATATACACAATGGAATATTACTCAGCCATTAAAAAGAATACATTTGAATCAGTTCTACTGAGGTGGACGAAACTGGAGCCTATTATACAGAGTGAAGTAAGCCAGAAGGAAAACCAACAATACAGTATACTAACACATATATATGAAATTTAGAAAGATGGTAATGATAACCCTGTATGTGAGACACCAAAAGAGACCCAGATGTATAGAACAGTCTTGTGGACTCTATGGGAGAGGGCAAGTTGGGATGATATGGGAGAATGGCATTGAAACATGTTTATTATCATATGTCAAATCAATCGCCAGCCCAGATTTGATGCTTGATACAGGGTGCTCAGGGCTGGTGCACCAGGAAGACCCAGAGAGATGGAATTAGGAGGGAGGTGGGAGGGAGGTTCTGGAAGGGGAACACATGTATACCCATGGCGGATTCATGTCAATGTATGGCAAAACCAACACGATAAAGTAAAGAAAAATAAATTAAAAAAAATACACTGATGAAGAGATTGTGTCTATGGTTTGATTCACTTAGAAATTTTATTTTCTTATAACTTAAGTGCAATAAAATGTGTTTTTCTAAAAAATACACTGATGAAATAGATCAAAAATAACACAATCAGATGGAAAGATATACAATGGTATTGGATTGGAAGAATCAGTACTGTCAAAATTATTATACTACCCAAGGCAATCTACAGATTAAATGCAATCTCTATCAAATTGCCAATGACATTTTTCATAAACAAGAACATATTAAAAAAAAAAAAACTTTTGTAGACTAAAAAGACCCTGAATGGCTAAAGATATTTTGAGGGGAAAAGAAAAAAGCAGGTGGAGGAATAAGGCTCCTTGAATTCAGACTATATACTATAAAGCCTCAGTCATCAAGACAGTATGATACTGGTGCAAAAACAGAAACAGATAAATGGTACAGAACAGAAAGTCTGGAAACAAACCCACAGACTTATTGCCAATTAAAAATAAAATAAATATGCCTGCCTTAATATCTCTTTAAATGTTCATCTTTCTGAAAGTTCAAATGAGCATTCAAGTAAAACCAGAAAAAGAAATCCAAAAAATTAGCTTTAATAGAATATGCAATCACATGATGCTGGAGTTGGATTTTCTAATATTATTTAGAAATTATTATGGATTTCTATTTAAGCCTGATTATATTCTTCCTAATTTATGTATTGAGTTTATCAGGGTCCCCCCCCCCCATCAAAGCAGTTTTTCATGTTAATCCATAATACAAAGTATACACCTCAATTTCAGCTCAGTCTCCTGTGAACTTGATTGAGAGAGTTAAGGAAACATCTTTGGGATTGTGAGTTTCATGCATGTGGTTTAAGCCCAGATTTTATTCAAGCAAGAGGTAATCATGAAGACTGTGAAAGTCTTCTGCATCCTTTCCATGCTACATCTATGTCTCTTTGACTCTGGAAGGATGGTCACATTTCTTGTATGACCTGCGGATTTTAGTCATAGGATTAATTTATAAGTTACTTTAGAAGAACTTCATCATCTTGAGCATGAGATAACTGTCTTGGTACCTTCACAGAGTCTTCTGCTTGATCATACCAAGGTTCCCTATAATGTGGAGATCCTCTAATTTTTGGTAACTAAAGAAACTTCCATGGAAGAGCTCAATACCATTGTCTATGAAGTTTCTTTGAACTGTCAAAACTCTCATGGAGGATAACGCAAATAAAACTGGCAAACTTAGAAAAATTTTATTAACAACCAAAAGAGTGGGTGATAGTGCTATCACAAACTAGGAGTTACTCAGCAGGCTACAGGCAGCCAAGTTTGATGTATGTATTGCTGACCCTATAAGTTTTCATGGGAAATTGGTGGCTGAACTTCTGAATATTCCATTTATATACACTTTTTGATTTTTCTATGGGAATGTTATTGAAAGACTGTGTGCTGGTCTTCCTATGCCTTCTTTATATGTTTCTGGTATCACATCAAGACTGACAGACAATCTGGCTTTTAGACAGAGGCTGGAGAACTGGCTACTGTATACAGGGAGTGACATGATATATTCATTGTATGTCTTTCCAGATTGGAATGAATATTACAGCAAGGTTTTAGCTAAGAGAAATGTGTATATAAAAAGTATTCTTACATCCTATGAAAAATGTAAATATTTATCTGATTGTATGGAAACTCAGAAAAGGTATTTTAAGTGAAGAAGATCTTGCATTAAAAACAAATAACATTTTTTTTTTGGTTTTGTGTTAAATGATTGAATAAAGATAGTATTCTCTCTTCTAGGGGATCTTCCCAAACCAGAGATTGAACCTGAGTCTCCTGCATTGCAGGCTGACTCTTTACCATCTGAGCCACCAGGGAAATCCCAATAATGTATCTGAGATGGAATATTCTCTATACTTATGCATAATTTTTTGAAGTGTCTGGAAAACACAAATATGGCAGTGTGTTTAATTTCCATAACCTTGGACTACTTCTCTGTGCTTTGCTTTTCCTCTTACTCCACCTGTTTTCTTTCTGATTAACTTGCTCCTCTTAAGGCAATGAAAACTGTGAGAGATCACTGCAGATGGTGACAGCAGCCATGAAATTAAGACACTTGCTTCTTGGAAGGAAAGTTATGACCAACCTAGACAGCATGTTAAAAAGCAGAGACATTACTTTGCTGACAAAGGTCCGTCCAGTCAAAGCTATGGTTTTTCCAGTAGTCATGTATGGATGTGAGAACTGGACTATAAAGAAAGCTGAGTGCCAAAGAATTGATGCTTTTGAACTGTGGTGTTGGAGGAGTCTCTTGAGAGTCTCTTGGACTGCAAGGAGATCCAACAAGTTCATCTTAAAGGAAATCAGTCCATATCTTCATTGGAAGGACTGATGCTGAAGCTGAAACTCCAATACTTCGGCCACCTGATGTAAAGAACTGACTCATTAGAAAAGACCCTGATGCTGGGAAAGATTGAAGGTGGGAGGAGAAGGGGATGACAGAGAATGAGATGGTTGGATGGCATCACTGACTCAATTGTCATGAGTTTTAGAAAAGTGCGGGAGGTGGTGATGGACAGGGAGGCCTGGCATGCTGCAGTGCACTGGATTGCAAGAGTTGAACATGACTGAGCAACTGAACTGAGCTGACTGAAGGCTTTATATTTGTATCCTATGAAGGAATGGTTAATTGGTGGCCGGGCTTGAAATGTGGTGAGCATGAAACTAGAAAACAAGTAATGTGGTTTGGTTTCATCTGCTTTCGTCTTCTAGAATGTAAAAAAAAAAAAAGATTTTTTTTTTTAAAGGACAATGTTTCTATATTTTTGTAACTCACCTCAATGTTTTGTTCTTGTTGTTCTATTAAAACTTGCCTTAGAGGTCAACTAGTGACTTTTGAACCTGAACACAAAGTTTTTCTCTATTGTGGCAAGTCAATGTATCCCTTTTCTTTTCCTTTTGAATAACTTATTTTTTTAAATTCTGTTTATGTGTTAAGGACATTTTGCATAAGAGGTAAATTACCTTTGAGAAAGTAGTACCTTTCTTACATTATTTAGTTAGATTTTTTGAGATATTCTTGACATGTAACAATATATTAGTTTCAGATGGTGACAAAAATTTAATAAATAGTCAACCTAGGAAAAAAATGGAAAATTTTATCAGCACCAATCTAAGGATTATAATCCTGGAGAAAATCTGGCAAGAAATTCTGAAGAATGGTCTGCTCATTAGAAGCTGAAGAACTGTCATATAAGGTTTTGAGGGAAAGGGTTATACATGAGCAGTTATATATCAGAACATTATATTGTCTAATGTAGTCCTAAAAAATGATAAGCTTACATAAGCTCTTATCCTTATTCATCAGAGGGTGAGTGAAAGTGAAAATCACTCAGTTCTGTCTGACTCTTTGTGATCCAATGGACTACACAATCCACAGAATTCTCCAGGACAGAATAATGGAGTAGGTAGACTTTTGCTCCTCCAGGAGATCTTCCAACCCAGGGATCAAACTCAGTTCTCCTGCATTGTGGGTGAATTCTTTACCAGCTGAGCCACAAGGGAAGCTAATATGAAGTGAAACTCACTCAGTAGTGTCTTACTCTTTGCGATCCAATGGACTATACAGTCCATGTAATTCTCCAGACAAGAATACTAGAGTGGGTAGCCTTTCCCTTCTCAAGGGTATCTTCCAACCCAGAGATCAAACCCAGGTCTCCCACATTGCAGGCAGATTATTTACCAGCTGAGCTACCAGGGAAGCCCCATCAGAGGACAGACAGAATGAAAACTACAATCACAGAAAAGTAACCAAACTTATCAAAAGAACCACAGTCTTGTATAACTCAGTGAAACTATGAGCCATGTTATATAGGGACATCCAAGATGGATGAGTCATTGTGGAGAGTTCTGATAAAACATGATCCACTGAAGAAGGGAATGGAAAACCACTTCAGTATTCTTGTCTTGAGAACCACGTGAACAATATGAAAAGGCAAAAAGATATGAAAGGTGAACTCCACAAGTTGATATGTGCCCAATATGCTACTGGGGAAGAGTAGAGAAATAACTCCAGAAAGAATGAAGAGATGGAGCCAAAGCAAAAATATCGCCCAGCTGTGGATGTGACTAGTGATGGAAGTCAACTGTGATGATGTAAAGAACAATATTGCAGTAAGGAACAATATTGCAAGGAACCTGGAATATTAGGTCCATAAATCAAGGCAAATTGGAAGTGGTCAAACAGGAGATGCAGAGAATGAACATTGACATTTTTGAAATCTGTGAACTAAATGGACTAGAATGGGACATTTTGACTCAGAAGACCATTGTATCTAGTATTGTAGGCAAGAATCACTTAGAAAAAATGGAATAGCCCTCATTGTCAACAAAATAATCTGAAATGCAATACTTGGGTGCAAACTCAAACATGAAAGAATGATCTCTGTTCATTTCCAAGGCAAACCATTCAATATCACAGTAATCCAAGTCTATGCCCCAGTGACTAATGCCAAAGAAGCTGAAGTCGAATGATTCTATGAAGACCTACAAGACTTTCAAGAACTAGCACCAAAAGATTTCCTTTTCCTCATAGGGGGTTGTAATGCAAAGTAGAAAAGAAGTCAGAAAATCCTGGAATAACAGACAAATTTAGCCTTGGGATACAAAATGAAGCAGGGCAAAGATTAGCAGAGATTTGCAAGAGAATGCACTGGTCATAGCATACACACTCTTCCAACAACACAAGAGGCAATGCTACACATGGACATCACCAGATGGACAATACCGAAATCAGATTGATTATATTATTTTTTCCTGCAGAAGATTTTGAAGCTCTATACAGTCAGCACAAACAAGACTGGGAACTGATTGTGGCTCAGATCACCAACTCCTTATTACCAAATTCAGGCTTAAATTGAAGAAAGTAGGGAAAACCACTATTCCATTCAGGTACGACCTAAATCAAATCCTTTACAATTATACAATGTAAGTGATGAATAGATTCGTGGATTAGATCTGATAGACAGAGTGCCTGGAGAACTTTAGATGGAGGTTCATGATATTGTACAGGAGACAGTGATCAAGATCATCCCCAAGAAAAATAAATGCAAAAAAGCAAAATGGTTTTCTGAGGAGACCTCACAAATAGCTGAGAAAAAAAAAAGAATTGACAGACAAAGGAGAAAAGGAAAAATATATCCAACTGAATACAGAGTTCCAAAGAATAGCAAGGATAGAAAAGAAAGCTTTCCTTCCTAAGTGATCAATGCAAAGAAATGGAAGAAAACAATAGAATGGGAAAGACTAGAGGCCTCTTCAAGAAAATTAGAGATATCAAAGGAATATTTCATGCAAAAATGGGCACAATAAAGGACAGAAATGGTATGGACCTAACAGAAGAAGAAGATATTAAGAAAAAGTGGCAAGAATATACAGAAGAACTATACAAGAAAAGATCTTAAAGACTCAGATAACCTCAATGGTGTGATCACTCACCTAGAGCCAGACAACCTGGAGTGTGAAGTCAAGTGAGCCTTAGGAAGCATCACTATGAACAAAGCCAGTGGAGGTGATGGCATTCCAGCTGAGCTATTACAAATTCTAAAAGATGATGCTGTTTATGTGTGGCTCTCAATATGCCAGCAAATATGGAAGCCTAGCAGTGGTCACCAGACTGGAAAAGGTCAGTTTTCATTCCAATTGCAAAGAAAGGCAATGCCATAGAATGTACAATCTGCCACACAACTGTGCTCAGCTCACAAGCTAGCAAAGCATTGCTCTGAGTGAGGCTTCAATAGTACATGAAGTGAGAGCTTCCCGATGTTCAAGATGGATTTAGAAAACACAGAGGAACCCAAGGTCAAATTACTCACATCCATTGGATCATAGAAAAAGTAGGAGAGTTCCAGAAAAACATCTGCTTTACCGACTACTCCAAAGCCTTTGACTTTGTGGGTCACAAGAAACTGTGGAAAACACCAGACCACCTTACCACCTTACTGGCCTCCTGAGAAATCCCTATAAAGGTCAAGAAGCAACGGTTACAGCTAAACATGGAACAGTGGACTGGCTCCAAATTGGGAAAGGAGTACATGAAGGTTGTATATTGCCATCCTGCTTATTTAACTTATATGCAGAGTACATCATGTGAAATGCCAGGCTGGAAGAAGCACAAGATGAAATCAAGATTTCTGGGAGACATATCAATAACCTCCGATATGCAGATGACACCGCCTTTATAGTCAAAAGGAAAGAGGAACCAAAGTGTCTCTTGAGAAAAGTGAAACAGGAAAGTGAAAAAGTTGGCTTAAAACTCAACATGCAAAAAACCAAGATCATGGCATCCAGTCCCATCACTTCATGGCAAATAGATGGGGATACAATGGAAACAGTGACAGACTTTATATTTTTGGGGCTCCAAGATCATTGCAGATGGTGAGTGCAGCCATGAAATTAAAAGATGCTTACTCCTTGGAAGAAAAGCTATGACCAACCTAGATAGCATATTAAAAAACAGAAACATTACTTTGCCAACATAGGTCCATCTAGTCAAAGCTATGGGTTTTCCAGTAGTCATGTATGGGTGTGACAGCTGGACCATAAAGAAAGCTGAGTGTTGAAGAATTGATGCTTTTGACTGTGGGGTTGAGTTTATAGAGGTTTTTTTTTTCTTCATTTTAATCCATAATACAAAGTACACAATTCAAAGTTCAGCCCAACCTCCGGTGAATGGATGAGAAAGTTAAGGAGAGATCTTTGGATTTTGAGTTTCATGAACTTTATTTAAGCCCAGATTTAATTCAGGCAAGAGGTAACCATGAAGACTACGAAAGTCTGCCTCCTTTTCATGCTGCATCTATGTCTCCTTGACTCTGGAAGGACAGGCAAAGTTCTTGTATGGCCTGCGGATTTTAGTCATTGGATTAATTTACAAGTTATTCTGGAAGAACTTCACCATCGTGGACATGAGATAACTGTCTTGATACCTTCACAGAGTCTTCTGATTGATCACACCAAGGTTCCCTACAATGTGGAGATCCTCCAAGTTTCGGCAACTAAAGAAACGTTCATGGAAGAGCTCAATACCATTCTCTATGAAGCTTCTTTTGACATGTCAAAATTCTCATGGTGGGAAGTTCAAATAAAACTGGCAAACTTAGTCAGAAAAATTTTTTTAATAAACAAAAGAGTGTGTGACAGTGCTATTACGAACAAGGAGTTACTCAGCAGGCTACAGGCAGCCAAGTTTGATGTCTGTATTGCTGACCCTTTTAGATTTTGTGGGGAATTGGTAGCTGAACTCCTGAATATTCCATTTATATACACGTATCGGATTTTCTATGGGAATATCATTGAAAGACTGTGTGCTGGGCTTCCTATGCCTTCTTCATATGTTCCTGGTATCACATCAAGACTGACAGACAACATGACTTTTATACAGAGGCTGGAGAACTGGTTACTGTACACAGTGAATGATCTGATCTATTCATATTACATATTTCCAGAATGGGATGAATATTACAGCAAGGTTTTAGGTAAGAGAAATGTGTATATAGTAAGTATCCTTATATACTATGAAAAATGTAAATATTTATCTGACTGTATGAAAACTTACAAAAGGTATTTTAGGTGTAGAAGATCTAAGCTTCTGTGGCTACACTGTTTTGAATTTTAAAAATAATTACACTTCTTTTTATGGTTTTGTGTTATATGATTAAATACTGATCATATATCCAAGAAGGAATATTTTCTATACTGATGCATATTATTTTGGAGTGTCTGGAGAACCCAAATCAAATAGTGTGTGGGATTTCTCTAACCTTGGATTAGTTTTCTGCTATTCACTTTTGCTCTTATGCAGACTATTTTCTTTCTGATTAACTTGCACCTTCTGAGGCTTTATATTTGCATTCTGTGAAGAAATGGTTACTTGGTGGCCAGGTTTGCAATGTTGTAAGCATGAAAACTGAAAATATATAATGTATCTTGGTTTCATTTTCTCTTGTCTTCTAAAGTGTTAAAACAGAAAGGTGTTTTTTTTTTTTTTAATTTTCCTGAAGGACCATATTTCTATTTTTTTTTTTAACTCACCTCAGAGTTGTGTTCTTGTTGTTCCATTTAAAATTGCATTAGAGGTCAACTAGTGACTTTTGACCCTGAGCACAAGATTTTTCTCTGTTTTATCAAGTCCATTTTCCCCTTCTATTTTCCTTTTGAATAATTTATTTTTTATTATGTTAAGGTGATCATGTGACTATGTTAAGGAACTTTTGCATAAGGGGTAAATTACCCTTGAGAAAGCAGAATCTTTCCTATATTCTTTAGCTAGATTTTTTGAGATCTCCTGCAGAAGGGAAAGGATACCCACTCCAATATTCTGGCCTGGAGAAGTCCATGAATTGTACAGTCTATGGGGTCGCAAAGAGTCAGACATGACTGAGGGACTTTCACTTTCAGATAGATTTTTTTTGAGATATTATTAGCATGTAACATTATATTAGTTGCAGTTGGTGACAAAAATTAATCAATAGTCAAACTATGAAAGAAATGGAAAATTTTATTTGAGCCAATCTGAGGATTATAACCCTGGATAAAATATGTTAGGAATCTCTGAGGAATGTTCTGCCCATTTGAAGTTAAAGAACTGTCATATAAGTTTTTGAGAGAAAGGGTTATACATGACCACATTTGATTCTCAGCTTGTGTAGTCCTAAAAAATGAGTACTAGGTCATTGTGACCCCTGAAGAGGTTAAGTGAGGAATGTTACCTCTTAAGGAGTTACCTTGCTAGTGCAAGGAGGAAATTTTTCTTTTTTGTAAGCAAGCTTTCCTGTGTCTTTTAAGGGGATCTAGTTAATGTATAATGCAGAAGCACATTGCATGCTAAAACGGGGAGTGCCTCAACTGGCAAAGAAATTTTTATGCAATTTTTTTTCTGTCCTGCCTTAAACTAACTTTGTTTCAACAGAGGTATACAAAAATGATTAGATATTTGTACACATTGTGAAATAATCAACACAATAACTCTAGATAATATCCATCACTACACATAAATACAAATGGTTTGTACTTGAGAACTCTTAATATCTACTTGCTTAGTACTTTTCAAATATAATGCAGTATTAGTGACTAGAGTCACCAGGCTGTAAATTACACTCCCTAATTACTTACTTTAGAACTAGAACTTTGTACCATTTGACCACCTTCACCTACCTGTTGTGACCATGCTCCAACCCTAGCTAGCATCTGGCAACCACCAATCTTCTGGGTGTCTATAGCTTGTTTGAGTTTTTGTTTTGTTTTCTCTTTAGATCCCACATATAAGTGATATATTTCCCTGTCTTACTTCACTTCACATAATATCCTCAAGGTCCACCATGTTGAGGCAAATGACGTTTTCCTTATTACTTATGATTTAATAATACTCCACACCATCTGTCATCATGTTTTCTTTAACCATTCACCTATTTATAAACATGATCTGTCTTTTGAGAAACCTGTATGCAGGTCAGGAAGCAACATTAGAACTGGACATGGAACAACAGACTGGTTCCAAATAGGAAAAGAAGTACGTCAAGGCTGTATATTGACACCCTGATTATTGAACTTGTATGCAGAGTACATCATGAGAAATGCTGAACTGGAAGAAGCACAAGCTGGAATCAAGATTGCCGGGAGAAATATCAATAACCTCAGATATACAGACGACACCACCCTTATGGCAGAAAGTGAAGAGGAACTAAAAAGCCTCTTGATGAAAGTGAAAGAGGAGAGTGAAAAAGTTGGCTTAAAGCTCGACATTCAGAAAGCTAAGATCATGGCATCTGGTCCCATCCCTTCATGGGAAATAGATGGGGAAACAGTGGTAACAGTGGCTGACTTTATATTTTTGGGCTCCAAAATCACTGCAGATGGTGATTGCAGCCATGAAATTAAAAGATGCTTACTCCTTGGAAGGAAAGTTATGACCAACCTAGATAGCATATTTAAAAGCAGAAACTACTTTGCCAACAATGGTCTATCTAGTCAAGGCTATGGTTCTTCCAGTAGTCATGTATGGATGTGAGAGTTGAATGGTGAAGAAAGCTGAGCATGGAAGAATTGATGCTTTTGAAGTGTGGTGTTGGAGAAGACTCTTGAGAGTCCCTTGGACTGCAAGAAGATCCAACCAGTCCATCCTAAAGGAGATCAGTCTGGGGTGTTCATTGGAAGGATTGATGTTGAAGCTGAAACTCCAATACTTGGGCCACCTCATGCGAAGAGTTGACACATTGGAAAAGACCCTAATGCTGGGAAGCATTGAGGGCAGGAGGAGAATGGGACGATAGAGGATGAGATGGCTGAATGGCATCACTGACTTGATGGATATGGGTTTGGGTGGACTTGGGAAGTTGGTGATGGACAGGGAAGCCTGGTGTGCTGCAATTCATCAGGTCTCAAAGAGTCGACTGAGCGACTGAACAGAAGTGACTGAAGTTTCCATGTTTTTGGCTATTGTAAATAATGCTTCAATGACCCTGAGAGTGCAGTGATCTGTTTTTGTTTGTTTGTTTTTCATTTTTTAAAATATATTATATCCAGAAGTGGAAATTTTGAATCATATGGCAGCTTTATTTTAAATTTTGAGGAATCACCATCACATTTTCCACGTTGGCTGTATTGATTTACATTGGCATTAACAGTGTAAAGTTGTCTCTTTTTGCTTCCTGCTCACTAGCATTTGTTGTCTCTTATCCTTTTGATGATTACCACCCTTACAGGTATGAGATGTTACTTCCTTGTAGCTTTGCTTTGAATTTTCTTGGTGACTAGTAACGTTGAGCATCATTTCATATTATTATTAACTATTTGAATCTTTTCTTCAAAACATGTTTATTCAGGTCTTCAGCTAACTTTTTATGAAATTATTTGTTTTGTGTTATTGAATTTTGTGAGTTCTCCCTATATTTTAGATGGTAACACCTAGCTAAGAAAAGATAAGCAAAATGCAAAGGAGAAAATGAAAGATATACTCATCTGAATACAGAGTTTCAAGGAATGTAAGTGAGAGATAAGAAACTCCTACTAAGTGATCTCTACAAAGAAATAGAGGAAAACAATAGAATGGGAATGGTTAGTGATCTCTTCAAGAAAATTAGAGATACCAAGGGAACATTTCATGCAAAGATGGGCACAGTAAAGGACAGAAATGGTAGAGACCTAACGGAAGCAGAAGATATTAAGATGAAGTGTCAAGAATACACTGAAGAACTATACAGAAAAGATCTCCATGACCAAGATAACCTCTATGGTGTGATCACTCACTGAGAGTCAGACATACTGGAATGAAAAGTCAAGTGGGCCTTAGGAAGCATCACTATGAGCAAAGCTAGTAGAAGTGATGGAATTCTAGTTGAGCTATTTCAAACGCTAGAAGATGATGCTGTGAAAGTGCTGCACTCAGTATTCCAGAAAATTTGGAAAACTCAGCAGTGGCCACAGAACTGGAAAAGGTCAGTTTTCATTCGAAACCCAAAGAAAGGCAATGCCAAAGAATGCTCAAACTACTGCTCACTTGCACTCCTTTCACAGACTAATACAGTAATGCTGAAAATTCTCCAAGCTAGACTTCAACAGTACATGAATTGTGAGCTTCCAGATGTTCAAGCTGGATTTAGAAAAGGCAGAGGAACCAGAGATCCAGCAGAAATTCCTAAAATCCACTGGATCCTAGAAAAGTAAGAGAATTCCCCAAAAAATCTACATCTGTTTTATTGACTACACCAAAGCCTTTGACTGTGGATCACAACAAACTGGAAAATTCTTCAAGAAAGCAAACACTAGCCCACCTTACCTACCTTCTGAGAATCTTGTATGCATGTCAAGAAGCAACAGTCAGAACCAGACATAGAACAACGGACTGATTCCACATTGGGAAAGGAGTCCGTCTGTGTATTGTCACCTTGCTTAATTAACTTATATGCAGAGTACATCATGTGAAATGCTGGGCTGGATGAAACACAAGCTGGAATCAAGATTTCTGCTAGAAATAGCAATCTTCTCAGAAATGCAGATGACAACACCCTTATGGCAGAAATCAAAGTGGAACTAAAGTCTTTTGATGAAGATGAGAGGAGAATGAAAAAGTTGGCTTAAAACTCAATATTCAAAAATGAAGATCATGGCATCCGATCCCATCATTTCATGGAGATAGATGGCAAAATTGGAAACAGTAAGAGACCATATTTTCTTGGGCTCCAAAATCACTGCAGATAGTGACAGCAGCCATGAAATTAAAAGAAAAGCTATGACCAACCTAGACAGCATATTAAAAAGCAGAGACATTGCTTTGACAACAAAGGAACATATAGTCAAAGTTACGGTTTTTCCAATAGTTATATATGGACACAAGAGTTGGACCATAAAGGAGGCTAAGTGCTGAAGAACTGATGGATTTGAACTGTGGTATTGGAGAAGACTCTCGAGAGTCCCTTAGACTGAAAGGAGATCCAACCCATCAATCCTAAAGGAAATCAATCCTGAATATTCAATAAAAGGACTGATGCTGAAACTGAAGCTCCAATACTTTGGCCACCTAATGTGAAGAGCCAACTCATTAGAAAAGACCCTGATGATGGGAAAGATTGAAGGCAGGAGGAAATGGGAACCACAGAAGATGAGATGGGTGGATGGCATTACCAACCAATTTCAGTGGACATGAGTATGAGTCAGTTCCAGGAGATGGTGAAGGACCAGGAAGCCAGGCATGCTGCAGTTGATGGTGTCATAAGAGTCAGACATGTGTGAGTGACTGAACAATAGTAATAACACATACACAAACTTACGGTTTGCAAATATTTTTTTTCTATATTCATAGGCTGCCTTCTTGTTTTAATCATTTTTTTAATGTGCAATGTGCAGTAACTTCTAGTTGTAAGTAGTTTCACTTGTTTATTTTTAATTTTGTTACTCATGCTTTAGGCTTCATATTTAAATTCACTGCCATGATGAATTTCAAGAATTATATCCCATTGTTTTCTTGAATTTTATGGTTTTAGGTCTTATTTTTAAGCCTGATCCATTTTAATATAATTTTGTAGTGGAGTACATTCAATGAATATTTTTGGCTTCCTTGTGAAATACTAGCTGACTGTATATGCATGAGTTTATCTTTGGGCTTTTGCTTCTGTTTTAATGGACCTAATGACTATTTTTAAACCTTATGTATTGCTTTGATTATTGTAGCTTTATAATATTCTTTAAAATTAGAGTGTGTGATGCCTACAGCTTGGTTTTTCTTTCTCAGGAATGATTTGTCCATTTGGAACTTTTTCATTTTCATATGAATTTTTATTATTTTCTTTGTTAATCATTTTAACAGATGTATCTCTAATACCTTATCATTACTAAAAATTGTGTTTATTCCTAAAAACTTAAAAAAATTATAGCTATGATCTCTTATTTTATCTAGCCACTTTCTTTTTTGAGTATCTATTGAATATTTCCTCTGAGAAATTATTCAACAACTCACAAACAACATGAGTGCTTCTAAAGAACTCTGCTGCCCGGCAATATGTAATATGTTAAAAAAAAGGTCATATGACCGAATCAAGGTCCACATGTTGCGCTGAAACTCCTGGGCATTTTGTAATGAAAACAGATGCTTATATCTCTAGACATGGCCCTAAAAAAATGTGGGCAGAAACCATCACACATCCACGTTGAGGGTTCAAGCTGCAAAAGGCAACACTAAGAAAAAATAATTTAGAATCTCATCTAGGTACATTTTCTGATCATGGATTAAGCCTTGAGTGACCTACAACTTGGTTGAACTTGTTTGTTTACTTATGGTCCCAGAAGTCTGACACTCAGTTTAGGAACATCTGAGTGAAGCCTTAGTGATAGGGTATTACTCTGTCCCTGATTCTTCCTTAGTTATTAGCAACTTAGAATATTTTTTTTTGTAGAATATATCAATAATCTGAAAAGAAGAGTAAAAGCTTGATAAATAGAAGAAACACTTTATTTTACTTTCATAAATGTTAAAATACTCTGAGATATAAATATAATTTAGCTATTCAGAATTTAAAATCTTCATTATGTTATGTATTCCAAGTATGTTTTTAATATTTTAAAAATATAACACACAATTTATAAAATTATTCATTAAAACATGTCATAGTTATGTTCAAATAACTAATGAGAAAAAAGAAATCAAGAAAGACAGCATTCATTACGAAAAAATTGAGAAGCTCTTTACAAACCTTTCAGGGGATAAAGGGATTTTAGAATAAAAGTCTTAGGTTAGACAAAACAATGGTCAAAAAATATCCTATAGAGCAATAAAATTGTAATTTGTCAGATGATATTTTTGACTAGACAGAAATATTCCCAGTTAACAATTAACTTCAATGTATTTTAACTCAAAAGTGAATTAAAAAAAATAAATGACAAAATACATTTTCCTAAAGATATGTGCTGAGTATGAAATTGGATATTGTCATTACTAGAATAAAACCCCTCATTTACTGAGATTTGCCTCAATCTCTTAAGCAGATGCCTCTTCCTAGGAGTTCAAGTCCCTTATATTTCCTAATCATAATTTTAGCACACTTGGAACATCAAGGAGAGTATTGAAAAAGTCATGTGGTGAGAAGCCAGATAGCTATGGTTTCCTCCTATCAGTGACATGGAGCGTATATTTCAAAAAGATAACAAAACTCTTGGTAAGCTTTGTTATAAAATAGAAACTATTTCACCACCAGATTATTATGTAGTGCAATATCTTCACCAATGATGATAAAATCTTGTAAAAATAACTTTCATTAACTATAGCAAAGGAGAAAATCACTTTAAGAATTGTATTAAAAGTACTCAGGATGTAATTAGTTGTGATAGCACACTTGAAAACAGTAGAAAAAAGGTGGGTAAGCACAAGTTACTTTTCAACATAATCAGAGGCTTTTGGAGCAATGAGGATGAGATGAGTTGGAAGTCCACGAAAGAAGGCTGAGGATAGCTGCCTGTTTCTTGTACTTAGTAGAAGTACATGAGTGGGTTCAGGCTTAGCTCAAGATGAAAGATTCCACTGACAGAAAGAAAGCAACAGGCTTTTGATTTTGTTCCATACTTGAATCTGTGCTTACTTTTTCATATTCTGACTATCGTGTACTCCTCAGGGGAAAAGGCCAATTGGTTTCAGCTGGGTTGCATAGGCTCAGTATTAGTCTTTAAGAATTTACTTAGAAAACTAGGTGAAGAAATATCTCCCATCTAATATATCATATTCTTTTCCCTCTGTTATCCTTCGTCTTTATTCAGGAAAACCTACCACACTATGTGAGATTATGGGGAAAGCTGACATGTGGTTGTTTCGAAGTTACTGGGATTTTGAATTTCCTCAACCTTACTTACCTAATACTGAATTTGTTGGAGGACTGCATTGCAAGCCTGCAAAGCCCTTACCTGAGGTAATTAAATGTGCTTATTATTGTCCTACATGAATGAAGTGTGAAGTGTTAGTCACTCAGTCATATCCAACTCTTTGCAACCCCATGGACTGTAACCCACCAGGCTCTTCTGTCCATGGAATTTCCCAGGTAAGAATATTGGAGTGGAATAGACATTCACTTCTCCAGGGGATCTTCCCAACCCAGCTATGAGTATCTATCTCTTAAAATGATTTCTGGTTTATTGTTAACAGTATTTGGTCCCAAAGCAGAGAAAACAGACGTAGAATTTAATGGTCATTATTTTCTTAGACTATACACTACAGTAAGAAGGTGAGTAGCCTTTATTCTGAATCATGTATTACTATCTGATTGAAGTAGTCCTTGATATTTTCTCTTCTTTTCAAAGTCCACTCATTACACATGAAAATGTATTATATATAAATTTTAAAATATTTCCTAGTATCTTATGAATACTATGCTATTATTTTTTTCTAAGTCTCTTAAGTCGTGTCCGACTCTGTGCGACCCCATAGCCGGCAGCCCACCAGGCTCCCCTGTCCATGGGATTCTCTAGGCAAGAATACTGGAGTGGGTTGCCATTTCCTTCTCCAATACTATGCAGTAATTGAACATAAAGATAACATTATATCTTAAGTCAAATCATCTGTAAACATAGTGTAATGCTTAATTTTTCTGTTAACCTGCCTGGCTAGGTACCCAGCTATTTAGACAAACATTTTTCTATAAGTTACTGAGCAGCTCTTTTTAGATGAAATCAACTTTTAAGTACGTAGACCCTGAGTAAACAAATTATGCTTCATTATGTGGATAAGCCTCATCCAATTAGTTGAAGATGTGACTAGAACTAAAGACTGAATTCTGCCTGTAGGCCACCTTCAGACTTAAACTATGGCAGTGGCCCTTCTCTGAGTCTCCAGCCTAATGGGCTGTTCACCAGATTAAACTTGCCAGCTTCCATAACCATGTAAGAAATCCCTTAGTATAAATTTTTTCCTATCTTTCCATTTCAAGCCTCACACATTTTTTTCTTATCTTATTTAATTGGCTTAGTTTTACTAGTATTTCTACACAGGATGAAAAGACTTATTTTTATTTTAGTATGATTGAATATACTGTTTTTATTTTTAATTCAAAATTATATATTTCTAATATATTCCTATAATCCTCAGAGTATGCTTTATATGTATTTTGGCGTTACTTATCTGGTCAGATGTTACATGGCTACCTCATTCCTAATTGTGTATGTGGAAACTTATACTAAAATATATATGTATACATATATAATCAAAATAAAAGAAAATAGAAATTTAGAAAACAGAGAAAGTAAATATACCAAAATTGTATCATTGTACTGACCATGATTCATCAGAAAAATGAAAGATAATCTTATTAGCATCTAAGGCTAATATAAAGTACAGCAGTGGAACATTTTAACTTAAAGATAGAAATTTGCTCTTCCAGCTGCTGCTGTGAGGACTTGGACAAATTACTTAACCTTACTAAGATAGATTTCCCATCTGTAAATGTATACATATCTCATAAAATCACCATTTGTCTAAGTCAAATGATATATATAAAAAACTCATCAAATGGCAAAAGATAACAGGCAGTCAATAGTTTGTAAACACAAACACACATGCTCAAAGACACACACATACCTCAAATATGCTTTATTTACTAAATGAGCCTTTAGTAACAATAATTTTTAATTCACCTAATAAAGATTTCAGGTCATCTATTATACACTGAAATGGTTAACATAATGAAAGTACATAATTGTTCTAATAATTCAGACACATTGAAAAAAGGGTGTGATATCTACTATAACTGTAAACTTTTATATTTCAAAGACTGTTTTCTTCACAGGAGTTCGAAGAGTTTGTTCAAAGTTCTGGAAAAGATGGAGTTGTGGTATTTACTCTGGGGTCAATGATCAAAAATCTCTCAGAAGAAAAGTCTAATATGATCGCATCAGCCCTTGCCCAGATTCCACAGAAGGTCAGATGATATTTATTTCAGGGATAGTTATTTTAAACTCCATGATCACCATAAAGTATACTTTTATTTTTCTCTGTTTTTTTTTAATTTATTTTTACTGGAGGCTAATTACTTTACAATATTGTAGTGGTTTTGCCATACATTGACATGAATCAGTCATGGGTGTACATGTGTAAATGCAGGAAAGGCTATTGATATTGTTAGTCTCGATTTAAGTGAGCTCTAAAGAAAAAGTACAAATGATAAATGCGGGGATATGATTGCTATCTTTCTTTAAACCTGACATTATTAAAAGAAAATTCTATTGCAGTATTTTCTTTAAATAATGAACTATAATTAATCATATGCTACTGTTAACTCAGCTTTAAGCCTAGAGAATAAAGGAAAAGATATTCAAAATAATTGGTTTGATTCACAGCATGTCTTGGGACTCTATTTTTTTTATAATCAATGATTTTGAACATTGTCTTAATTAAAGCTGGAAATAAGAGCATATATTCTTTTATTTCATTTTATTTTATTTACATTATTGTGTTGGTTTTGCCATATATTGACATGAATCTGCCATTGGTATACATGTGTTCCTCTTTCAGAACCCCCCTCCACCTACCTCCCTAGAGCATATATTCTTAATTCAACCTAAATAGTGTTTCTTCTAATAATCCTAAATAATGAATCCTAAAAATAATCCTAAATGAAATCCTAAATAATGATTCTTAAACAGTTAAAGCTTTAATAATCCAGTAAAAGATTTATGAGTATACTTAACAATGTTCCAACGGACTGTAATTTTTTATTGATACCATTCTAGATTATAACTGAGTGACACCTTTCCCCTAGCTTTAGATAAAATAGACCATTACAACTTAATTATGATAATTCTTATATTTATATCCAAATTACTTTCAAAAATTGCTTTGTAGAAGTAATACCCATTTAAATATTTAATCTAAAAAATCTTCATAAAATTGTTGCATTTTTAATTGCATTAAAATACAATGCTTAGGAGTGGCATCGAGGAAAGGCTACAGGCACCAAGAACTCTCTCTCTCCAAAATTATGTTGAATAAAAGTGGCAAGAGGGAACATCCTTGTCGTGTTTCTGGTCTTAGAAGAAATGCTTTGTTTTTCATCATTGAGAATAATATTTGCTACAGGTTAGTCATATATGGCCTTTATTTTGTTGAGGTAACTTTCCTCTAGGCTCACTTTCCACAGAGTTTTTTTTTTTTTTTTCTAAATCATAAATGTGTGTTGAATTTTGTCAAGTGATTTTCCTGGACCAATTGAGATGATCATATGGCTTTACTATTCAGTTTGTTAATGTGTTTCCCCAATAGCTCAGTTGATAAAGAAACAAACTGCAATGCAGGAGACCCCAGTTCAATTACTAGGTTGGGGAGATCTGCTGGAGAAGGGATAGGCTACCCATTCCAGTATTCTTGGGCTTCCTTTGTGGCTCAGCTAGTAAGGAATCTGGCTCAGCTAATAAGGAATCCAGTTGTGATGCAGGAGACTGAGGTTTGATCCCTGGGTTGGGAAGATCCCCTGTGTAAGAGAAAGGCTAACCACTCCAGAATTCTGTCTTGGAGAATTCCATGGACTGTAGAGTCCATGGGGTCACAAAGAGTCAGATATGACTGAGAGACTTTCACTTAGCTAATGTCATGTATCACATCGATTGATTTGTTTATACTGGACAATCCTTGCATCTCTGGAATAAATCCCACTTGATTATAGTATTCACTTCTTTTAATGTATTGTTGGGTTCAGATTGCTAGTGTTTTGTTGAAGATTTTGGCACCTATGTTTATCAGTGATATTGGCCTGTAGTATTCTTTTTTTGTGATATCTTTGTCTGATTTTGATATCAGGGTGATGGTTGTCTCATATAATGAGCTTCAGAATATTCCTTTCTCTGCAATTTTTGGAAGAGTTTTAGAAAGATAGGTGTTAATTCTTTAAATTTTGATAGAATTTGCCTATGAAGTCATCAGGTTCTGGACTTCTGTTTGTTGGAGGATTTTTAATCACAGTTTCAATTTCAGTACTTGTGATTTGTTTGTTTATATTTTCTATTTTTTTTTTCTGTTTCAGTCTTGGGAGATTATACATTTCTAAGACTTTGTTTCTTCCATGTCATGTAATTGTCTTTTATTGATGAAGAGTTGTTTTTAGTACTCTCAGTATCCTTTGTATTTCTGTATTGTGCATTGTAACTTCTTTCTCATTTCTCATTTTATTGATTTGAGCCCTCTCCCTTTTTTGTTTGAAGAGTTTGGCTAAAGTTTTGCTAATATTGTTTATTTTCTCAAAGAACCAGATGTTAGTTTTGTTGATCTTTGCTACAATTTTCTTTGTCTCTGTTTCATTTATTACTGCTTTGATCATTATAACTTCATTCTGCTAACTTTGGTTTTGTTTATTCTTTTTTCTCTGATTGCTTCAGGTTAAGGTTAAGATATTTACTTGAGATTTTTCTTATTTTCTGAGGTAAGATTGTATTGCTAAAAACTTCCCTTCTTAGAACTGTTTTTACTGTGTTCTATATGTTTTTGATATTGTATATTTATTGTCATTAATCCTTAGATTTTTAAAAATTTCCTCAGTGATCCACTGTTTGTTTAGTAACATACTGTTTAGCCTCCATGTGTTTGTGTTTCTTTCATTCCCACCACCCTCCAATTGATTTCTAATCGCACAGTTTTGTGATCAGAAAAGATGCTTGATACAATTTCAATTATCTTAAATTTACTAAAACTTGCTTTGTGACCCAAGATGTGATTTATCTTGGAGAATGTTCTGTGTCTGCTTGAGAAAAATTTGTACTCTTGCTTTCAGATGGACTGTCCTATAAATATTAAGTCTATTTGATCTAATGTATTATTTAAGGCTTGTGTTTCCTTATTGCTTTTCTGTCTGGATGATTTGCTCATTGGTGTGCGTGCCCCACTATTATTGTATTACTGTTGAGTTCTCCTTTTATAAAAGGCTGTTAGCATTTGTCTCCTATGTTGGGTGCATATACATTTACCACTACTACTACTTCTTATACTGATCCATTGATTATTATGTAGTTCCCTTTATTTTCTATTGTAACAGTCCTTGTAGCAAAGTCTATTTTGTGTGATACAAGTATCACTACTTCAACTTTCTTTTGCTTTCTGTTTGCATGGAATATCTTTTTCCATCTCCTCACTTTCAGTCATTATGTGTCCCTAGGTCTAAAGTAAAAATCTATTTACATTTAAGGGTATTGCCATTACCATCTTTCTAAGGGCGAGGGTGGGATGATATGGGAGAATGGCATTGAAACATGTAAATTATCATATGTGTAATTAATCGCCAACCCAGGTTTGATGCATGATACAGGGTGCTCAGGGCTGGTGCACTGGGATGACCCAGAGAGATGGAATCGGGAGGGAGGTGGGAGGGGGGTTCTGCAAGGGGAACACATGTATACTCATGGTGGATTCATGTCAATGTATGGCAAAACCAACACAATAATGTAAAGTAAAAAGTCTTTTTTGAATTTGTTACAATAATAAAAAAAAAAGGTTATTGTCGACCTGTATGTTCCTGTTGCCATTTTCTTAATTGTTTGGGGTTTGTTTCCATAGGTCTTTTTCTTCCCTTCTTTTTTCCCCCCTCTTCTCTTGTGGTTGAATAACTGTCTTTTGTGTTGTGCTTGGATTGCTTTTTCTTTTTTATACATGAATCAATTGTAGAACTTGCTTTGCATTTCCTGTAAGGTTTTGGTATAGCATCTGTATATATATATATATATATATATATGTTTGTTTTAAGTTGTTGATCTTTTAATTCCAAATATAGTTTCAAAAATACATTTCCAATATCTGTAATCTCCACTTGTCACCATTGCTGGTTTTGATATCATATTTGTGTGTTGATGTTATCCAGTCTTTTTGTGTGCTTAGTCATTCAGTCATGTCCAACTCTCTGAACCCATGGCCTGTAGTCCACTAGGCTCCTCTGTTCATAGGGATACTCCAGGCAAGAAGAGAACAATAAAGAGAAAAAAATGAAGTAGAAAATAAGTAAAATACTGATAAACGGGAAAAATTAAAGAACGAACAAACAAAAATCTGTAGCTAAAAAATTACAATAACTGAAATGAAAAATTCACATCATGGGTTCCAAATCAGACATGACTATGCAGAAGTATCAGCAAACTTGAAGAAAGGATAATCAAAATTATCAAATTGGAGGAACAGAAAGAAAAATAAATATAGAAAAATGAACCCTAGGCACTTGTGGACCACTTCCCTGTAAATAATCATAGAGACTGTAAGACTTCTCAAAAAAGAGAAATGGACAGAAAGGATATTAAAGAAATAATGGCATGAAACATTCCAGATTTAGTGAAATACTTCATGAATATACAAATTTAAGAAGCTTAAGGAACTTCAAATAGGATAAAATAAAAAAAAATCAGAAACTCTGTAAGCCATAAGGCAGTAGATTGATAAATTCTAAGTGCTGAAAGAAAAAAAAAAATGTCAACTGACAATTTTGCCAGACAGTTTCCTTCAAAGATGAGGTAGAAATTAAGACATTAACAGACAAACAAAATCTGGGGTACATCATTAGCATGATACTTTGCCTATAAAAAATACAAAAGGGACTCTTTTTGGATGAAATGAAAAGCTACTAGATAGTAAAGCAAACCACATGGAGACATAAATGGCTTCAATAAAGGTAAGATCAAAAGTAACTTTAAAAGCTGATATCATTCTAAATTTGGTTGTAACTCCAATTTATTTTATTTTTCTCAATTAAAATAAAATATATAAAGTAATTATAATTTATGTAATTAGGAACATTGATTACATAAGTAATTTATGACATTAGTTACAGAAAGAGTTGGATGTTTATTAAAGAGCAGAGTTTTTGTATGCTTTGAAGTTAACAATAAATATATCAAAGAACAAATCCCAGGAAAAATTAAAAATAGTTTTTAAATAAATGAAAACACAAGAGATCAAAACAAGAGATTCAGAGGAAGAAGGGATCAGAGGGAAATTTATACCTGTCTGTGCCTATTTTTAAAATTAAGAAAAATCTAAAATCAATAATCTAACATTATACCTTAAAGAATTATAAAATGAGGGTAAACTACACCCAAAGCTTGTAGAAGGAAGCAAATAATGAAGATTAGGGCAGAGATTAAAGAAGACTAAAAAACAGAAAATCAGTAAAACTGAAAGGTAGTTGATTGAAAAGATCAGCAATATTATCAAAATATCAGCTAAACTAGCAAAAAGGAAAGAAAAATAGATGCAAATAAAGTCAGAAATGAACTTACAGAGATTACTAATGGTGTTATAGATATAAAAAGAATTACAAGAAACTATGATAGAAGTGTAGCCAGAACAGCAGAGTAGGAAGATGCTAAGTTCACTTCTTCTCTCTGGAATACCAAGAGAGCAAACATTTATAGAGCAGCTATTAATGAGAAAAACTGAAAGACTAGCAGAAAAGACCTTGATGTGCACATACAAAGGAAGAAATTTGGACTCTCACCTTACAACATATACAAAAAGTCAACTCAAAATCTATCAGAGACTTAAACTTTGAAGTAAAAATATACTTTTACAAGAAAATCTAAGGGAAAGCTTCATCACAGTGGATTTTGCCTATGATTTCATAGGTCTTACCTACGATTTCATAGGTAAGACAGAAAATGCAAAAGTAGAAAGAAAAAAATATATAAATTAGACTTCTTCAAATGAAGACCCTTGTTCATCAAAAGATACTATCAAAAAGTGAGATAAAATATGCAGATTGTGAGAAAATCTTTTCAGATTATGTATCTGGTAAGGAATTAATCTGCATAATACATAAAAGAACTGCTACAACTCAAGAACAACAAACCTAATTGAAAAATGAAAAAGTATTTGAATAGATTTCTTCAAGGAATGTACAAAAGGTCAAAAAGTATAGGAAAAGAAGCTCAATATCATTCATCGTTACGGAAATGAAAATCAAAAGCACAAAATGCATGATACAGGGTGCTCAGAACTGGTGCACCAGCATGACCCAGAGGGACGGAATTGCTAGGGAGGTGGGAGGGGGGCTCTGGAAGGGGAACACATGTATAACCATGGCAGATTCATGTCAATGTATGGCAAAACCAACACAATAATGTAAAGAAAAAAGTTTTTCTTGAATTTGCTACAATAAATTTTTTTAAAAAGCACAGAATTAATACTTCATTCAATAGGATATCCATTATCAGAAAAATAAGGGGGGAAAAAGGAAAATAACATGTTGGTGAGAATGTAGAGAAATAAGACTTGGTGGACTGCTACTCGGAGTAAAAATGATGCATACGCTGCAAAAAACATTTTTGTGGTTTCTTGGAAAGTTAAACATAGGATCATATGAACTAGACATCCTGTCTTAGCTATATATTGAAAGGAATTGAAATCAATAATTAAAACACATATTTGTATATTAATAGACATAGTAACTTAATGACTCAGATAACCATGATGATGTGATCACTAGTCTAGAGCCAAACATCTTGGAGTGCGAAGTCAAGTGGCTCTTAAGAAACATCACTATAAACAAAGCTAGTGTAGGTGATGGAATTCCAGCTGAGCTATTTCTAATCTTAAAATATGATGCTGTTAATGTGCTGCACTCAATATGCCAGCAAATATGGAAAACTCATCACTGGACACAAGAGTGGAAAAGGTCAGTTTTCATTCCAATCCCAAAGAAGTTCAATGCCAAAGAATGTTCAAGCTACCACACAATTGCATTCATTTCACATGATAGCAAAGTCATGTTCAAAATCTCCAAGATAGGCTTAAACAATATGTGAACCAAGAACTTCCAGATATTCAAGCTGAATTTAGGAAAGGAAGAGAAAACAGAGATCAAAATGTTAACATCCATTGGATCCTAGAAAAAGCAAGAGAATTTTAAAAAGACATCTACTTCTGCTTTATTGACTATGCTAAAACCTTTGTGTGAATTACAACTTATTCTGGAAAACTCTTCAAGAGATGGGAGTACCAGACCACTTTACCTACACCCTGAGGAACTTGTATGCAAGTCAAGAAGCAACAGTTAGAACCAGACCTGGAATAATGGACTGATTAAAAATTGGGAAAGGAGTATGTCAAAGCTGTATATTGTCACCCTGGTTATTTAAATTATACACAGTGTACATCATGTGAAATGCTGGGCTGGAAGAAGCACAAGCTGGAATCAAGACTGCTGGGAGAAATATCAATAACCTCAGATAGGCAGATGACAATACCTTTATGACAGAAAGCAAATAAGAACTAAAGATCCTCTTGATGAAAGTGAAAGAGGAGAGTGAAAAAGCTGGCTTAAAACTCAACATTCAAAAAACTAAGGTCATGGCATCCAGTCCCATTGCTTCATGGCAAACAGATGGGGAAGAAATGGAAACAGTGACAGACCTTATTTTGGGGGGCTCCAAAATCACTGTTGATATTGACTGCAGCCATGAAATTAAAAGATTCCTGCTCCTTGGAGGAAAAGCTATAACAAACATAGGCAGCATATTAAAAAGAAGAGACATTACTTTGCCAACAAAGATCCCTATCGTCAAAACTATCATGTTTCCAGGGGTCATGTATGGATATCAGAGTTGGACCATAAAGGAACCTGAGCACTGGCAAACTGATGCTTTGAAACTGTGGTGTTAGAGAAGACTCTTGTGAGTCCCTTGGATTGCAAGGAGATCAAACCAGTCAATCCTAAAGGAAATCAGACCTGAATATTCATTGCAAGGATGAGGCTGAAGCTGAAGTTCCAATATTTTTGCCATCTGATGTGAAGAGCTGACTCATTAGAAAAGACCCTGATGCTGGA
This sequence comes from Antilocapra americana, assembly GCA_007570785.1. Taxonomy (NCBI): domain Eukaryota; kingdom Metazoa; phylum Chordata; class Mammalia; order Artiodactyla; family Antilocapridae; genus Antilocapra; species Antilocapra americana. Next base: position 21,077,351 of record ML660770.1, read on the forward strand.
CTCACCTACAGCCAGATATCCTGGAATGTGAAGTCAAGTGGGCCTTAGAATGCATCACTACAAACAAAGCTAGTGGAGGTGATGGAATTCCAGTTGAGCTATTTCAAACCCTGAAAGATGATGCTGTGAAAGTGCTGCACTCAATATGCCAGCAAACTTGGAAACTCAGCAGTGGCCACAGGTCTGGAAAAGGTCAGTTTTCATTCCAATTCCAAAGAAAGGCAATGCTCAGACTACCACACAGTTGCCCTCATCTCACATGCTAGTAAAGAAATGCTTAAAATTCTCCAAGCCAGGCTTCAGCAATACATGAACCATGAACTTCCAGATGTTCAAGCTGGATTTAGAAAAGGTAGAGGAACCAGAGATCAAATTGCCAGTATTCGATGGATCATGGAAAAAGCAAGAGAGTTTCAGAAAAACATCTATTTCTGCTTTATTGACTATGCCAAAGCCTTTGACTGTGGGGATCACAATTAACTGTGGAAAACTCTGAAAGAGATGGGAATACCAGAGCACCTGACCTGCCTCTTGAGAAATCTGTATGCGGGTCAGGAAGTAACAGTTAGAACTGGGCAGGGACATCAGACTGGTTCCAAATAGGGAAAGGGGTACATAAAGGCTGTATATTGTCACCCTGCTTATTTAACTTACTTGTAGAGTACATCATGAGAAACACTGGGCTGGAGGAAGCACAAGCTGGAATCAAGATTGCCGGGAGAAATATCAATAACCTCAGATACGTGGACAACATGACCCTTATGGCAGAAAGTGAAGAAGAATTAAAGAGCCTCTAGATGAAAGTGAAAGAGGAGAGTGAAAAAGTTGGCTTAAAGCACAACATTCAGAAAACTAAGATCATGGCATCCAGTCACATCACTTCACGGCAAATAGATGGGGAAACAGTGCAAGCAGTGGCTGACTTTATTTTTCCGGGCTCCAAAATCACTGCAGATGGTTATTGCAGCTCTGAAATTAAAAGAGGCTTACCTCCTTGGAAGGAAAGTTATGACCAACCTAGATAGCATATTAAAAAGCAGAGACATTATTTTGTCAACAGTGGTCCATCTAGTCAAGGCTAATGATTTTTCCAGTAGTCATGTATGTATGTGAGAGTAAGACTATAAAGAAAGCTGAGTGCTAAAGAATTGATACTTCTGAGCTCTGGTGTTGAAGAAGTCTCTTGGGAGTCACTTAGACTGCAAGGAGATCCAACCAGTCCATCCTAAAGGAGATCAGTCCTGGGGGTTCACTGAAGGACTGATGCTGAAGCTGGAACTCCAATTCTTCGGCCACCTAATGAGAAGAGCTGACTCATTGGAAAAGACCCTGATGCTGGGAAAGATTGAGGGCAGGAGGAGAAGGAGATGACAGAGGATAAGATGGTTGGATGGCATCACTGACTCAATGGACATGGGTTTTGGTGGACTCTGGGTGTTGGTGATAGACAGGGAGGCCTGGCATCCTGTGGTTCATGGGGTCGCAAAGAGTCACTCAGACACGACTGAGTGACTGAACTGAACTGAACTGAATTGATGCTAGAAAAGATTGAAGGCAGGATGAGAAGGGGGAAACAGAAGGTGAGATGTCTGGAAGGCTTCACTGTCTCAATTGACATTAGTTTTAGTAGGCTCTGGGAAATGGTGAAGGACAGGAAGCCTGGTACGCTGCAATCCATATGGTTGCAAAGAGTCAAACACAACTGAACGACTGAACAACAAGTCAGAGCAACAATTTTCAAGTCAGAAAAATTATGGATAAAGAATTTGTTTTATTTTGTGTTTTATTTTTTGGAAGGTTAATAGTTTTTACTTCTGTTTTAGTATAGTTACTTTACAAATGTTGTATTAGTTTCTACTATACAGCAAAGTGAATCAGCTATATGTATACATATATCACATTTTGGTGGATTTCCTTCGCATATAGATCACTCCAAAGCATTGAGTAGAGTTCCCTGTACTTTACAGCAGGTTCTCATTAGTTATCTGCTTCAAACATAGTATCAGTAGTGTATATATCTCAATCCCTAACTCTCATTTCATCCCACCGGCTTTCTCCCTTGGTATCCATACATTTGTTCTCTGTACCTGTTCCTCTTTCTGCTTTGCAATTTATTTATATATATATTTATATATTTATATTTATTTATTTATACACATATGTATGTAGTGAAATATTATTCAAGCTTACAAAGAAAGGAAGTTATGGTATGTTGAAACAAGCGTGAACTCTGAAATAAAGTAATGCTAAGTCAGAAGAAGGCAAATACTGTATGATTTATGTATACAAATAATATATGATTCCCTTGTACCTGTTACCTAGAGTAGTCCAATTTTATAGAGATGGAAAGTAGGGCAGAGATTATCAGGGGCTAAGGAATGAGAGCTATAGGGAGTTATTTAATAATACAGAGTTGATGAAAATATTTGAGATAAATGTAGAGCTGATTGGACTTCCCTGGTGGCCTAGTTGGTAAATAATCCACTTGCAATGTGGGAGACCTGGGTCCTATCCAATGGGTCAGAAAGATCACCTGGAAGAAGGCATAGCAACCCACTCCAGTAATATTACCTGGAGAATCCCCATGAACAGAGAAGCCTGGCAGGCTGCAGTCCATGGGGTCACAGAGTCGGGCACAACTATGCAACTGGATGCTATGCCATATAGTTGATGGTTACACAATGTTGTAGATGTTTTTAATGTCACCAAACTCTAGACTTATAGTACTTTAAAATGATAAATATAATTATGAATATTTTACTTTACGAGTCTATGTTATTGGTAAGCATGTAAAAAAAATCAGTTCAAAAAAGGTAAATAACATCCCTCCCCTTTGCCTCAGAAATCTTTGTTTCAAAAATCCTCTTTACCAGAGTGGCCTAGTAACACCAGTATGTAGTTCTTGCAGATGCAAATTGTCGTTTTTCTTCATCTACATCTTCATCACTTTTCTTCATCGGGTTAAGTTAGAATTAACCAGAAGATGAAAGGTCATTGACTAGGATTATTGCAAGCCTTTGAAAACATGGTGGTAGTGTTAATGGTTTATAAACACTCATTACCTAATCACTTGGGGACTCAGTTTGCTTGTGTATTACGTGGAGGCATCAAATCTGATTAATCACAGGTTAACTTCTGACAGGATGTGGTTCTAAAAATCTTCTAATAAAGACATCCATCTTAATAGGTTCTGTGGAGATACACAGGAAAGAAACCAGAAACACTAGGAGCTAATACCCGACTATACAAATGGATTCCACAAAATGATCTTCTTGGTAAGACCAAAGAGAATAAAAATAAACAGAGCTGAAAGAAGTTTAATCTGAATGATTAGTCAATAACAGATATCCTACAAATTTATATTTAAAATAAGAAAAAAGAAACTTTAATGTGTTCTTCACATTTCTTCAGGAGTTTGTATAAAAGGATTATTCATGACAATTTTAAAGACTAAGGCACACTTTATTCAAGACCGTCATAAGTATAATTATTAGTGCTATGAACTTTTACAATAAGACAGAGAGTCTGGACACAACTCTGTATGCAGAAAGAAAAATTGGGGAATTTTCACGAAAGAACATTTCATTGGATAGGAATTTTTCACAAAAGAACATTTCATTGGATAGGAAATTACAAAGAGTTCAACTGGCCTAGTAGAAAGCTTACTAAAATTGGGCAATGCAGAGATAGTGGAGCCACAAAATCAAATTCTGGTTGAAAAGAGTTCAGAGGAACCTAACTAGACCTTGGTCAAGGATCTTTGCAAAACTCTAGCATAAATATCAAGTTATAACTCTTGCATTTATGATATAATCTCTCCCTCCTCAGGATCAATGTCAAGAAAGTACTTTTAGATCAGGCTGTCATTAACTTTTGTATAGAATATTGTAACACACTCCTGATGCTCTTCATCCATTTTCTCTTACCTCTTTTCTCTATAGGAAAAAAATAATCTGGCAAGCCATTTCACCTATATTTCATTTATAATATAAATGGCTGCATATTAGTATAAAGTCAAATGCAAATCCTATTTTCTTAAACAGAGTACATTGTGAATTTGATGTAACCTCTTTCTAGCCAACATTCTTATGCCGACATTCTTATATTGAAATCCTGCACCTCTCACCTACCCTTTTCCCATCTTCAAAAATATTTGGTTTCTATAGTCCCTCCCTTCTTTTTTATTGATATACTTTTCTTGCAATAATTTGTCAAATGGCAAGTACTTCCCATCATATATTCTGCAGGAAATTTCTTAGTTGTCTGTGGAATGACTTAATTGCTGGAATCACAAATTATACTTAGTGATTAATTAATTAATCACTGGAGTAATTACTTGCTGCTTTCTTCAGAGCCTATAAGGATTTATATGTGTTCTCATGGCATAGAATTATATAGGAGATGGTACCTAATAGAATTTGGCTTATGCAGGTGTCATGATTTATAAGTATTTTCTTTTCTTTTTTTTAGGACATCCCAAAACCAGAGCTTTTATCACTCACTGCGGAACCAATGGGATCTATGAAGCTATTTACCATGGGGTCCCTATGGTTGGAATTCCTTTATTTGGTGATCAGCATGATAATGTTGCTCGTATGAAAGCCAAAGGGGCGGCTGTTGAAGTAGACTTGCAAAGAATGACAAGTGCAGATCTGCTTAAAACTTTGAAAGCAGTTATTAACAACCCTTTGTGAGTAGAGAATATATACTTTTTAAAGAAGCATCTTGTTTTTTGAAGAAATAACCAGTTTTATACAACTATAAATTGATAACTTATACATAAGAACTGGTGCATAGCTAATATCAAATAAGATTATTTTATACTTCCTAAATTTTGTGAAATTATTTTGTCACCTATCACTACTGAATGATAGATTACAATCTCAAAGAAATATGACATTTATTTAAAGAAAATTATCTATTGTTAAAAAGATATAGACTTTTTAATTAACAATTGTACTTTTTATTTTTTAAAAATTGCAGATATTATCACTATAAAGAATTTAGGAAATATAACAAAATCATAAAAACATAACCACTCAACTTTTCTTATGTAGTTATAACAAACACAAGTTTAGAAACTTCTGCTAATTGTTGATGCTAATTTATAAATAGAAAGTAATAGAAAGACATTTGTAAAAATATAGTTATATTTGTTAATTTAAAATATTTTATATTGGTATATTTTAAATTAAAACTAGAGAAAGAGAATGAAGCAAAATTAAGAGATGCAAATGGAGGCAGAGAAGACCCTAGCTACCTTGTTTCCTGGAAGAAAATAACAATTAGCCACTATCTATGAACAAAATCATCTCTGAGAGTGCTCTAAAGTCCATGTATGAAATTTTAGCAACACAGTAGGACAACAACCCAAACCAAAAGCCTGAGGTAAATCACACAAGAACAAAATGATGACAGCTTTATTTTACCAGCATCATCCTCAAGCCAGCATTGCTCAGCACCAAGAGAGAACACTCAGCTAGAAAAAGTTCCTTGGTTAAAAAATAAGAATGGATTGAGTGACCAATTTCTAAGGCCTTCTGGGACACAGAAGTAGAAAAATAAATTCTAAATTTGTATGAAGCTGCAAGAGATCTCAAACAGCTAAAGCAGTCCCAAGATATAATGACATTGGAGGCACCCCACTTCATATTTCAAACTGTACTACAAAGCTATAGTAATTTTAAACAGATGATATTGTTATAAAAATAGACATACAGACCAATGGACAGGATTGAGAGCCCTAAAACAAACCCTCATATATAAAGCTAGATAATATTTTTCAAAAAGTGACGAATACTCAATAGGAAAAGTGTTATCCTTTCAATAAGTAGTACTAGGGAAATTAGATAATTATATGCATAAGAATAGAATTTGGAGATATATATTACATTACTTACAAAAGATGACTAAAAATGGACTAAAGACTTAAACATAAGACTTGAAACCATAGAGTTTCTATGATCAAACAGGAGGAAAAGTTTCTTGACAAGGGTATTGGCAACACATTTTGGGATATGACACCAACAATACAAGGAAAGGTGAGGCTATATCAAGCTCAAAAGCTTCTGTATATCAAAAGAAATGACCTACAGAATGAAAGGCAGCATACAAAATTGGAGCACATTTTGAAAATAACACATCTGATAAGAAACTAATATACAAAAGATATAAGTAACTCATATTACTCAATAGAAAAATTTTTAAAAAATGAATGGAGTTACTGAATAGATATTTGCCCAAAAAAGATGTACAAATGGCCAACAGGTACATGAAAAGGGGCTTGACATTACTAAGCATCATGAAACGCAAATCATAATCCCAGCTCACAACTATTAGAATTGTTGTTGATATTGTTCAGTCACTAAGTTGTGGCCGACTCTGTGATCCCATTGACTACAGCAGGCCAGGCTACCCTGTCCTCAACTGTCTCCTGGAGTTTGCTTAAATACATGTCCATTGAGGTGGTGATGCTATCTAACCATCTCATCCTCCGCTGCCCAATTTTCTTTTTCCCTTCAATCTGACTCAGCAGTAGGTTCTTTTGCAGCGAATCAGCTCTTTGCATCAGGTGGCCAAAGTATTGGAGCTTCAGCTTTAGCATCAGTCCTTCCATGAAATTCACGGTTTTTCCTTTAGGATTAACTGGTTTGATCTCCTTGCTGTCCAAGGGACTGTCAAGAGTCTTCGCCAGCACCAGAATTAGAAAGTATCAGTTCTTCAATGTTCAGTCTTCTTTATGGTCCAACTCTCACATCTATACATGACTGCTGGAAAAACCATAGCTTTGACTATAGGGACCTTTGTCAGCAAAGTAATGTCTCTGCTTTTTAATATGTTGTCTGTATTTGTCATAGTTTTTCTTCCAAGGAGCAAGAGCCTTTTAATTTCATGACTGCAGTTGCTTTCCAGAGTGATTTTGGAGCCCAAGAAAATAAAGTCTGTCACTGTTCCCATTGTCTTCTCATCTATTTGCCACAAAGTGATGGGACAGGATACCATATTCTTAGTGTTTTTCAATCTTGAGTTTCAAGCCAGCTTTCTCACTTTCTTTCACCTTCATCAAAAGGCTTTTTAGTTCTTCCTTGCTTTCTTCCATAAGGGCAGTGTCATCTGCATATCTGAGTCTCTTGATATTTCTCCCAGCAATCTTCATTCTACCTTTAACTTCATCCAGCCTGGCATTTCTCATGATGTACCCCTTTCCTAATTTGGAACTAGTCCAGTGTACCATGTTCTCTTCTTACTATTGGTTCTTAATCTGCACACAAGTGGTTCTTGACCTGCAAGGTGGTCTGGTATTCCCATCTCTTGAAGAATTATCCACACTTTGTTGCAATCCACACAGTAAAGGCTTTAGCATAGTCAGTGAAGCAGAAGTAGATGTTTTTCTGGAAGTCTCTTGCTTTTTCTAGGATCCAGTGGATGTTGGCATTTTGATCTCTGGTTCTTTTGCCTTTTCTAAATCCAGTTTAAATATCTGAAAGTTCTTTGTTCACATAGTATTGAGGCTGAGCTTGGAGAATTTTGAGCATTACTTTGCTAGCATGTGAAATGAGTGCAATTGTGCAGTAGTTTGAACATTATTCTCCATTGTCTTTCTTTGGTATTGGAATGAAATCTGACCTTTTTGAGTCTTGTGGCCACTGCTGACTTTTCCAAATTTGCTGGCATATTGAGTGCAGCACTTTAACAGCATCATCTTTTGGGTTTTGAAATATCTCAACAGGAAATTTCATCACCTCCATTAGCTTTGTTTATAGTGATGCCTTCTAAGGTCCATATGACTTCACATTCCAAGATTTCTGGCTCTAGGTCACACCATGGCATAAGAAATGGCACCCTGCTCTAGTATTCTTGCTTGGAAAATCTTCCCCTGGAGTATGAAATGGCAGCCCACTCCATTATTCTTGCTTGGTGAGTCCCTTGTACAGAGGAGCCTGGACTACTTTAGTCTGTGAAGTTGCAATGAGCAGGATTTTGCTCCTTGGAAGGAAAGCTCTGATAAACCTAAAAAGCATGTTAAGAAGCAGAGATATCACTGTGCTGACAATGGTCCATATAGTCAAAGCTATGATTTTCAAATAGTCATGTATGAATATTATTTCATGCTTGCGTGCTCAGTTGTTCCTGCTCATTGCAACTTCACAGACTAAAGTAGTCCAGGCTCCTCTGTACAAGGGATTCACCAAGCAAGAATAATGAAGAAGAATGTTCAAACTACTGCACAATTGCACTCATTTCACATGCTAGCAAAGTAATGCTCAAAATTCTCCAAGCTCATCCTCAATACTATGTGAACAAAGAACTTTCAGATATTTAAACTGGATTTAGAAAAGGCAAAAGAACCAGAGATCAAAATGCCAACATCCACTGGATCCTAGAAAAAGCAAGAGACTTCCAGAAAAACATCTACTTCTGCTTCACTGTTATGTAATTATATTTCATATAAATCAAACATGTTATTTGGAAAAAAGAAACTAATTAAAATTAAAATATTTCCCAGGGTTGAATAAATGTTTCTATAAATAAGATAAATTCTTACTAGAAATTTTGTATAAATTTATAAATGAGCATTGACATTAGAGATTAAAATTAATTCTTAGATGTTTTAATTTTTCAAATATTGAATGACTTTTCACTATGAAGTTACTTAACTTCTTATCAGTATCTCTTTTTTTTTGTTTAAGTTATTTTCAATTGGGGGTAACTGATTTACAATGTTGTATTCTTTTACATCTTGCAACAACGTTTTGTTGTTGTTAAGTAGCTCAGTCATGTCTGACTCCTTGCGACCCCATGGACTACAGGAGGAGTCAGCTTCAGCATTGGTCCATCCAATGAATGTTCAGGATTGATTTCCTTTAGGATTGACTGGTGTGATCTCTTTGAAGTCTAAGGGACTCTCAAGAGTCTTTTCCAACACCACAGTTCAAAAGTATCAATTCTTCAGCACTCAGCTTTCTTTATAGTCCAACTCTCACATCCATACATGACTACTGGAAAATCCATATTTTGACTAGACAGACTTTTGTCAGCAAATTAATTTCTCTGCTTTTTAATATGCTATCTAGGTTGGTTATAGGTTTTCTTCCAAGGAGCGAGCGTCTTTTAATAGTATGGCTTCAGTCACCATCTGCAGTGATTTTGAGCCCCCCATAATAAAGTTTCTCACTGTTTTCATTGTTTCCCTATCTATTTGCCTTGAAGTGATTGGTCTGATGCCATGATCTCAGCTTATTGAATGCTGTGTTTTAAGCCAACTGTTTTCACTCTCCTCTTTTACTATCATCAAGAAGCTCTTTAGTTCTTCACTTTCTGCCATAAGGGTGGTGTTATCTGTGTATCTGAGGTTATTGATATTTCTCCCAGCAATCTTGATTCCTGATTGTGCTTCATCCAGCCTGACATCTCCCATGATGTACTCTAAATAAAACTGAAATAAGCAGGGATGATAATATACAACTTTGACATACCCATTTCCCTATTTAAACCTGTCTGTTGTCCCATGTCCAGTTCTAACTGTTGTTTCTTGACCTGCATACAGATATCTCAGGAGGCAGGTCTGAGATATAATATCCCATCAGATATAATATCCTACAGATATAATATCCCATCTGTTGACAAATCTTCCACAGTTTGTTGTAATGCACACAGTCAAATGCTGTGGTATAGTTAATAAAGAAGAAGCAGACATTTATTTGGAACTCTCTTCATTTTTCAATGACCCAATGCATGTTGGCATTTTGATCTCTGTTTCCTCTGCCTTTTGTAAATCCAGCTTGAACATCTGGAACTTATTAGTTTGTGTAGTATTGAAACTGAGTTTGGAGAATTTTGAGCATTACTTTTCTAGCATGTGAGATGAGTGAAATTGTGCAGTAGTTTGAATATTCTTTGGCATTGCCTTTCTTTGAGATTGGAATGAAAACAGACCCTTTCCAGTCCTGTGGCCAATGATGAGCTTTCCAAATTGGCTGGCATATAAAGTGCAAAACTTCAATAGTGTCATCTTTTGCACTGTGCTTCATCCCTCAGTCGTGTCTGACTCTTTGTGACCCCGTCGATTGTGGTCCACCAGGCTTGTTGAGATTAGAAATAACTCAGTTGGAATTCCATTAGCTTTGTTCATAGCGATGCTTCCTAAGGCCCTTCTGACTTCACACTGAAGGATGTCTGGCTCTAGGTGAGTGATCACACCATCATGGTTATCTGGGTCATAAAGATCTTTTTTTGTGTAGTTTCCCAAAATAACTGCAGATGGTGACTGCAGCCATGAAATTAAAAGACACTTGTTCCTTGGAAGAAAAGTTATGACCAACCTAGATAGCATAGTAAAAAACAGAGACATTACTTTTCCAACAAAGGTTCATCTAGTCAAAGCTATGGTTTTTCCAGTAGCTGTGCATGGATGTGAGAGTTGGACCATAAAGAAAGCTGATTGCTGAAGAACTGATGATTTTGAATAGTGGTGTTGGAGAAGACTTTCGAGAGTCCTTTGGACTGCAAGGAGATCCAACCAGTCCATCCTAAAGGAATCAGTCCTGAATATTCATTGGAAGGACTGATATTGAAGTTGAAACCCCAGTATTTTGGCCACCTGATGTGAAGAGCTGACTCATTTAAAAAGACCCTGATGCTGGGAAACATTGAAGGTAGGAGGAGAAGGGGGTGACAGAGGATGAGATGGTTGGATGGCATCACCAACTTGATGGACAGGAGTTTGAGCAAGCTCTGGAGGTTGGTGATGGACAGGAAACCTGGTGTGCTGCAGTTCATGAGCAAAGAGTTGGACATGGCTGAGCAACTGAAATGAACTGAACTGTTTGCATTCTTGCCACCTCTTCTTAATATCTTCTGCTTCTGTTAGGTCCATACCATTTCTTTCCTTTATTGTGCCCATCTTTACTCAAAATATTTCCTTGATATCTCTAGTTTTCTTGAGATCTCAAGTTTTTCCCTCTCTATTGCTTTCCTCTATTTCTTTGCATTGACTATGTCGGAAGGCTATCTTATCTCTCCTTGCTATTCTTTGAAACTCTGCATTTACATGACTATTTGTTTCCATTTCTCCTTTGTGTTTTGCTTCTATTCTTTTCTCAGCTATTTGTAAGACTTCCTCAGACAACCATTTTTCTTTCTACAGTTCTTTTTCTTGGGGTCGGTTTTGATCATGGCCTCCTGTACAATGTCATAAGCCTCCATCTATAGTTCTTCATGCACTCTGTCTATCTGATCTAATCCCTTGAATTCATTTGTCACTTCCACAAATTGTATAATTGTGAGGGATTTGATTTAGATCATATCTGAATGGTCTACTGTTTTTCCCTCATTATTTAATGTGAGTCTGAATTTGGCAATAAGGAGTTCATGATCTGACCACAGTCACCTCCTGGTCTTGTTTTTGCTGACTGTATTGAGTTTCTTCATCCTCAACTTCAAAGAATATAGTCAGTCTGATTTGGGGATTGACCATCTCTACACACTGAATCCATGGGGAGTAATTTCTTGGGTTGTTGGATGAGGGTGGTGTTTGTTATGACCAATGTGTGTTCTTGACAAAACTGTGTTAGCCTTTGCCATGCTTCATTTTGTACTCCAAAGCCAAAATTGCCTGTTACTCCAGGTGTTTCTTGACTTCCTACTTTTGCATTCCAGTCCCCTATGATGAAAAAGACATCTTTCTTTGGTGTCAGTCCTAAAAAGTCATGAAGGTTTTCATAGAGCTGTTCAACTTCAGTTTTTTCAGCATTAGTGGCTGGGCAAAGATTTAGATTACTGTGATGTTGAATGGTTTGCCTTGGAAACGAATAGAGATCATTCTGTCATTTTTGCAATTGCTCCCAAATACTGCGTTTTGGAATCTTTTGCTGACTGTGAGGGCTACTCCATTTCTTTTAAGGGATTCTTGCCTATAGTATTGGAAATAATAGTCATCTGAATTAAATTTGCACATTCTGGTCCATTTTAGTTCACTGATTCCTAAAATGTTGATGTTCACTCTTGCCATCTCCTGTTTGACCACTTCCAATTTGCCTTGATTCATGAACCTAACATTCCAGGTTCCTATGCAGTGTTGCTCTTTATAGCATCACACTTTACTTTCACCACCAGAGACATCCACAAATGGGCGTTGTTTCTGCTTTGGGTCACACTCTTCATTCCTTCTGGGGCTATTTCTCTGCTCTTCTCCAGTAACATTTTGGACACCTATTGACCTGCAGGGTGCATCTTTTGGTGTCATATCTTTTTGCCTTTTCATACTGTTCATGGGATTCTCAAGGCAGAATGCTGAGGTGGTTTGCCATTCCCTCTCCAGTTTAACAATGTGAAACCTCCACAAGTATATATATATATATATATATATATATATAATCCCCTCCTTCTTGAGCGTTCCTCTGACCTCCACCACATCCCACCCTTTTGTGTTTTGTGGCAATCTCTTGGGTATATTCAAGTCTTTTCAACCCCAAACTGTAGCCTGCTAAGCTCCTCTGTTGATAGGACTTTCCAAGGATTAATACTAGAGTGGTTTGCCGTTTCCTTCTCCAGAGGATCTCACTGACCCAGGGATTGATGTGCATCTCCTGTTTCTTTTGTATTGGCAGGGAGATTCTTTAGCACTGGGCTACCTAGGAAGCCCCAGAGTACCAGGCTGAGCTCTCTGTGTTATACAACAAATTCTAATGGCTATCTACTCTACACATGGTAGTATATATAAGTCAGTGCTACTTCCTCAATTTGTCCGACTGTGTCCCATCCCCTGCTGTGTACACAAGTCTGTCCTCTACATCTGCATTTCTAATCCTACCTTACAAATGGGGTTATAAGTCCTTTTTTTTTCTAGGCTACGATATTAATATATGATGTTTGTTTTTCTCCTTCTGACTTACTTCACTCTGTAAAACAGGCTGTGGGTTCCATCAGTGTCTCTCTCTTTTTTTTTTTCTCCCTTTTATTGTTTTTGACATACAATGCCATGATATCACCATGGGTTTACATATGCTCCCCCTCCAGAAACCCCTCCCTCCCCCTCCCTCCTCCCTCCCCCCCGGGAAATCTCGATGCACCAGCCCCGAGAATCAATCCTGGGCTGGCGATTGATTAGACATATGATAATTAACATGTTTCAATGCCATTCTCCCATATCATCCCACCCTTTCCCTCATTCACAGAGTCCACGAGTCTATTCTATACATCAGTGTCTCTTAAACATCACATCTTAGATTTCTTTGCTATATTATTAGCACAATGTTATCAAAGCTTACAACATCCACATCTTCCCATGACCATAATTTCCAATATCATTTAGCATTAATTTCATATTTATATGGATTTAATGAATCATTTTGTGTATTAATAGAATATTTTATTGATTTTTTAATCTGATAAATATTTTCTTTCTGTGTCTGTCTTGGAATTTCTGTTGCTATCATTTGTTTTCCTGAGATGTAGTCAGAGATACTTATTCCTTAAATTCTTGTGTATTAAGAAAGGCCTGCCTTATTTGTTTAAAATAAAGGGCAGCAGGGCTTTGTTTACTTTTTTCTGGTTTATAGTTTTCATCCTCAAAACTTTTTTCATGCTTTCCCATGATTTTCTACTATTTAATATTCTGTGTTATGTATCAATGATGATTGCACTTTGGTGTGGGCGAATAACCTTCTTCCTTCACAAACCCAAGGAAATCTTGCTTCTAAGTCAGCCATTCAAAGCCTTAAACCTGTGGGGAACACATGTCTACCCATGGCAGATTCATGTCAGTGTAGGGCAAAATCAACACAATAATGTGAAGAAAATAAATAAATAAATATATTTAAAAAAAAGCCTTGAACCAAAACCATGGTTTAGTCTTCTGTTTCTTGACAGAAGTTAAAAGGGTTAGTGTTCTAGCTATTGCCATCCTTCCATCTCACCATTCACCCCTCTCTTGTTGTTGTTGTTCAGCCTCTCAGTCATGTCTACTCTTTGCGACTCCATGAAATGCAGCTCACAAGGCCTCCCTGTCCCTCATCATCTCCCAGAGTTTGCCCAGGTTCATGTTCATTTTCAGTGATGCCATTCAACCGTCTCATCTTCTGATGCCCTCTTCTCTTTCTTCCCTCAATATTTCCCCATGTTGTGGACTTTCCCAGTGAGTTGTCTATTCTCATCAAATGACCAAAATACTGGAGCTTCAGCTTCACCATCAGTCCTCCCAGTGAATATTCAGGGTTGATCTCCCTTATGATTGACTGGTTTGACCTCCTTGTTATCCAAGGGACTTTCAGGAGTCTTCTCCAGCACCACAGTTGAAGGCATCAGTTATTTGCATTCTGACTTCTTATGGTCCAACTCTCACAATGGTATGGGATCACTAGGAAGACCATAGCTTTGACTATTCAGACCTTTGTTGGTAGAGTAATGCTTCTGCTTTTCAACACACAGCCCTCTTTAGCCTGAAGCAAAAATGCCAACATCTATTCAGTCTCAGGCCCTACTTCTTGCCTAGAGGGTCACATGAAGCTTTTTTGCTTTCATCTGAAATATCAGGACCATGAACATCACAGACTGAAACCATTTCCTGTTACTGTTGAAGTCTTGTTAATACTAACACTCCAGACCAAACCTGGGGAAGAGTTAAGGGGTGGGGAAAGGGCTCCTTTTTCATAGACCTTCCCCTCCATGATGCTTCCTGTTACTATCATGTTCTCAATACCACACTCAGCAAGTTAGATCAAAGTTTTGTATTCTAAAGCTACATATTCTATTAACCCATTCTTATTTCTGTACTTTGAGAATGCTAATTTCAATTGGAAATTATTTTCTCTCCTACCTCCAATAATTGCTGAGACTCTAAAGCATCCAACAGATTCCAGCCAATGGACCATCATATCCAGAAATATCTCAAGAGGAAACAAATTGTCATATGCTTTTCATGTTCTTGGTGATATATATTATGACACAACTTATCATATAATTAACTATGCAATATCATTTTAATAATTATTTTAGGCATATCATGTCCTTAATAAACTTTACAAGTTGCTATTTATATATTCAATTTCAGCTATAAAGAGAATGCTTTGAAGTTGTCAAGAATTCACCATGATCAGCCTGTAAAACCCCTGAACCGAGCAGTCTTCTGGGTTGAGTTTGTCATGCGCCACAAAGGAGCCAAGCACCTTCGACCAGCCTTCCACGACCTCACCTGGTTCCAGTACCACTCTTTGGATGTGATTGGCTTCCTGCTAGCTTGTGTGGCAACTGTTGCATTCCTGGTCATTAAATGTTGCCTGTTTTATTGCTCGAAGTTTGGTAAGACTGCAAAGAAGAAAAAAGAGTAGTCTTTTTCTGCTTTTTTTTAATTAACAGTTGAACTAAAAACCTTGATAGAGTCCATATGATTAAATCTAGCCACTGATTTGAAAAGATTTATCTCCTGTTCTAGGTGCTTGTCTATTCCTCAACTTACCATGTCAAAAATCAAAGACTCACCCTAGAAATATGCCACATGATTCAGAATTAAGGTTTAAAATAATCTATTCTTTACAAATGACAGATGAATAAACATATGGAAGTTGTTACCATTAAAGACTTAGTGCTGTACTTTATTCATTGCTTTTAGTTCAACCAGTTGAGATGCTGTTTGAGGCCTCAGGAACATAATGATTAATTCTATTTCCATGCTGATCAGGTTGAATATTTCTTAAATATCTAACATAATTTAAGATCCAATAACCAATAATTATTTCATTTTCTGTAGAAGAACTATACAAGAACTAATGTGGAACACACTCTAGACAGGGCTTCTTTGCCAGTCAAGAATATTGAAGCCTGTTAGGGTTTCTATTCTGCTGTAAAGCACATTTTACACTGTCAATTTCCTTCCATATCACACATTAGACTTTGTCCCCTTTGGAATACAAAACACTGTTTTTTTGTTTTTCATTTGAAGATTATCCTTCATTTGGATATTGATAATGATAGTAGTTCATTTGTATTGTAACACTTCTTGGCCTCAGAGAACTAGCTGATTCTTCTATGTTTGCATGGTTATTGGTATGATAGACCAAAATAAATGACTGGTATTTAATACCTACACTTTTAAACTAACTTAAGTACAATAAGGCTGCATATTATCATCCTGCTTATTTAACTGTATGCAGAGTGCATCATGTGAAATGGTGGTCTGGATGAATCACAAGCAGGAATCGAGATTGCTGCAGAAATATCAACCTCAGGTGATAAACAGATGATACCCCTCTAATGACAGAAAGTAAAAAGGAACTAAAGCGCCTTTTGATGAGGGTAAAAGAAGGAAAAGCTGGCTTAAAGTTGAGCGTTAAAAAAAAAAAAAAAAGAAAGAAAATCATGGTATCTGGTCCCATCATTTCATGGCAAATAGAAGGAGGAAAAGTGGAAACAATGCTTTCTTGTCCTCCAAAATCACTGTGGATGGTGGCTGGAAGAGGAACACATGTTTACCCATGGTGGATTCATGTCAATGTGTTTCAAAACCAACATGATAATGTAAAGAAAATGAATAAATTTTAAAAAAAAAGAAGAAAAAAGAAAGAAAATGTATTGAAAAAGCTATAGTTATTCTGTATTTTAAAATATGCATAGAACTTTAATCACAAGGGCAAACAGACATTTTATAATCTTTTATAAGATAAATGGCGTGATTATTTAAAATAAAGCCCAGCTTTACACAGTAAAATAAAATAAAATAAAATAAAAGACGTTTGCTCCTCAGAAGAAAAGCTATGACAAACCTAGACAATGTATTACAAAGCAGAGATACCACTTTGCAGGCAAAGTCTATGTACTCAAAATTATCGCTTTTCCTGTATACTTGTGAGAGCTCAGCAGTGAAGAAACCCCAGCAGTGAAGAATTGATGCCTTACAATTGTAGTGCTAGAGAAGACTCTTGAGATTCCCTTGGACTGCAAGGAGATCAAACCAGTCAATACTAAAGGAAATCAACCCTGAATATTCACTGGAAGGACAGATGCTGCCATTGAATCTCTATTACTTTGGCCATCAGATGAGAATAGCTGTTCCATTGGGAAAGACCTTACTTTTGGGAAAGATAGACGGCAAAGAAGAAGGAGGTGGCAGAGGATGAGATGGTTAAATAGCATCGCTGACTTAATGAACATAAATCTAAGAAAATTCTGGGAGATAGTGAGGGCTTTCCTAGTGGTTTACCAGTAAAGAATCTGCCTACCAATGCAGAAGATTCTCATTTGATCCCTGGCCCAGGAAGATCCCCCAGAGGAAGAAATGGAAAACCACTCCAGAATTCTTGCCTCTGAAGTCCCATAGACAGAGAAGCCTGACAGGCTACAGTCCAGGGGACCACAAAGAGTTGGACATGACTTAGCAACTAAACAACATCTGGGAAATAGTGAAGGACAGAAGAGACTGGTGTGCTGCAGTCCACGGGGTAGCAAAGAGTCAGATACTAACAGCTACATAAAACATTTACTTAAGTTGAATCTTACATTAATTTTACTTACAATATAAACATTTGAAAAGAAGAAACAAACTGTTTAGAGTTGCACTGCAGACACTTTGGACAGAAAATGCACTTCCCATAAATGCTGTTTTCTATTGGGATGGTTTCTCCTTCAGAAATTCAGAAGTTCATCCATTTATTTATTTTCCTCTGTCTCAATGTTTCTCCTGGTCCTCTCATGAGCTATACTGTGGCCACTATACTAAGCACAAGTACCTAGGCATCTTACTAACTAGCATCAGCCTAAAATCTGTAGCAATATGAAGACATAAATTGAATTTTAATAAAAATAAACATGTCTCTAAGGAGAAAATATTCTTTTTCTTTTTTCCTTCTTTAATCCTACAGGTGAATATGGGGAGTTCTGGTCAGGATTTTCTTTTGAAATTCCACCAAATTCTCCATTTAAAAAAATCTCTTCCTTTCTTTTCTAAAAGGTCTGTCTTCAATATGCTTGCCAATAATTTGCCCTGATGTCAAAAAAGTTATTCAGTCTAACTCAGATGATGTTATGTATTAACCAAGCTCAGTAAATGATTTACCATGGACTTTGACACCTATAATTCAAGTTAAATAGACCTAAAATAACTAAAGACAAGTGTAAGTCTACAAAATATAAAAACAGAACAAATATAATGCTATCAGAATAAATACAAATGATTTGGGCAATTATCTGTCTTTTACAGGTATGAGAACAAGGTAATCATAATTTATTATTAGTTGGGGAATTAACTGTAAAAAATATAGGAGCTAAAAATATATTTTCTCAATTTTATGAGGTTTTGAATAATTTAATTATATTATTTTAAGGAATGGAACTTAAAAATGCAAGCACTGATGTTACTAGTTTAAAGATATACTGCATGCAATTAAAGCAATAGTACACCATAGACCTAAATCGTATATTAGCAACATGATAATGTCCTTTCCTATAATAGTCTTTAAATCATAGTTTAATCTTTGGTCATTTTATGCCAAACTCAAGATATATCTTCACTTTTTATTAATATACAATGATGTTAACATAAAGGAGTTTAAGTAGCTCAGGACTTAGATACTTTATTTCTGAATTTTCTGAGATTACTCAAAAAGATTGCTCTGACAACTAAATACATATATTCTATCTTGTATAGACCAAAGCATTTCTTAAACAATAATATTTACCTATTTGTATAATCTGTATATCATTATGAGGCTTCCCAGGTGGTCAGTTGTAAAGAACCTGCCTGCCAATGCAGAAGACATAAAAGACATGGGTTTGATCCCTGGGTCAGGAAGATTCCCTGGAGGAGGGCATGGCAATCCACTCCAGTATTCTTGCCTGGAGAATCCCATGGACTGAGGAACCTGGCTGGCTACAGTCCATAAGGGCTCAAAGACTTGGATACTACTGAAGTGATTTAGCACATGTATACATGATTAAATTCATTATATTAAAAATCTTCTAATAATTTAAAGTATGCAAAGGCTAAACCTTTGTAACATGTTGCATTTTTCCAGTTTAAGTGCTGGTAAAAATTACTTTTGGAGTTTGATGACCTCTGGCTCTCATAGTTAAAATAACTTTTAAATATTATAACCTTAAAATATCTTTTAAACTGCTTAACAATTCATATGTGATTATATTATGAAATTCTGCTCAAGTTTTTCTGCATCATGGTAATCCAAAATCCTAATAGGGAGATATGAATTTTCTTATTCATGTGTATACATTCACATATATATGAATACAGGGTCAGGTTCTATATGTTATAACCAACACAATAATGTAAAGGAAAAAATAAATTAATTAATTAAAAAATAAAAGCCAATGAATTATGCATTTAAAAAATAAACAAAAAGTTATTCATGCAGTGTTATCTTTGATTATTAAACTTACTTGCCTTTTATGATAAGGGAAGTGTTTGTTTCTATTATGTTCTACATATTTTATCAAAGATAATAATTCACCTGCCTACTGAGATCTAACATATTGCCTAAATTAATGGGAATATCAACCATGATATTTTAAATGGTAACAGAGTTGGGATTTAGAAGGATCTGTTGTCTATGGAGCAAAAAAGAAAAAACAAGTTCTGCAGTGTATATGAATTGCTACCTATCATTTTCTGCTTTTCAATTTTATTTTCTCCCCAGGTTCTTTGCCTCTGAATCTCATTCCAACTCTACCATGGTTCTAGATTCTTGCTCTAAACTTTGCCAAATAGGCTGAGATTCTAATTCTCATTGTTAGTTTCTGCCATTCACTTCCCTCCCAAAAATAGTCCTTCATATATTTGGATGTAATTCCCTAATATATGGTATCAACTGTCCATATGACACCATGAAATTCAGACATCTACCTTTCACAGTTAATGCAACATTCAGATGTAAACCATTATTCTTCATGGAGGGAAGCCACCCCAGCTGTGTAAGCACTGTCTGTAATGATGCAAATCTCAGCAGGAATCAACAAATCTTCCCATCCATAGTGAAAAGATTAATTCCTTGTGTGTAATATTTTATAAAGAAAGGTTATTTCTACAAGCTCTCTATAATGGTTGAGAAATTTTGTTTCAGGAGCTATGGATACTTCCATTTCCTCAGTACTCTTAACAAAATATAAACTCTGTTTAAGTCTGAACTCATAATGACAGATAGTGAAGAGGACATAAAGAGCCTCTTGATGAATGTGGAAGAGAAGAGTGAAAAAGCCAGATTAAAACTCAGCATTCAAAAAATCTAGGATCATGACCTCCTGTCCCAACATTTCATGGCAAATAGATGGGAAAAAAGTGGAAACAGTGACAGATTTTATTTTCTTGAGCTGGAAAAATCACTGCAGACCATGACTGTAGCCATGAAGTTAAATAATAATTGTTCCTTGAGAGTAAAGCTATGACAAACCTGGTGGTAGTCGTGGTTTAGGTACCAAGTCATGTCCAACTCTTGCAACTCCATGCCAGGCTCCTCTGTCCATGGGATTCTCCAGGCAAGTATACTGGAGTGGGTTGCCAATTCCTTCTCCAGGGTGTCTTCCTGACCCAGGGACTAAACCTGGGTCTCCTGCATTGCATGCAGATTCTTTACCAACTGCATTATGAGGGAAGACCATGACAAACCTAAACAGAGTATTAAAAAGTGGAGACTTCACTTTGCTGATAAATGTCTCTATAGTCAAGGTTATGGTTTTTCCAGTAGTCATGTATGGATGTGACATTTGGAACATAAAGAAGGCTGAATGCTTTCTAACTGTAGTGCTGGTGAAGACTCTTGATAATGCATTGGACAGCAAAGAGATCAAACCAATTAATCCTAAAGGAAATCAACCATGAATATTCATTGGAAGGATTGATGCAGAAGCTGAATCTCAAATACTTTGGCTACCTGATGTGAAGAGCTGACTCTTTGGGAAGTTTGAAGGCAAGAGAAGTACGGAGTGACGGATGATGAGATGGTTGATTGGCATCACTGAATCAGTGGACATGAGTTTGAATAAAGTCCAGGAGATAGTGGAGGACAGTGATGCCTGGCATGGTGCAATTCATGGGGTTGCAAGGAGTCAGACACAACTGTTGGACTGAAAACAACATTACCTCACACCATGCAGAATAGCTATCACCAAAAAATCTACAAGCAATAAATACTGGAGAGACAATGAAGAAAAGGGAGCCCTCTTGCACTGTTGGTTGGAATGCAAATTGTTATAGCCACCATGGAGAACAATAAAGATGTTCCTTAAAATACTAAAAATAGAACTACCAAAAGATCGGCAATTCCAAACTGGTCATGTACTCTAAGAAAACCATATGTGAAAAAGACATATGCACCTCAAATGTCATTGCAGCACTATTTTTTAATACAATAGCCAGAAAATAGAAGCAACATAAATATCTGTCAGCAGATGAATGGATAAAGAAGGTGTGGTACGTAAATACAGAAGAACATTACTCAACCATAAAAAGACATGAAATTGGATCATTTGTAGAGATGTGGATGGACCTGGAGCATATCATACACAGTTAAGTAAGTCATAAAGAAAAAAAATGAATAACATATATTAATGCATACATATGAAATCTAAAAAAAAATGGTACAGATTAATCTATTTGCAGAGAAAGGGTAGAGATGCAGACATGGAGAATAGACATGTGGACTTGGGAGGGGGGATGAATTGGGAGATTGGGTTTGATGTATATACCCTACCATGTGCAAAACAGATAAATAGTAAGAACCAGCTGTATATTACAGGAAGCCCTGCTTGGTGCTCTTTGGTGACTTAGATGGTAGGATGGGGATTCACAAAGAGATACAAGAAGGAGGGTACATATGTACACGTATAGCTGATTCACTTTGTTGTACAACAGAAACTAACACAACAATGTAAAGCAACCATACTCTAATCTGGAAAATAAAATAAAATTATCACTGTTTGTGGGAAACATGATACTTCACATAGAAAATCCTAAAAATGATGTGCAAAACTATTAGATCACATGAATGAATTTGGTAAGTAAACAGGATAAAAAATTAATACAAAAATTTGTTTCATTTCTATACACCAGCAATGAATGATCAGAAGGAAATTAAAGAAAACAAATCCCCATTACCATTTCATCAAAAAGAATAAAATATCTAGAAATAATCCTACCAAGGAAGCAAAAGACCTGTGCTCTGAACAGGATAAAACACTGATGAAATAAATCAAAGTTGACACAATCAGATGGAAAGACATACCATAGTCTGGAATTGGAAGAATCAATATTATCAAAAATTTTTACAGTACTCAAGGCAATCTACAGATTCAAAGCAATCCCTACCACATTACCAATAGTATTTTTCATAAATTATCACAATTAAAAAAAAATTAAGGAGGCACAAAAGACCCTGAATGGTGAAAGCAATTTTGAGAAAGACAAACAAAGGTGGAGAAATAAGCTCTCCCAGACTACACTACAAAGCTATAGTCATCAAGACAGTATGGTACTGGTCCAAAACAAATATCAATCACTGGAACAGTATAGAAAGTCCAGAAATAAACCCACAGACCTATTGTCAATCTCTAACTGTGGAGAAAAAACCAGGGTCTTCACCAGGTGGTGCTGGGAAAGATACATGTAAAGAAATGAAAGTAGAATATAATTTAACATCATACACAAAAGTTGATTCAAAATGGATTAAAGAACTAAATGTAAGACCAAACACCAAAACATTCTTTGAATAAATCACAATGATATCATTTTTTGATCCACCTCCAAGAGTATTGGAAAGGAAAACAAAACTAACAAATGGGGTCAAATTAAACTCAAAACCTGTTGCACAACAAAGCAGAACATAAGCAAAATAGTAAGGCAGCCCTTGGAGTGGGAAAAATCTTTTACAGATAAAGACATAGGCAAAGGATTAATCGCCAAAATATTGCAGCAACACAGATAGACCTGGAAGTTATTATACTAAGTGAATAAGAAATACAGAGAAAGAAAGGTACCACATTGCTTGCATGTGCAATCTAAAAGCAAAAAAGAAAGAAAGAAAAGAACTTATTTACAAAACAAAAACAGACTTACACACTAAAAACAAACTTAAGGTTACAAAAGGGGCAAGGTGGGGGGGAAAATAAATTGGGAATTGGGATTAGCAGATATAGATTACTATATTTCAAATAGTTGAAACAACAAGAATTTACTGTATACATAGTACAAGAAATTCTGCTCAATATTCTGTAGTAATGTAAATGTGAAAAGAATTTTATAAAGAGAAGATATATGTATATGTATAACTGAATCACTTTGCTGTACACCTAAAACTAACACATTGTTAATCAACTATAATCCAATATAAAATTAAAATTAAAAATAAAATAAATCTCTTTGCCTTAACATCTCTTAAAGTGTGTGTATTTCTGGCATTAAGTGATGATCTCTTCTGTATCTAAAATATCTAGAAGAGTTATCAGTAAAAGAAACCTTATAGAGATCTTCCTGTTCAAATGAGTACAAAAATAAAACCAGGAAAAACAATCCAAAAAATCTAGCTGTAATAGAATATGCAATCATATAAAGTCAAGTTTTCAAACATTACTCAGAAATTATTATAGAGTTGTGTTTAAGCCTAAGTATATATTTCCTAACTCAGTGTATTGTGTTTTATCAAGGTGTTTTTTTTTTTTTTTCCGCTTCAAAGCAGTTGCTTTTCGTTTTAATCCTTAGCACAAAGTACACACTTCAAAGTTCAGCCCAACCTTCTATAAACTGATTGGGGTTGTTAAGGAGAGATCTTTGGATTGTGAGTTTCATGAATTTGGTTTAAGATTTAATTCAAGCACGAGTTAACCATGGAGACTGTGAAAGGCTTCTGCATGTTTTTCATACTTCATCTATGCCTCCTTGACTCTGGGAGGACAGGCAAAGTTCTTGTATGGCCTGCAGATTTTAGTCACTGGATTAATTTACAAGTTATTCTAGAAGAACTTCACCTTCGTGGGCATGAGATAACTGTCCTGGTACCGTCACAAAATCTTCTGATTGATCACACCAAGGTTCCCTATAATGTGGAGATCCTCCAGCTTTCAATAACCAAAGAAACTTTCATGGAAGAGCTCAATACCGTACTCTATGAAGAAACTTTTGAACTATCAAATCTCTCATGGTGGGAAATGCAAATAAAACTGGCAAGCATAACCAGAAAATTTTTATTAACAGGCAAAAGAGTGTGCGACAGTGCCATTACGAACAAGGAGTTACTCAGCAGGCTACAGGCAGCCAAGTTTGATGTCTGTATTGCTGACCCTTTAAGTTTTTGTGGGGAGTTGGTAGCTGAGCTCCTGAACATTCCATTTATATACACTTTTCGGGCGTTCTATGGGAATGTCATTGAAAGACTGGGTGCTGGGCTTCCTATGCCTTCTTCATATGTTCCTGGTATCACATCAAGGCTGACAGACAAGATGACTTTTATACAGAGGCTGGAGAACTGGTTACTGTATACAGTGAGTGACATAATATATTCATATTTTATATTTCCAGAATGGGATGAATATTACAGCAAGGTTTTAGGTAAGAGAAATGTGTATATAATAAATATTCTTATAGCCTATAAAAATGTCAATATTTATCTGACTGTATGAAAACTTACAAATGGTATTTTAGGGTGGCTACACTGTTTTGAATGTAAAAATTAAGAATACTCTATTTTTTGGTTTTGTGTTATATGATTGAATCATAACATTCCCTCTTCTAGGGGGTCTTCTCAACCCAGAGATTGAACCCAGGTCTCTTGCATTGCAGTTTGATTCTTTACCATATGAGCCACCGGGAGAACCCTGGTATATATCCAAGAAGGAATATTCTCTATATTTAAGCTTAAGCTTTTGGAGTGTCTGGAAAACCCAAATCTGACAGTGTCCTTAATTTCCATAACCTTGGACTACTTCTCTATGTTCTTGCTTCTCCTCTTTCACAATCTGCGTTCCTTCTGATTAAACTTGCTCTTCCTAAGGCTTTATATTTGTGTTCTATGAAGGAATGGTTAATAGATGACCAGGTTTGCAATGTGATGAGCATGAAACTAGAAAACAAATAATGTAGTTTGGTTTCATTTTGTCTTGTCTTCAAAACTGTAAAACAAAAGATTTTTTTTCCTATGGGACCATGTTTCTAGATTTTTAACTCAATTCAGTGTTTTGTTCTTGTTTTTGTATTTAAGGTTAGAGGTCATTAGAAGTCAACTAGTGACTTTTGACCCTGAGGACAAATTTTTTGTCTATTTTAGCAAGCCCATTTACCCCTTCTATTTTGTTTTTGAATGATTTATTTTTATTATGTTTATGTGATTATGGTAAGGGAATTTTGCATAAGAGGCAAATTACCTTTGAGAAAGCAGTACCTTTCATGTATTATTCAGTTAGATTTTTTAAGGTATTACTAACATGCAACATTGTATTAGTTTCAGATGGTGACAACAAATTAGTCAATAGTCAACCTAGAAATGTATGGAAGATTTCATTTGAGCCAATCTGAGGATTATAACCCTGGAGAAAATCTGTCAGGAAGCTTTGAGGAGTGCTCAGTTAAAGAACTGTTGTATAAGTTTTTGAGGGAAGGAATTATACGTGAAAGTGTTATACATCAGAACATTATATTGTCAGTTTATGTAGTTCTAAAAAATGAGTACAGGGTCATTGTGACTCCTTAAAAGATTATGGAAAGAATTCTAGCTTATAATGAGTTATCTTGCTGGTGCCAGGAGGAAATTACTTTTTTATAAACTTTCCTGTGTCTTCTGAGGGGATCTAGTTAATGTATAATTCAGAAGCACATTGCACATTAAAATAGGGAGTGCCTGGCAGTGGCTCAACTGGTAGAGAAATATTTTTGCAAAATTTTGCATGCCCAGACTTAAAATAATTTTGTTTCAACACAGGTATACAACAAGATGGTTAGATATTTGTACCTATTGTGAAACAATCACCAAATAGCTCTAGATAATATCTATCACTACACATAAATACAAATAGTATTAATTTGAGAATTCTTAATTTCTACTTTTGTCAATTTTGAGATTGGACCCAAGTACTGCATTTCACACTCTTTTCTTGACTATGAGGGACAGTGCCATTTCTTCTCAGTGATTCTTGCCCATGGTAGTAGATATAATGGTCTCTGAATTAAATTTGTCCATTCCAGTTCATTTTACTTCTCTGATCCCTAAAATGTCTATGTTCACTCTTGCTATCTCCTTTTTGATCCCTTTCAATTTATGTCGATTCATGGACTGAACATTCCAGGTTCCTATGCAATATTATTCTTACAGCATCGGACTTTACTTTCATCACCAGTCACATGTACACCTGGGCATTATTTTTGCTTTCCCTCCATCTCTTCATTATATCTGGAGTTATTTCTCCACTCTTCTCCAGTAGCATATTGGGCATCTGCCGACCTAGGGAGTTAAGTTATATTTTTTTGCCTTTTCATACTGTTCCCAGGGTTCTCAAGGCAAGAATACTGAAGTGATTTGGCATTGTCTTCTCCAGTGTACCAGGTTTTGTCAGAACTTTCCACCGTGACCCATCAGCCTCAGGAGGCCCTACACGGCATGGCTCATAGTTTTATTGAGTTAGACAAGGCTGTGGTCCATGTGACCAGTTTGGTTAGTTTTCTGTGATTGTGGTTTCCATTCTGTTGCCCTCTGATGAAAAGGATAAGAGGCTTGTGGAAGTTTCCTGATGGGAGAGACTGTCTGTGGGGGAAAGTGGGCTTTGTTCTGATGGGCGGGGCCATGCTCAGTGAATCTTTGATCCAATTTTCTGCTGATAAATGTGGCTGGGTTCCTTCTCTGTTGTTTAGCCTGAGGCCAAATTTTGAACCCATGTCTCCACCAGAGACTTCCGAACACTCCAAGGCAAGTCTGGCTCAGTCTCCCACTGGCCTCCAAAGTCAAACTCCCTGAGGGTTCTCAGTTGCTTTGCTGGATTCTCAGGTTCGAAAATCTGTTCTGGGTCCTAGAACTTTCTTAACAGTGTGACAATTTCTTTGGTATAATTGTTTTGCTGTTTGTGGCTCATCTTCTCAGTGGCTCTATGGTGGCTCTATGGTAGCTAATGGCGACCTTCTCCATGAGGCTCAGGCCACACCCTGGGTCTAGCTTTGCTGCAGTCAGAGTCCCTGACCCAGCAACAGGCCACTGCTGACCTGGACCTCTGCAAGAGACACTCAAACAATCAAAGACAGGTCTGGCTCAGTCTCTGTGGGACATCTGGGTCTTGGTGTGCACAAGATTTTGCTTGAGTCCTTCAAGCATCTATGGCAAAAATGGAGCTTGATTCCAAATGCAATTTTGCCCCTCCTACCATCTTACCTGGGCTTCTCCTTTGCCCTTGGAACTGGAATGTCTTTTTTTTTTTTTTTTTTGTGGGAATCCAACATTCTCCTGTCCATGGTTGTTCAGCAGCTAGCTGCAACTTTGGAGTTCACACAGGAGAAGATGAGCACGTGACCTTTTACACCTCTGTCTTGTCTGTTGATGTCCTTTTCATCAGAGGGGACTAGAAGGTAAAAGCAGGAAGTTAAGAGATATCTGGAGTAACAGGCAAACTTGGCCATGGAGTACAAAATGAGGCAGGGCAAAGGCTAACAGAGTTTTGTCAAGAGAAGGCACTGGTCATAACAAACACCCTCCTCATCAGCACAAGAGAAGACTCTACACATAGACATAACCAGATGTTCAACACTGAAATCAGATTGATTATAATCTTTGAAGTTAAAGATGGAGAAGAACTATACAGTCAGCAAAAACAATATCGGGAGCTGACTGTGGCACAGACCATGAACTCCATATTGTCCAATTCAGACTTTAATTGAAGAAAGTGAGTAAAACCACTAGACCATTCAGGTATGACCTAAATCAAATCCCGTATGATTATATATTGGAAATGACAAATAGATTTAAGGAATGAGATCTGATAGACAGAGTGCCTGAAGAACTATGGACAGAGGTTCATGACATTGTACAGGAGGCAGTGATCAAGACTATCTCCAAGAAAAAGAAATGCAAAATCCAAAATGTCTGAGGAGTCCTCACAATTAAGAGAAGAGAAGAGGCAAAAGAGAAAAGGAAAGATATATCCATCTAAATGCAGAGTTCCAAAGAATAGAAAGGAGAGATAAGAAAGCTTTCTTAAGTGATCAATGCAAAGAAATAGAAGAAAACAATAGAATTGGAAAGACTAGAGATCTATTCAAGAAAATTAGAGATGCTAAGGGAATATTTCATGCAAAGATGAGCACAATAAAGGACAGAAATGGTATGGACCTAACAGAAGCTATTAAGAAGAGGTGGCAAGAATACATGGAAAAAAAGATCCTCATGACCCAGATAACCATGATGGTGTGATCACCCACATAGAGCCAGACATCCGGGAGTCTGAAGTTAAGTGAGCCTTAGGAAGCATAGCTATGAACAAAACTAGTGGAGGTGATGGAATTCCAGCTGAGCTATTCAAGTCCTAAAATATAATAATGTGAAAGTGCTGCACTCAATATGCCAGCAAATTTGGAAAAATAAGCAGTGGCAACAGGACTCAGAAAGATCAGTTTTCATTCCAATCCCAAAGAAAGGCAATGCCAAAGAATGTTCAAACTACCACAGAATTACACTCATTTCACACACTAGCTGAGTTTTACTAGTTGTACTACAAAGTTGTACTAGTAAAGCTGTACATCAGCTCAGTTCAGTTCAGTCAGGCAGTCATATCTGACTCTTTGTGACTCCATGGACTGCAGCACCCCAGGCCCCTGTCCATCACCACCTCCTGGAGTTTACTCAAACTCATGTCCATTGATTTAGTGAATCCATCCAACCATCTCATCCTCTGTTGTCCCCTTCTTTTCCTGCCTTCAATTTTTCACAGCATCAGGGTCTTTTCAAATGAGCCAATTTTTCACATCATGTGGCCAAAGCATTGGAGTTTTAACTTCACCATCACTCCTTCCAATGAATATTCAGGACTGATTTCCTTTCGGATGGACTGATTGGATCTCCTTGCAGTCCAAGAGACTCTCAGAGTCTTCTCCAACAACACAGTTCAAAAGCATCAATTCTTTGGGTCTCAGCATTCTTTATAGTCCAACTTCAACTCCATGCATGACTACTGGAAAAACCATAGCCTTGACTAGATGTACCTTTGTTGGCCAAGTAATATCTCTGCTTTTTAATATGCTGTCTAGGTTGGTCATAACTTTTCTTCCAAGGAGCAAGTGTCTTTTAATTTTCTGGCTCCAGTGACCATCTGCAGTGATTTTGGAGCCCCCCAAAATAAAGTTGGTCACTGTTTCCACTGATTCCCCATCTATTTGCCATGAAGTGATGGGACCAGATGCCATGATCTTTTATTTCTGAATGCTGAGCTTTAAGCCAACTTTTTCACTCTTCTCATCCACTTTTATCAGGAGGCTGTTTAGTTCTTCTTTGCTTTCTGCCATAAGTGTGGTGTCATCTGCATATCTGAGGTTTTGCTATTTCTCCTGGCAATCTTGATTCCACCTTGTGCTTCATCCAGCCCAACATTTCTCATGATGTACTCTGCATATAAGTTAAATAAGCAGGGTGACAGTATACAGCCCTGACATAGTCCTTTCCCTATTTGGAACCAGTCTGCTGTTCCATGTCCACTTCTAACCCTTTCTTCCTGACCTGCATAAAGATTTCTCAAGAGGCCAGTCAGGTGGACTGGTATTCCCATCTCTTGAAGAATATTCCACAGTTTGTCATGTTCCACACAGTCAAAGGCTTTGGCATAGTCAATAAAGCAGAAATAGATGTTTTTCTGGAACGCTTTTGCTTTTTCAATGATCCAGCAGATGTCAGCAATTTGATCTCTGGTTCCTCTGCCTTTTCTAAAACCAGCTTGAACATCTGGAAGTTCATGGTTCACATACTATTAAAGCCTGGCTTCAAAAATTTTGAGCATTACTTTGCTAGAGTAGATGTGAGATGAGTGCAATTGTGTGGGCGTTCGAGCATTCTTTGGCATTGCCTTTCTTTGGGATTGGAATGAAAACTGACCTTTTCCAGTGCTGTGGCCACTGCTGAGTTTTCCAAATTTGCTGGCATATTGAGTGCAGCACTTTCACAGCATCATCTTTTAGGATTTGAAATAACTCAACTGGAATTTCATCACCTCCACTAGCCTTTTTGTAATGATACTTCCAAAGCCCACTTCATTTTGCATTCCACGGTGTCTGGCTCTCGGTGAGTGATCACATCATTGTAGTTATCTGGGTCCTGGGAATTTTTTTGTATAGTTCTTCTGTGTATTCTTGCCACCTTTTAATACCTTCTGCTTCTATTAGGCCCATACCATTGCTGTCCTTTATTGAGCCCATCTTTGCCTGAAATATTCCCTTGGTAAGTCTAATTATCTTGAAGAGATCTCTAATCTTTCCCATTCTATTGTTTTCCTCTATTTCTTTGCATTGATCACTGAGCAAGGCTTTTTTTAATCTCTCCTTGCTATTCTTTAGAATTCTGTATTCAGATGGATGTATCTTTCCTTTTCTTCTTTTCTTTTTGCTTCTCTTCTTTTCACAGTTCTTTGTAAGGTCTCCTCAGACAGCCACTTTGCTTTTTTGCCTTTCTTTTCTTGGTGATGCTCTTGATCCCTGTGTCCTATACCATGTCACGAACCTCCGTCCACAGCGCTTATGGCACTCTGTCTTTCAGATCTAATCCCTTGAATCTATTTCTCATTTCCACAGTATAATCATAGGGATTTGGTTGATATAGGTCATACCTGAATGGTCTAGCGGTTTGCCTTATTTCAATTTAAGTCTGATTTTGGCAATAAGGAATTCATTATCTGAGCCACAGTCATCTCCCTGTCTTGTTTTTGCTGACTGTATAGAGCTTCTCCATCTTTGACTGAAAAAAATATAATCAATCTGATTTCAGCTTTGAGCATCTGGTGATGTTCATGTGTAGAATCTTGTGTTGTTGGAAGAGGTTGTTTGCTATTAACGTGTGTTCTCTTGGCAAAACTCTCTGAACCTTTTCCCTGCTTCATTCTGTACTCCAAGGCCAAATTTTCCTGTTACTCCAGGTTTCTCTTGACTCCCTATGTTTACACACCAGTCCCCTATAATGAAAAGGATATCTTTTTGGGGTATTAGTTCTAGAAGGTCTTATAGATCTTCATGGAACCATTGAAATCCATCTTCTTCAGCAGTAGTGGTCATCAAACCCATGCCTCCACTGAAGACTCCTCAACACTCATAAGCTGGCCTTACGCCATCTCTTGTGGGAACACTGCTCATTTCTCCTGGCTGCTGGTGTGTGCAAGGTTTGTGTGTGTGTGTGTGTGTGTGTGTCTGTGTGTGCTCTCCAAGAGTCTGTTTATCCAATCCTGTTGAAGTTCTATAATGACATCCGACTGGCCTCCAAAGTCAAATTCCCTGGGGGTTCTCACCTGCTCACCAGCTCTATGGAGGGGCTAATGGTGACCTCCTCCACAAGGGCTTATGCCACATGGTGCATGACCCAGGTCTGCTGAAGTCTTAGCCCCTGTCACTGAGGCAGGCCGCTGCTGACCTGTACCTCTGCAGGAGACACTCAAACAATCAAAGGCCATTCTGGCTCAGTTTCCTTGGGACCTCTCGGTCTTGGTGTGCACAAGATTTTGTTTGAGCCCTCCAAGCATCTCTGGCAAGTATGGAGTTTGATTCTAACTGAAATTTTGCCCCTCCTACTGTCTTGTTGGGGCTTCTCCTTTGCCCTTGAACCTGGGATATCTTCTTTTTGGGGGGAACCCAATCTTCTCCTGTTGATGGTTATTTAGCAGCTAGTTGCAATTTTGGAGTTCACACAGGAGAAAATGAGCACACATCCTTCTACTCTGCCATCTTAATATCAAGATAGAGTCCATGGAATTCTCCAGGCCAGAATATTGGAGTGGATAGTCTTTCCCTTCTCCAGAGGATCTTCCTAACCCAGGGATAGAACCCAGGTTTCCCACATTGCAGGTGGATTCTTTACTAGCTGAGCCACCAGGGAAACTCACTTATACATTAGATATTGTATTTAAATTCACTGCCATAATGAAAGTCAAGAGTCATTTCCCTTTGTTTACTTTGAGGAATTTTATAGTTTTAGGTCTTATATTTAAGCCTCTTATCCATTTTAATATAATTTTATAATGGAGTAAAATCAGAGTCTAGTTTTATTCTTTTCTATGTGACTATTCTTTTTTTTTCATTAAGAATTATTTAAAAGACTATCTTCTTTAATTGAGTATTTTTGGCTTCCTTATGAAATATGTGTTGACTACATATGCATGAGTTTATCTTTGGGCTTTTCCTTCTGTTCTAATGGACCATGTGCATGTTTTTAAACCTGCATGCGTTGTTTTGATTAAAATAGCTTTATAATATTTCTTAAAATCACAGTGTGTGATACCTACATGTTTGTTTTTCTTTCTCAGGATTGATTTGTATATTTGAAACTTTCTCATTTACATATGAATTTTTTATTATTTCCCTCATTACTAATTTTAACGATGTATCTCCAATATACTATCATTACTAAAAATTATATTTATTCCTAAAAACATAAAAAGATATAGTTGTGATCTGTTACTTTATATAACCACTTCCCTTTTCCTTTTTTTGAGTGAAGTGCATAGCTCAGTTGGTAAAGAACTAAACTGCAATGTAGGAGATCCCAGTTCGATTCCTGGGTCAGGAAGATTTGCTGGAGAAGGGATAAGCTACCCACTCCAGTATTCTTGGGCTTCACTTATGGGTTGTCTGGTAAAGAATCTGCCTGTAATGTGGGAGACCTGGGTTAGATCCCTGGTTTGGGAAGATCCCCTGGAGAAGGGAAAGTCTACCCACTTCAATATTTTGGCCTGGAGAATTCATGTTCTGTATAATCCATGGGGTCACAAAGAGTAACACACGTCTGAACAACTTTCACTTTACTCGAAAAGAGGAAGTGGTAATATGTCTATACAATATTTCCTCTGAGAAATTATGCAATAACTCACAAACAGCATGAGTGCTTCTAAGAACTCTGCTGCCCAACAATATGGAGTATGTTCAAAAAGGCATATGACTTAATCAAGGTCGACACGTTGCACTGAAAATTCTGGGCATTTTGTGACAGAAACAGGTGCTTGTATCTCTAGAAGTGGCCCTATAAAATGTGGGCAGAAACTATCATACATCCATGTTAAGAGTTCAAGCTACAAAAGACAACACTGAGAAAAGATAACTTAAAATTTCATCAAAGCAACATTTTCTGAGTCATGGATTAAGCCTTAAATGATTTACAAGTGGATTGAAGCTCTTTGTTTACTTCTGATCCCAGCAGTCTGACACTCAGTTTAGGAACATCTTTTCCAGTGATAGGGTATTACTCTGTCACTGATTGTTCCATAGTTCTTAGCAACTTAGAACAGTCTTTGGTGGAATATATCAATAATCTGAGAAGAAGAGTAAAAACTTGGTAAATAGAAGAAACACATTTCTTTTTACTCTCATCACTGTTAAAATGCTATAAGCTATAATTTGGCTATTCAGAATTCAAAATCTTCATTAATTGTGCATTACTAGTACTTTTTTTCAAATTTTAAAAATATAATGCATAATTATATGCACAACCTTTGACTGTGTGGATCACAATAAACTGTGGAAAATTCTGAAAGAGATGCGAATACCAGACCATCTGACCTGCCTCTTGAGAAACCTGTATGCAGGTCAGGAAGCAGCAGTTAGAACCTGACATGGAACAACAGACTGGTTCCAAATAGGAAAAGGAGTACGTCAAGGCTGTATATTGTCACCCTGCTTATTTAACTTATATTCAGAGTACATCATGAGAAACGCTGGGCTAGAAGAAGCACAAGCTGGAATCAAGATTGCCGGGAGAAATATCAATAACCTCAGATATGCAGATGACACCACCCTTATGGCAGAAAGTGAAGAGGAACTAAAAAGTCTCTTGCTGAAAGTGAAAGAGGAGAGTGAAAAAGTTGGCTTAAGGCTCAACATTCAGAAAACTAAGATCATGGCATCTGGTCTCATCACTTCATGGGAAATAGATGGGGAAACAGTGGAAAAAGTGTCAGACTTTATTTTTTTGAGCTCCAAAACCACGGCAGATGGTGACTGAAGCCATGAAATCAAAATACACCTACTCCTTGCAAGGAAAGTTATGGCCAACCTGGATAGCATATTGAAAAGTAGAGGCATTACTTTGCCAACAAAGGTTCATCTAGTCAAGGCTATGGTTTTTCCAGGAGTCATGTATGGATGTGAGAGTTGTACAGTGAAAAAGGCTGAGCACCAAAGAATTGATGCTTTTGAACTGTGGTGTTGGAGAAGACTCTTGAGAATCCCTTGGACTGCAAGGAGATCCAACCGGTCCATCCTAAAGGAGATCAGTCCTGGGTGTTCATTGGAAGGACTTATGTTGAAGCTGAAACTCCAATACTTTGGCCACCTCATACGAAGAGTTGACTCATTGGAAAAGACCCTTATACTGGGAAGGACTGGGGTCAGGAGGAGAAGGGGAAGACAGAGGATGAGATGGCTGAATGGCATCACCAACTTGATGGATATGGGTTTGGGTGGACTCCAGGAGTTGGTGATGGACAGGGAGGACTGTCATGCTGTGGTTCATGGGGTCGCAAAGAATCAGACACGACTGAGTAACTGAACTGAACTGAACTGAATGCATAATGTATAAATTTTTATCTATAAATTATAAATACATAATATTAAAATATATTCATTTATTATAAAATATATAAATAAACATACAACAAATATATTCATGAATATAAATTTATATACAAAATTATAAATTAATAAATAATTTATAAAATTATTCATTAAAGCATGTCATAGTTATGTTCAAATAATTGATGAGAAAATAACTGAGAAAGAAAGCATTCATTTCAAAAATTTGAGAAACTATTTATAAACCTCTTAGGAGGTAAAGGAATTTTAGGATAAGAGCACTAGGTTAGACACAAAAGTGGCCCAAAAAAATCCTATAAAGCAATAAAATTATAATTTGGAAAATGATAATTTCTACCAGACAGAAATATGCCAGTTAACAATTAATTTCAATGTATTTTAACTCAAAAGTTAGAGAAAATTAAAAAACAAACAACAACATAAAACATGCACACATTTTCCAAAAGATATGTGCTGAGTATGAAACTGGATATTGTTATCACAAGAATCAAGCCCCTCATTTATTGAGATTTGCCTTGATCTCTTATGCAGATAGATCTTCCTAGGAGTTCAAAATCCCTTATAGTTTTCTAATAAAAACTTTAGCACACTTAGAACATCAAGGAAAATTTTCAAAAATCCATGTAGTGAGAAACCAGATACCTATGATTTCCTCCTATCGGTGACACAGAGCACATATTTCAAAAGGAGACCAAACCTCTGGGTAAGATTTGTTATAAAATAGAAACTGTTTCATGACCAGATTATTATGCAGTGCAGTATTTTCACAAAAGAGGATAAAATCTTATAAAATAGGAAATTTCATTTACTATAGCAAAGGAGACAATCATTTTGAGAATTGTATTAAAAGTATTCAGGATGTAATTAGTTATGACAACACACTTGAAAATAATAGAAAAACAGATGGGTAAAACACACATTGTTTTTCAGCATAATCAGAGGCTTTTGGAGTAGTGAGGATGAGATGAATCGGAATTCCAGAAAAGAAGGTGCGACTCTACCATAGAAGGCTGAGAATCGCTACCTAAGTTTCTTGTGCTTATAGAAGCACCTGAGTGGGGTCACGTGTAGAACACGATGAAAGACTCCATTGACGGAGAGAAAGCAACAGGCTTTTGGATTTGCTCCATACTTAAATCTATGTTTGAAAGTGAAAGTGAAAGTTGCTCAGTCGTGTTGGATTCTTTGCCATCCCTTGGACTATTCAGTCCTTAGAATCTCCAGACCAGAATACTGGAATGGGTAGCCTTTCCCTTCTCAAGGGGATGTTCCCAACCCAGGTCTCCAGCATTTCAGGCAGATTCTTTATCAGCTTATCCACAAAGGAAGCCCAAATATGTGTTCACTTATTCATAATCTGACTATATGTACTCTTCAGGGTAAAAGGCCGATTGATTTAACTTGGATTGCATAGGTTTGGTATTGGTCTTTAAGAATGTACTTAGAAAATTAGGTGAAGATATATCTATCATTTAACATATCAGATTCCTTTCTTTTCTTATCCTTCATTTTTATTCAGGAAAACCTACCACACTATGTGAGATTATGGGGAAAGCTGACATGTGGTTGTTTCGAAGTTACTGGGATTTTGAATTTCCTCAACCTTACTTACCTAATACTGAATTTGTTGGAGGACTGCACTGCAAGCCTGCAAAGCCTCTACCCAAGGTAATTAAATGTGCTTATTATTGTCCTACATGAATGAAGTGTGAAGTGTTAGTCACTCAGTCGTATCTGAGTTTTTGTGACCCCATGGACCGTAGCCTACCAGGCTCCCCTGTCCACGGAATTTTCCAGGCAAGAATACTGGAGTGGAATTGCCATTCCCTTCTCCAGGGGATCTTCCTGACCCAACTATAAGTATTTATCTCTTAAAATGATTTCTGGTTTATTGTTAACAGTATTTGGTCCCCAAGCAGAGAAAACAGACATAGAATTTAATGGTCATTATTTTCTTAGACTATACACTACAGTAAGGAGGTGAGTAACCTTTATTTTGGATTATGTATTATTATCTAATGAAGTAGTCCTCAATATTTTCTTTTCTTGTTCAAAGTCTGTTAACTATTCATGAAAATGTGTTTTATATAAATTTTAAAATATTTCCTAATATCTTATGAATATTATGCTATAATTGAACATAAAGATATAAATATAGTGTAATGGTTAATTTTAAGTGTCAACTTGCCTGGCCAGGTACCCAGGTATTTAGACAAACATTTTAATAGAAGTTACTGAGAAGCTATTTTTAGATGAAATCAACTTTGAAATATGTGGACTTTGATTAAGCAAATTACTCTCCATTAAGTGGGTAAGCCTCATTCAATAGTTGAAGATATGACTAGAACAAAAGACTGCATTCTGCCAGTAGGCAGCCTTCAGACTTGAGCTACAGCAGTGGCTCTTCTCTGAGTCTCCAGCCTGATGTGCTCTTCTGCAGATTAAACTTGAGAGCCTCCATAACCATGTGCGTGAGTGCGAAGTTGCTTCGGTCTTGTCTGACTCTTTGCGACCCCATAGACTGCCACCTGCCAGACATCTCTGTTCATGGGGTTCTCCAGGCAGAAATACTGGAGTTGGTTGCCATTTCCTTCTCCAATAGCCATGTGAGAAATCCCTTAGTATAAATTTCTTCCCCATATTTCCATTTCATGGCTCAAAAACATATTTTTTTTGGTCTTACTTAATTGGCTTAGTTTTGCTAGTATTTAAACAGAGGATGAAAAGATTTTTATTTCAGTATGATTAAGTATGTTGTTTTTATTTTTAATTCAAAGCTATATATTTCTACTATATTCCTATAACCCTCAGAGTTTGTTTTATAGGTATTTCTGCATTACTTGTCTGGTCAGGTGTTACATGGCTACTTCATTCCTAATTGTGTATGTGGAAGCTTCTATTAAAAAAAAAAACAAATATAATCAAAATAATAGAAAATTGATATTTAGAAAATAGAAAAAAGTAAATATACCAAAATTGTATCATTGTACTGACCATGATTCAGCAGAAAAAAATAAAAACAACCTTATTAGCATCTAAGGCTAAATAAAAATTGCAGCACCAGAACTATTTAATTTAAAAGTAGAAATTTTCTCTGCCAGCTACTGCTGTGTAGATTTGACAAATTACTTAACCTTACTGAGATAGATCTCCCATCTGTAAATGTATACATATCTCATAAAATCACCATATATTTAACTTAAACGATACATGTAAAGAACTCAGCAAATGGCAAAAGATAACAGGCAGTCAATAATTTGTAAACACAAACACACATGCTCAAAGACACACACATACCTCAAATATGCTTTACTAAATGAGCCTTTAGTAACAATAATTTTTAATTCACCTAATAAGGATTTCAGGTCATCTATTATACACTGAAATGGTTAACATATGAAAGTACATAATTGTTCTAATAATTCAGACACAATGAAAAAAGGGTGTGATATCTACTATAACTGTAAACTTTTATATTTCAAAGACTGTTTTCTTCACAGGAGTTTGAAGAGTTTGTTCAAAGCTCTGGAAAAGATGGAGTTGTGGTGTTTACTTTGGGGTCAATGATCAAAAACCTCTCAGAAGAAAAGTCTAATATGATCGCATCAGCCCTTGCCCAGATTCCACAGAAGGTCAGATAATATGTTTTTCAGGGACAGCTGTTTTACAATCCATAAAGTTCACAGTAATAGTATATTTGTAAAATGTAGGCAAGAGTATTGATATTGTTAGTCTCAACTGGGCATATACACCGAGGAAACCAGAATTGAAAGAGCCACGTGTACCCCAATGTTCATGGCTGCATTGTTTACAATAGCCAGGACATGGAAGCAACCTAGATGCCC
>ML660770.1:21116333-21129549 GCA_007570785.1 Antilocapra americana
AACAACAATACAGTATATTAACACATATATATGGAATTTAGAAAGACGGTAACGAGAACCCAACATGCGAGACAGCAAAAGGAACGCAGATGTATAGAATAGACTCGTGGACTTTGTGGATGAGGGTAAGGGTGGGATGATATGGGAGAAGGGCATTGAAGCATGTTAATTGTCATGTGTCTAATCAATCGCCAGCCCAGGATTGATGCTTGGGGCTGGTGCAGCGAGATTTCCCGGGGCGGGGGGGAGGGAGGGGGATTCCGGAGGGGAAGCATATGTAAACCCATGGTGATATCATGACAATGTATGGCAAAAACAATAAAAAAAAAAAAAGAAAACGTATAAATGATAAAAGGGGATATTTGATTGCTATCTTGCTTTAAACCTGGAGTTATCAACAGGAAATTGCAGTATTTTCCAGAATAGAGTTGCAAATTCTTTTGCAGTATTTTCTTTAAATAGTGAACCAAATTAATCATTTGCTACTGTTAAACCATCAGTCAGCTTTGTGCATTAGGTTTTAAGGCATCCATGTAACATAACACTTTTTGCTATTCTTATATTTCTTTAAATCTGAAGCATACAAACAAGTTACAAATAACATGACAGAGAATAAAAGAAAAGATATTCAAAATAATAGGTTTGATTCTCAGAATGTCTTGGGACTATATTTTAACAATTAATGATTTTGAGCATTGTCATAATTGAACCTGGAATAAGAGCTTAGATTCTAAAAATAATCCTAAATAAGGATTCTTCTAATAATCCTAAATAATGAATCTTAAAAATAATCCTAAATGAAATCCTAAATAATGATTCTTCAACATTTTAAATTTTAACAGTACAGTAAAAGATTTAGGAGTATACTTTACAATGTTCCAGCAAACTATAATTTTTTATTGATACCATTCTAGATTTTAACTGAGTGACATCTTTTTTCTCAGTTCAATTCAAGCACTCGGTCATGTCCAACTCTTTGCGACCCCATGGACTGCAGCACCCCGGGCCTCACTGTCCATCACTAACTCCAATGGATCAGGAAGATCCCCTGGAGGAAGGCATGGCAACCCACTCCACTAATCTTACCTGGAGAAACCCCATGGACAGAGGAGCCTGGCAGGCTGCAGTCCATGGGGTCGCAAAGAGCTGGACATGATTGTGAGACTGGATGAATGATGGTTACACAATGTGGATGTTTTTAACGCTGCCAAACTCTAGACTTAGAATACTTTAAAATGATAAATATGATTATGAATATTTTACTGTATGAGTCTCCATTACTAGTAAGTATATAAAAAATAGTTCAAAAGAGGTAAATAATATCTCTCCCCTTTGCCTCTGAAATCTTTGTCTCAAAAATCCCCTTTACCAGAGTGGCTTAGTAACACCAGTATGTAGTTCTTTCAGATACAGATTGTCATTTTTCTTCATCTACATCTTCATCATTTTTCTTCATTGGGTTAAGTTAGAATTTCTTCATTGGGTTAAGTCAGAATTAACCTGAAGATGAAAGGCTATTGACTAGGATCATTGCAAGCCTTTGAAAACATGGTTGTAGTGTTGATGGTTTAAAAACATTCATTACCTAATCACATAGGGACTCAGTTTGCTTGTGTATTACCTGGAGGCATCAAATTTGATTGAAGTGAAGTTGCTCAGTCGTGTTTGACTCTTCACAACCCCATAGACTGTAGCCTGCTAGGTTCCTCCATCCATGGGATAGTCCAGGCAAGGATACTGGAGTGGCTGCCATTTCCTTCCCCAGGGGATCTTCCCGATTCAGGGATCAAACCCTGGTCTCCAATATTGCGGGCAGATTCATTACCATCTGTAGCATCAGGGTAAGTTAACTTCTGACAATAGGTGATTCCAAAATCTTCTAATAAAGACATTTATCTTAATAGGTTCTGTGGAGATACACAGGAAAGAAACCAGAAACACTAGGAACCAATACCCAGCTATATAAATGGATTCCACAGAATGACCTTCTTGGTAAGACCAAAGAGAAGAAAAATAAACAGAGATGAATGAGGAATAATCTGAATGATTATTCAATAACAGATATCAACAAATTTGTATTTAAAATAAGAAAAAATAAACTTTAATGTGTTCTTCACATTGCTTCAGGAGTTTTGAAAGAGGATTATTCGTGACATTTGTTAAATATGTAAGGCACACTTTATTCAAGATCATCCTGCTAAGTAGTTATTAGTGCAATGGACTTTTACAATAAAACAGAGAGACTGGAAACAATTTGCATGCAGAAAGAAAAATGGGGAATTTATCACAAAAGAACATACTGGAAGTTCATTGGGTGGAAAATTACAGAGCTCAATTCACCTAGTAGAATGCTTGCTAAAACTGGGCAATGCAGAGATAGTGGAGCCACAAAATCAAATTCTAGTTGAGAAGAATTCAGAGGAACCTGACTAGAACTTGGTCAAGGATCTTTGTCAAACTCTAACATAAATATCAAATTTATGACTATCTTATTTATAACATAATCTCTCCCTCCTCAGGATCAAGGTCAGAGAAAGTATCTTTAGATGAGGCTTTCATTAACTTTTGTATACAATATTGCAACACACTCCTGATTCTCCAAACCATTTTCTCACACCTCTCTTCTCTATGGAAAAGAAAATCTGGCAAACCATTTCACCTATATTTCATAAATAATATAAATGGCTGCATATTAGTGTAAAGTCAAGTGCAAATCCTATTTTCTTGGACACACTACACCATGAACTAATGTAGCCTATCTTTCTAGCTTGTTATGCCAACATTTTCATATTGAAACCCTGAACATCTCACCTCCCCTTTCCCATCTACAAAAATATTAGTTTCTTTAGTCACTCCATTCTTTTTTATTGATGTATACTTCCAGCAACAACTTGTCAAATGGCAAGTACTCTCCACCATATTTTCTGCAGGAAACTTCTTAGTTGTCTGTGGAATGACTTAATTGCCTGAATCGCTTAGCATGGAGTAATTAGTTGTTGCTTTCTTCAGAACCTGTAAGAATTTATATGTGTTTTCATGGCACAGAATTATATAGAAAATGTTACCTAATAGAATTTAGTTTATGCAGGTGTCATGATTTTGTTTCTGACACTCTTACAATTTAGAATAATATATATATTTTTTTAGGTCATCCCAAAACCAGAGCTTTTATCACTCACTGCGGAACCAATGGG
The DNA here is from genome assembly GCA_007570785.1 of Antilocapra americana. Taxonomy (NCBI): domain Eukaryota; kingdom Metazoa; phylum Chordata; class Mammalia; order Artiodactyla; family Antilocapridae; genus Antilocapra; species Antilocapra americana. The sequence continues at coordinate 21,119,528 of ML660770.1, forward strand.
ATCTATGAAGCAATTTACCACGGAGTCCCTATGGTTGGAATTCCTATGTTTGGTGATCAGCATGATAATCTCGCTCGTATGAAAGCCAAAGGGGCAGCTGTTGGAGTAGACTTGCAAAGAATGACAAGTGCAGATCTGCTTAATGCTTTGAAAGCAGTTATTAACAACCCTTCGTGAGTAGAGAATATATTTTTTTCTAAGAAGCATTTTGTTTTTGAAGGAATGATCAGCTTTATATAATTTTAAATTGACAAATTTTGCATAACTTAGAGCACACCTAACATCAAATAAATAAGATTATTTTATACTTCCTAAATGTTTTGAAAGTATTTTGTCACCTACCACTACTGGGTGATAGATTATAATCTCAAAGAAAAATTACCTATATTTAAAGAAAATAATCTATTGTTAAAAAGATATGAATTTTTAAATTAACAATAATACTTTTTTATTTCTTAAAAATTGCAGAGATTGCCACTATAAAGAATTTAGAGAATAAAACAAAGTCATAAAAATAAAAATGAAAAACCACAGCTCAGTTCAGTTCAGTTGCTCAGTCATGTCTGAATCTTTGCAACCCCATGGACTGCAGCATGTCAGTCTTCCCTGTCCAACATCAACTCTCGGAGCTTGCTCAAACTCATGTCCATTGAGTTAGTAATGCCATCCTCTTGCCCCCTTCTCCTCCTGCCTTCATTTTCCCCAGCATCAGGGTCTTTTCCAATGAGTCAGTTCTTCACATCAGATGACCAAAATTTTGGAGTTTCAGTTTTAGCATCAGTCCTTCCTATAAATATTCAGGACTGATTTCTTTTATGATGGACTGCTTGGATCTCCTTGCAGTTCAAGTGACTCTCAAGCCTCTTCTCCAATATCACAGTTTAAAAACATCAATTCTTTGATGCTCAGCTTTCTTTATAGTCCAACTCTCTTATCCATACATGACTACTAGAAAAACCATAGCTGACTAGATAGATCATTGTTGGCAAAGTTATGTCTCTGCTTTTTAATATGCTGTCTAGGTAGTCATAGCTTTTCTTCCAAGCAGCAAGCATCTTTTAATTTCATGGCTGCAGTCACCATCTGGGTAGTTATAACCAATACCAGTTTAGAAACTTACTTCTGCTCTTTCCTTGTACTAATTTATAAATAGAAAGAAGACCCCAGCCTCCTTGTTCCCTGACAGAGAGTAACAATTGGACACTATCCATGAGCAAAATCATCTCTGGGAGTGCTCTAAAGTCGATGTAAGATATTTTAGCAACACAGTAGAATAAAAAATCTGAGATAAATCACACAAGAACAGAATGATGACAGCTTTATTTTACTAGCATCATCCCCAAGCCAGCATTACTCATCACCAAGAGAGAACTTTCAGCTAGAAAGAGTTCCTTGGCAGAAAAAGAATGGATTGAATGACAAATTTTTAAGGCCATCTGGAGCATAGAAATAGAAAAACAAATTCTAAATTTGTGTGACGCCACAAGAGATTTCAAACAGCCAAAGCAGTCCCAAGAAATAGTGACATTGGAGGCAGTCTACTTCTTATTTAAAGTTGTACTACAAAGTTATAGTAATTTTAAAAAAATGACATTGTCATTAAAATAGACATACAGACCAATGGACAGTATTGAGAGCCCTAATACAAACCCTTATATATAAAGTTGAATATTTGACAAAAAGTGAAGAATACTCAATAAGAAAAGTGTTATCTTTTCAATAAGTAGTACTAGGGAAACTAGATAATTATATGCAGGAGAATAAAATTCGGATCCTTATATTACATTACTTCCCTCACAGCTCAGTTGGCAAAGATCTGTTTTCAATGCAGGAGACCCAGGTTCAATTCTGGGATCAGGAAGAGCCCCTGGAGAAGGAAATGGCAACTCACTCCAGTATTCTTTCCTGGAGAATCCCATGGACAGAGGAGCCTGGCTGGCTAGAGTCCATGGTGTCGCAAGAGACAGATATGACTTAAAAACTAAACCACCTCATTGCATTACTTACAAAATTTGACTAGAAATGGACTAAAGACTTAAACATAAGAAGACCTGAAACCATAAAACTCCTATTATAAAACAGGAAGAAAAGTTTCTTGACAAGGATATTGGCAACATATATGACACCAACAATACAAGGAACAAATGCAAAATAAAAGGTGGGGCTATGTCAAGCTCAAAAGCTTCTATACAGCAAAATAAATGATTTACAAAATGAAAGGCAATGTACAAAATTGGAGAATATTTTGCTAATTACACATCTGATAAGAGACTAATATGCAAAAGATATAAGTAACTCATATTACTCAATAGAAAAAAATTTTTTTAAATGAATGGAGTTACCGAATACATATTTGCCCAAAGAAGACATATAAATGGCCAACAGGTACATGAAAAGGGGCTTGACATTACTAAGCATCATGAAATGCAAATCACCTCACACTTATTAGAACTGTTGTTGATGTTGTTCAGTCACTAAGTTGTGTCCAATGCTGTGACCCCATTGACTACAGCATGACAAGTTCCTCCATTCTCCACTGTCTCCTAGAGTTTGCTCAAATAGATGCCCATTGAGGTGCAATGCTATCTAACCATCTGATTCTCTGCCACCCCCTTCTCCTTTTCACTTCAATCTTCTCCAGCATCGGGTTTTTTGCAGTGAGTCAGTTCTTCACATCAGGGGACCAAAGTACTGAAGTTTCAGCTTCAGCATCAGTCCTTTCACTAATATTCAGAGTTGATTTTCTTCATGATTGATTGTTGATCTCCTGGCTGTCCAAGGGACTCTCAACAGTCTTCTCCAGCACCACAATCAGAAAGCATCAAATCTTTGGTGCTCAGCCTTCTTTACGGTTCAGTGGTAAAGAAACCACATGCCGATGCAGTTGCTAGAGGAGACGCAGGTTCAATTCCTGAGTCAGGAGATCCCCTAGCATTGTTTAGGCACTCAGTTGTGTCCGATTCTTTGCGACCCCATGGACTACAGCATGCCAGGCTTTCCTGCCCATCATCATCTCCCGAGCTTGCTCAAATTCATATCCATGGAGACAGTGATGCCATCTAAGCATCTAGTTCTCTTTGTCCCCTTCTCCTCCTGCCTTCAATCTTTCCCAGCATCAGGGTTTTTTCTAATGAGTCAGCACTTCACATCAGGTGGCCAAAATATTGGCTCTTCAGCATCAGTCCTTCCAATGAATATTCAGGATTGAATGTTGAGTATCAAGCCAGCTTGGAACTTTCAGAATGACCATCATTAAAAGACGTGGTCTAAGAGGTGAGGCTGTAGAAAAAGAAAAATTGAACTGCACTCCAGGTGAGAATGTAAGTTGGTGCAGCCACTATGGAAAACAGTAGGGAAATTTTTCAGAAGATCAACAATAGAACTACTCCATTATCCAGTGATCTCACTTCTGGGTCTACATCTAAAGAAATTAAAACACAATATGGAAGAAATATCTTCAGTTCAGTTCAGTTCAGTCTCTCAGTAGTGTGAGACTCTTTGCAGCCTCATGGACTGCAGCATGCCAGGCCGTCCTGTCTATCACTAACTCCCAGAGTTTACTCAAACTCATGTCCATTGAGTCAGTGATGCCATCCAGCCATCTCTTCCTCTGTCATCCCCTTCTCCTCCTGCCTTCAATCTTTCCCAGCATCAGGGTCTTTTCAAATGAGTCAGCTCTTCGTATCAGGTGGCCAAAGTATTGAAGTTTCAGCTTCAGCATCAGTCCTTCCAGTGAATATTCAGGACTGCTTTCCTTTAGGATGGACTGGTTGGATCTCCTTGCAGTTCAAGGGGCTCACATTAGTCTCCTCAATACCATAATTTAAAAGCATCAATTCTTGAGCACTCATAGAGCTTGACTTTATAGTCAATCTCTCACATCCATACATGACTACTGGAAAAACCACAGCTTTGACTAGATGGACCTTTGTGGGCAAAGTAATGTCTCTGCTTTTTAATATGCTGTCTAGGTTGGTCATAACTTTCCTTCTAAGGAGCAAGTGTCTTTTAATTTTGTGGCTGCAGTCACCATCTGCAGTGATTTTGGAGACAGCAAAAAAATAGTCTGTCACTATTTCCACTGTTTCCCCATTTATTTGCCATGAAGTGATAGGACCAAATGTCATAATCTTAGTTTTCTGAATGTTGAGTTGTAAGCCAAATTTTTCACTCTCCTCTTTCATTTTCTTCAGGAGGCTCTTTAGTTCTTTGCTTTCTGCCAGAAGGCTGATGTCATCTGCATATCTGAGGTTATTGTTATTTCTCCTGGCAGTTTGGATTTCAGCTTGTGCTTCATCCAACCCAGCATTTCTCATAATGTACTCAGTATATAAGTTAAATAAGGGTGACAATATACAGCCTTGACATACTCCTTTCCCAATTTGGAATCAGTCTGTTGTTCCATGTCCAGTTCTAACTGTTGCTTCCTGACCTGCATACAGATTTCTCAGGAGGCAGGTCAGGTATTCTGGTATTACTATCTCTTTAAGAATTTTCTAGAGTTTGTTGTGGTCCACACAGTCAAAGGCTTTGGCATAGTCAATAAAGCAGAAGTAGATGATATTCTGGAACTCTCTTGTCTTTTCGATGATTCAGCAGATGTTGCTGATTTGATTCCTTCACCCCAGTGCTCTTTGCTGTATTATTCATAAAAATCAAGGTATGTATTAAACCTCAGTGTCTTTCAATGAATGAATAGATAGAGAAAATGTGTATGTTATTTAGCAAAGAAAACAAAGAAATTACTCCCATATTTGAAAACATGGTATTGTGCTAGGTGAAATAAGTCAGTGAATGACAAATGTTATTTAGCATCACTTATACATGCAACCTAATAATTCAAACTCATAGAAGTAGAGAGTAGACTGATGTTTTCCAGTGTCTAGGAGTTGGAAGGGTGGAGAGACAAGCTTTGAGTAATAGGGAACAAGCTTTGAGTAATAAAATAAATAAGTTTTGGGGAACTTCGTACAAAATGGTAGTTAGCTGTGATCATAGACAAATAAATACATTCTCAATAATGAAGGACTACATATATTATGTAACTATATTTCATATAAAATAAATATATTCTTTGGAAAAAAAGAAACTATATTAAAATTAAAATATTTGCCAGAGTTGTAAATGTTTCTATATATCAGATAAATTCTTACTAGAAATTTCATGTAAATCTGTAAATATGCATTGACATGAGATTAAAATTATTTTTTAAACATTTAAATTTTTTAAATATTGAATGACTTTTCACTATAAAGTCACTTATTAGTGTCTCTATTATTTGTTTAACTTATTTTTAATTGGAATATAACTAATTTAAAATGTTGCATTGGATCCTACAATGCAACATCGTGTTGTTGTTAAGTCGCTCAGCAGTGTCTGACTCTTTGCAATCTCATGGACTGCAGCACGCCAGGCTTCCCCATCCTAAACTATCTCCAGGCCTTTGGTCTCATGTTCACTGAATCAGTGACACCCTCCAATCATCTCATCTACTGTCACCATCTTCTCCTCCTGCCTTCAATCTTTCTCAGAATCTGAGTCTTTTCAGATGAATTGGCTCCTCCATCAAGTGGCCAAAGTACTGGAGCTTCAAATTCAACATCAAGACTTCCAGTGAATATTCTGGATTGATTTCCTTTAGGATTAACTGGTTTGATTTCCTTGCAGTTCAAGGGACTCTCAAGAATTCTCTCCAACACCACAGATGAAAAACATCAGTTTTTCAGCACTCAGCCTTCTTTATGATCCACTTCTCACATCTGTATGATTACTGGAAAAAAATTAGCTTTGACTAGATGGACCTTTGTTGCCAAAGTGATGTCTCTGATTTTTAATTGCTACTTAAGTCTGTCATAGATTTTCTTCCAAGGAGCAATTGTCTTTTAATTTCATGGCTGCAGTCATATCCACAGTGATTTTGGAGCCCCAAAATATAAAGTCTGTCACTGTTTCCATTGTTTCCCCATCTACTTGCCATGGTCCTTCTAGTGAAAGCTATGGTTTTTCCAGTAGTCATGTATGGATGGAAGAGTTGGGCCATAAAGAGAGCTGAGCACTGAAGAGTTGATGTTTTTGAACTGTGGAGTTGGAGAAGACTCGTGAGAGTCACTTAGACTGCAAAGAGATCCAACCAGCCAATCCTAAAGGAAATCGGTCCTGAATTTTCATAGGAAAGACTGATGCTGAAGCTGAATCTCTGATACTTTGGCTACCTGTTGCTAAGAACTGATTCATTGGAAAAGACCCTGTTGTTGGGCAAGATTGAAGGCAGGAGTGCTGCAGCCAGCCCATCAGATAGGGCTTGAAAGTTATTGACACACAGTCTGGGAAAAAAACAAAACAAAACTAGAGACAGAATTAAAGTTTTAAGAAAGCTGTGGTATATATACACAATGGAATATTACTCAGCATTAAAAAAAAAATTCATTTGAAGCAATTCTACTCAGATGGACGAAACTGGAGCCCATTATCCAGAGTGAAGTAAGCCAGAAGCAAAAACAACAATACAGTATATTAACACATATATATGGAATTTAGAAAGACAGTAATGAGAACCCAACATGGGAGACAACAAAAGGAACGCAGATGTATAGAATAGACTTGTGGACTTTGTGGATGAGGGTAAGGGTGGGATGAGATGGGAGAAGGGCATTGAAGCATGTTAATTGTCATGTGTCTAATCAATCGCCAGCCCAGGATTGATGCTCGGGACTGGTGCAGCGAGATTTCCCGGGGGGGAGGGAGGAGGGAGGGGGGACCCGGAGGGGAAGCATATGTAAACCCATGGTGATATCATAACAATGTATGGCAAAAACAATAAAAAAAAAAAAATAAAGATGGGAACGGAAAGCTCAAGACCTCTTGCATCAAGAGCCCTGTTCCTCAGAGTCACATCACTTTTATTTAGTGTCTTGGCATGCAGAAAGTATCTGTTGTGCCACAATAAAATCAACCTCCTGTTCCCTAAACACAACTCTTTTGAACTATCTTTGTTATGTTCTTGTACAAGGAGTATCCCCAGCTGGAGGTCACAGACCTGAATATGCCTTGGGAAAACATCTTGGTGTGTGTAAAAGCAGTGTTCTGAACTTGCGCTGACCCGCATTCCAAGGTCCACACTGTTTTTCCTTAGTTTAGCAGGGCATGATGACCCCCAACTAATAACCCAATATACTTTTGTTTAGATTATATGGTATTGCTATATTTTGCTTTTATTCTTTGCCCATGGTGTGTTTCTTATGGCTTAGCCAGAGCGATAGGCAGCTGATTATTAACCCCTGCCAGAGGAGTAGGGGAAGACAGAGGATGAGATGGTTGTTTGACTTTACAGACATGATGGACATGTGTTTGAGCAAGTTCTGGGAGATGATGATGTACAGGGAAACCTGGCATGCTGCAGTCCATGGGATCACAGAATCTGACACAACTGAGCAACTGAACTGAACTGATGAGACTGGATGCCTTTATCTTCACTTGTTGAATGTTGAGTTTGAAGCCAGCTATCTCACTCTCCTCTTTCATCTTCTTCAAGAGGCTCTTTAGTTCCTCTTTGCTTTCTGCCATAAGAGTGGTGTCATCTGTATACCTGAGGTTATTGGTATTTCTCCTAGCACTTTTGATTCCACCTTGAGCTTCATCAAGCCTGGCATTTCTCATGATGTACTCTGCATGCAAGTTAAATAACTAGGGTTACAATATACAGGCTTGACGTATTCCTTTCCCAATTTGGAACCAGTCTGTTGTTCCATGTCCAGTTCTAACTGTTGCTTCTTGACCCACATACAGGTTTTACAGGAGGCAGGTATGATTATCTGGTATTTCCATCTCTTTAAGAATTTTCCACAGTTTGTTGTGATCCACACAGTAAAGTCTTTAACATAGTCAATGAGGCAAAAATTGATGTTTTTCTGAAATTTGCTCTTTCTATGATCCACCAGATGTTGGCAATGATCTCTGGTTCCTCTATCTTTCTAAATTCATTTTGAGCATCTGGAAATTCTTGGTTCATGAACTGTTGAAGCCAAGCTTGGAGAATTTTGAGCACTACTTTGGTAGCATGTGAGATGAATACAATTCTGCAGTAGTTTGAACATTCTTTGGCATTTTCTTTCTTTGGGATTGGAATGAAAACCGACCTTTTCTAGTCCTATGACCACTGGTGAGTTTTCCAAGTTTGCTGGCATATTAAGTGTAGAACTTTAATAGTATCATCTTTTGTGCTGTGCTTAGTTGCTTAATCTTGTCTGACTCTTGGCGACCCCAATGACTGTAGCATGCCAGGCTCCTTGGGATTAGAAATAGCTCAGCTGGAATTTCATCACCTTCACTAGCTCTGTTCATAGCAATGCTTCCTAAGACCCATTTGACTTTGCACTCCAGGATTTCTGGCTCTAGGTGAGTGTTCACACTATTGTGGTTATCTGGTTCATTAAGATCGTTTTTGTAATTCTTCTGTGTTTTCTTGCCATCTCCTCTTATTACCTTCTGCTTCTGTTAGGCCCATACAGTTTCTGCCTTTATTTTGCCCATATTTACATGAAATATTCCCTTGGTATCTCTAATTTTCTTGAAGAGATCTCTAGTCTTTCCCATTCTACTGTTTTCCTTTCTCTTTGAACTGATCACTTAAGAAAACTTTCTTATCTCTCCTTGCTATTTTTTGGATCTCTGCATTCAGATGAATATATCTTTCCTTTTCTCTGTTGCATTTCACTTCTCTTCTTTTCTCAGCTATTTGTAAGGCCTCCTCAGACTACCATTTTGCCTGTTTGCATTTCTTTTCCCTAGGGATGGTTTTGATCATGGTCCCCTGTACAATGTTATGATTTCTGTCCATAGTTCTTCAGGCACTCAGTGTACCAGATCTAATCCCTTGAATCTATTTCTCACTTCCTCTGTATAATCATAAGGGATTTGATTTAGGTCATATCTGAATGGTCTAGTGGTTTTCCCTACTTTCTTCAATGTAAGTCTGAATTTGGCAATAGGGATTTCATGATCTGAGCCACAGTAACCTCCTGGTCTTGTTTTTTGCTCATTATATATAGCTTCTCCATCTTTGTCTGCAAAGAATATAATCAATCTGATTTCATTATTGACCGTCTGTAGTAGATGTCCATGTGTAGGTGATGTAGGTGATGTCCATGTGTAGAGTCGTCTCTTGTGTTGTTGGAAGAGGGTGTTTGCTATGACCAGTGTGCATTCTCTTGGCAAAACTCTGTTAGTCTTTGCTGTGCTTCATTTTGTACTCCAAGGACAATCTTGCCTGTTACTCCAGGTATTTCTTGCCTTCATACTTTTGCATTCCAGTCCCTTAAGATGAAAAGGACATCTTTTTTTGGTGTTAGTTCTAGAAGATTTTGTAGGTCTTCAGATTCAGCTTCTTTGGCATTACTGGTTGGGACATATACTTGGATTACTATGATTTTGAATAGTTTGCCTTTGAAACCAACAGAGATCTTTCTGTCATTTTTGAGATTGCATCCAAGTTTTGCATTTTGGATTCTTTTGTTGACTATGAGGGCTATTGTGTTTCTCTAAATGATTCTTTCCCACAGTAGTAGATGTAATGGTCAGCTGAATAAAATTTACCCATTGCAGTTCATTTTAGTCCACTGATTCCTAAAATGTCAATGTTCATTCTTTCCATCTCCTGTTTGATCTCTTCCAATTTACCTTGATTCGTAAGCCTAACAATTCCAGGTTCTTATGCAATATTCTTTAAAGCATTGGATTTTACTTTCACCATCAGAGACATCCACAAATAGCTGTCATTTCCACTTTGGGTTAGCCTCTTCATTCTTTTTGGGGCTGTTTTTCTGTCTTCTCCAGTAGCATATTGGACACCTATTGACTTGAGGGGTTCATCTTTCGGTGTCATATTGTTTTGCCTTTTCATACTGTTTATGGGTTTCTCAAGGCAGAATGCTGAAGTGGTTTGCCATTCTTTTCTCAAATACAAAGTGAATAATCCTTAAGTGTATATATATATATATATATATATATATATATATATATATATA
>ML660770.1:21135538-21199755 GCA_007570785.1 Antilocapra americana
GGGCATCTAGGTTGCTTCCATGTCCTGGCTATTGTAAACAATGCAGCGATGAACATTGGGGTACATGTGGCTCTTTCAATTCTGGTTTCCTCGGTGTATATTTTCAAATGAGTCAGCTCTTCACATCAGGTGGCCAAAGTATTGGAGTTTCAGCTTCAACATCAGTTCTTCCAATGAACAACCAGGAGTGATCTCTGTTAGGATTGACTGGCTGGATCTCCTTGCAGTCTAAGGATTCTCAAAAGTCTTCTCCAACACCACAGTTCAAAAGCATCAATTCTTTAGCACTCAGCTTTCTTTATAGTTCAACTCTCACATCCATACATGACCACTGGAAAAACCATAGCCTTGACTAGATGGACCTTTGTTGGCAAAGTAACATCTGTGCTTTTTAATATGCTGTCTAGGTTGGTCATAACTTTCCTTCCAAGAAGTAAGTGTCTTTTAATTTCAGGCTGAAATCTCCATCTGCAGTGATTTTGGAGCCCCTCAAAAAAAAGTCAGCCACAGTTTCCAATGTTTCCCCATCTGTTCACCATGAAGTGATGGGACCAATGCCATGATCTTGGTTTTCTGAATGCTGAGCTTTAAGTCAACTTTTTCACTCTCCTCTTTTCACTTTCATCAAGAGGCTCTTTGGTTCTTCTTCACTTTCTGCCATAAGGGTGGTGTCATCTGCCTATCTGAGGTTATTGATATTTCTCCTGGCAGTCTTGATTTCAAATTGTTTTTCTTTCTGCCCAGCGTTTCTCATGATGTACTCTGCATGTAAGTTAAATAAGCAGGTTAACAATATATAGCCTTGACGTGCTCCTTTCCCTATTTGGAACCAGTCTGTTGGTAAGTGTCCAGTTCTAACTGTTTCCTGACCTGCATACAGGTTTCTCAAGAGGCAGGTCAGGTGGTCTGGTATTCCCATCTCTTTCAGAATTTTCCACAGTTTTAATGATCCACGCAGTCAAAGGCTTTGGCATAGTCAATAAAGCAGGAATAGATGTTTTTCTGGAACTCTCTTGCCTTTTCAATGATCCAGCAGATGTTGGCAATTTTATCTCTGCTTCCTTTGCCTTTTCTAAAACCAGGTTGAACATCTGGAAGTTCAGAGTTCACATATTGCTGAGGTCTTGCTTGGATAATTTTGAGCATTACTTTACTAGAGTGTGAGATGAGTGCAATTGTGGGTAGTTTGCTATCAAAGCAGTGCTCAAAATTCTCCAAGCAGGGCTTCAATACTATAAGAACCAAGAACTTTTAGCTGTTCAAGCTGGATTTAGAAAAGGCAGAGGAACCAGAGGTCAAATTTCCAACAACCTTTGGATCATCAAAAAAGCAAGAGAGTTCCAGAAAAACATCTACTTCTGCTTCATGACTATGCTACAGCCTTTGACTGTGTGGATCACAACAAACTGGAAAATTCTTCAGAAGATGAATTGAGGTACCTTACCTGCCTCCTAAGAAATCTGTATGTAGATTAAGAAGCAAGAGTTACAAGCGGACATGGAACACACATTGGTTCCAAATTAGAAAATGAATATGTACAGGCTGTATGTTGTTACTTTGCTTATTTAGCTTATACGCAGAGTACATCATGTGAAATGCTGGGCTGGATGGAGCATAAGCTGGAATCAAGATTACCAGGATAAATATCAACAACCTCAGATAAGCAGATGATACCACCCTTATGGCAGAAAGTGAAGAGGAACTAAAGAGCCCCTTGGTGAAAGTGAAAGAAGAAAGTGAAAAAACTGGCTTAAAACTCAACATTCAAAAAATGAAGATCATGGCATCCAGTTCCACCATCTATTTACCACCTCATCATGGTAAACAGATGAGGAAACAAGGGATACCATGACAGACTTTATGTTTTGGGGCTCCAAAATCACTGCAGATGATGACTGCAGCCATGGAATTAAAAGACACTTGCTCTTTGGAAGAAAAGCTATGACCAACCAAGACAATATATTAAACCTAGACAGTATATTAAAAAGCAGAGGCATTACCTTGCCAACAAAGGTCTGTCTATTGCAAATAGATGAGGGAGCAATGGAAACAGTGAAAGACTTTAATTTTTTTGGCTCCAAAATCACTGCTGATGGTGACTGCAGCCATGAAATAAAAAGACATTTGCTCCTTGGAAGTACAATTATAATAAACCCAGACAGTGCATTAAAACGCAGAAACGTCACTTTGCTAACAAAGGTCCATATAGTGAAAGCTATGGTTTTTCCGGTAGTCATGTATGGGTGTGAGAGTTGCATGATTAAGAAGCCTGAACACAAAAGGATTGATGCATTTGAGCTGTGGTGTTGGAGAAGATTCTTGAGAACCATTTGGACTGGAAGAAGTTCAAACTAGTCAATCCTAAGGGAAATCAATCCTGAATATTCATTGGAAGGACACATGCTGAACTGAAGCTCCAATACTTTGGCCACCTGATGCAAAGAGTGGAATCTAGAAAAGACCCTGATGCTGAGAAAGACTGAAGGCCGGAGGAGAAGAGGCGACTGAGAGTGAGATGTTTAGATGGCATCACTGACTCAAGGGACATGAGTTTGGCAAGCTCCAGGAGTTGGTGAGGTCAGGGAGGCCTGGTGTGCTGCAGGCCATGGAGTTGCATAGAGTTGGATATGACTGAGTGACTGAAGAATAAAGTGTATATACACACATATGTGAACACAAAGTCACATTCTATACATTATTAAAAATGACTCATATTTTATGTTTTTAACTTCAAACTTGCTTGCTTTTTAAGATGAGGAAAGCATTTTTTTGTCATGTTTTATCTATTTTACCAAAAATAATGATTTTCTGTGTTTCAGATTTACCACACTCCTTACATTTATGAGATTATCTACTGTATTTTAAATGGTAATATAATTGATACTTAGATTGGTCTGCTACTTGTAAAATAGAGAACCATAAGTTCTGCAGTGCACGTTGAATTACTATCAACCTTCTGCTTCTCAATTTTATTTCCTCCCCAAGTTCTTTGCTTCTGAATCCACTCCAGTTCCACCAATGTTCTAGTTTCCAACTCTGAACTTAACCAAGGAGACTGAGATCCTAAAATCTCATTCTCAGTTCTTTCCCCACAGAGACAGTCTTTAATACTCTCAGATAAAACCATATATGATATCAGTAATCCATATGGAAACATGAAATGAAAGCAACTTTCACCCTTAAAGGACCTGTCAGATAATAAAATTATCATTTTTTTTAAATCAAAGGAAGCCACCCCACTATCCTAAAGAGCCTTACCACAATTAACATGCTTCAGTTTAGTTCTTATCGCCTTTCCAGGCAACCTCCTTCAAAAGGACTTATGCTCTCACTGCTGTTTTCAGTGCCCCTGACCTGACAGCAGGCCACTGTCAACCCATGCTTCTGCCAGAGACTCCTGGACACTCAGAGGCAAGTCTAGATCAGTCTCTTTTGGGGTCACTGCTCCTTTCTCCTGGGTCCTGGTGTGCACAAAGTTTTTTTGTGCCCTCCAAGAGTCTGTTTGCCTAGTCCTGTAGAAATTTTGTAGTCAAATCCCATTGGCCTCCAAAGTCAATTCCCTGGGGGTTCTCAGTCCCTTTGCCAAATTCCCAGGTTGGGAAATCTGTTGTGGGTCCTAGAACTTTCTCAGCAGTGTGAGAATTTCTTTGGTATGTTTGAAGTGCAGTTTGTGGGTCATCTGCTCGGTGGCTTTATGGTGGGGCTAATGGTGACCTCCTCCAAGAGGGCTATGCCACACGCTGCTTGTCCCAGATCTGCTGCAGCCAGAGAGCCTGTCCCCAAGGTAGGCTGCTGCTGACCCATGCCTCCACAGGAGACACTCAGACACTCAAAGGCAGGTCTGGTTCAGTCTCTGATAGCTAGATGCATATGAATGAAATGATTTCAGCAAACCCAGAGGCTTACAACTTCCCATACATAGAAGATCACTAAATTGTTTCATGTGAGAAATTTAGCTTTTAACAGTAGTCTTTTAATATTCAGATTACCTGTCCCCCTTTGCAAAGCTTGTTATATAGCCTAGCTTCTCCCTTACCTCCTTGGAGTCAGCTTTCTCTGTGGTCACCAAAGATGCTGCTTCTCAGCTCAAGTCCTAATATTCCCATCAAATAAAACCTAACTCTCAGCTCTTAGGTTGTGCATATTTTTTTCCCAGTCAACGTTGTAAAAGGATGTAAAACTTCAAAATGCATGTGTGATCAAGTAAGTATCTTTTGGGCTTCCCTGGTAGCTCAGCTGGTAAAGAAATTGCCTGAATGCAGAGTTTGGTAAAAGGCTGAGTTGACAAGCTCTGATACCAGGTTGAAAATGATTTTCAACTCTGCCCCTGCTCATATTCCCTTTTCCCAACTGAGTACCATATAAAGTGGGGAATAGCATATTTGGTGTGTCACCTAGGACAGATGTCCTGGGCCACTATAAGTCCACTTAAATTGTAGAACAGAGATTAGAGACCAAAAGTCAGTCTAAAGATGGGTAGTTCCTCTCTGGTTTTATGTGGGAAGAGGCAAGAGAAATGTCAAGCCATAGGTTTCTGAATTTACTGTCTCTTCACTTGCCCCTTCATTTGCTAATTTATTTATTTGACCATGCAGTCTTGGTTGCAACATGCAGGATTTCTTTTTGTTAAGTTGTGACATGCAGGGTCTTTAGTTGTAGCACGTGAACGCTTTGGTTGCTGCAGCACGTGAGATCGAGCTCCCTTACCAGGGGTCAAGCCCAAGCCTCCTGCCTTGGGAGTATGGAGTTTTAGCCACTGGACCACCGCCCCTGCCCAGTCAGAATGTGATTTAATCAATTTAATTGCTTCTGAATAATCAGATAAAGAATTCTAACTTTTTCTGCTAGGATTGGAGATGTATAACCCTGGGGAAAAAAGTGGCAGTCAGGTCTACCCTAGAAAAAAATAAATAAGCTCTTTTCTTTTAAATCTTTAAAATTGTAAGATCAGTCTGAGTTTTCTCAATTTTTGCCTTTTTTTTTTTTTTTTGAACTGCAGGCTAGGTTCTTTCTTGATTTGAATTTTTTCCAAACCACCTACACAGAGTGTTATTTTAGAACTTGCCTCGCATGTACTTCATAGTAATTTGTCCTTAAAAAAAAATATATATATACATATATATATATATATATTCCAGTACTTTCAGATTCTCTGGGATTTTAGTAGACTGATTTGGTTGCATAGTCAGGCTTTAGTTAGATTTATTATGTTTTACAGATTGTTTTAGATGTTTATATTTTATAGATGTAAATTATGATTACATCACCTGAGAGAACATCCTGATAATTTTCACATTTTATCTAATAATGATAAACTGACTATAATATGGATGGTTGTTCTTGTGGCCATGTGAATAATAACATTATTATTTCTGTCATTCCTATGGGATTTTTTATATTTGTTAGGTAGTCAGGATAGGAAAAAGGAGTCCAGAATGGTGGTGGCTAAAAGATAAGAGAGGGACAATCCCATGAAAATAGAACAAAAAAAGGTCTGAGGTCTGGAGTGAGGACCTCAGGTAAAACAAACAACACTTCTGGCTAGCCAAATTTACATAGGGCAGGCCCAGGGGGAAGAGAAAAAAACATAAAAAGAGGAGCCAAAATTGGGCTGAGGGCCTCTCTTCCCTTCACGTCTTTTGGGTTGGCATGCTGTCATGCCTTGAGGATGTGTTTTCCTTTACTTTCTAAATAAAACTGAGCTGTAACACGAAGCTACATCTGGTTCATCTGAGCGTTGTAATGCTGATCCATCCAGTGCTTCAAATTTTTGTTGTGATGAGACAGAACCAAGGGAATTAAAAACTCTCCTGATATTTCTATATCAAAACTATTGACTCAGTGACAAAACACATTAGATGCAGGTCGATGATTTCTGTCTACGATATTCCAGGAAACAGGTTTTCCCACTACTATATAATAAAAAATTAGTTATATTGCCTCTCTAAGAAGAATAAATTTTATTCCTACACCCATGGCAACAGTATTATTCAGTGCACAATATAGAAAGATATAAATTGCTTGAGAAATAGCTTATGAGTAGGAAACATAAGCAAGTCACTACATATGTACCCCCCAAAATAAAAAGGATCATAGCAAAAATAAATAAATAAATTAAAAAACTGGCTTAGAGAATACCTAAATCAAAAAAAGTAAGCTGCTAATATAAATATTGACATTAAATGTGCTGCCAGTGAGTACTCAAAAGGAAATTAAAAGCCTATGACTGGAAACTGGAAGAAAGGTAAATCTTGTTATATAGTATCAGAAAGCTTAAAGAAATTGTGTCCTATGCCTACATGAAGTGAAGGATTTGTAAGTGACATGCTTGTACATCTAGCTGAGATTTGCAAGAAAAGCTTCAAGATACTGACTGGTTTCTTCCACTGCTCTTAGTAAAATATGACAGGAGAGACAGTAAAGTGATGAAAGAACTGTTAAACAAAAAGTAACCTGGACTTGGCAACTTGAGAAATCCAGTCTGTCCAGATTGCAAAGGAAACTGTGTAAAACAGTGTAAAACAAAACAAAAATGCTCTGGAGAAAAAGCCAAGTGTGTGGTTATCAAATCTTTTGCTAATACTTCAGAAAGATCAAAAGATCAGAGTATTCAGTCACACAAAAGATTCTTTGGAGACATGAAGGTGTGAATCATTCAAACCAGAGGTCATAGTGGAAGTTACATTTTACCTCCATTTCCTCCTCCTTTGACATACATTGTCTATAGTGTTATGCTAGATCTGTCATCATATTTGAGGAGCAGATAATTTGTTCCTTAGACTCAAAGGAGAGGGATTATGCTCTATAATGGATCATATCATGCATATGATATGCATGCTTCTCCCACACCTGACAGAGATGATATAAATGATGAGAATTAGGATCTTGAGATCATGTTGTAATATGCTGAGACTTTTAGCAACCTAAGGATGAGGTGAATATATTTTTGCATGTGTGATGAACAGGAAACTCTGGGATCCAGAGGATAGACTGTGGTTAGCAGAATAGTGACCAACAAAGACATCTAACCCCTAATCCCCAGACTGTGAAAATGCCAGCACACATGGTGAATTTTAGTGAACTTTGCAGATGTTATTATAATTAAAAACTTGTAGATGAAGAGAATAGCTTGCATTATCCAGATTGAGCCCATCTAATCACATCCAAATTTTCTTAAAAGTAGAGAACTTAACCTAGCTTCAGAGAACCAGAAACATAGCAAGATGAGAAGAAATCAGTCTCTTGATGCTGAATTTGGAATGGAGGAAGGGGTTGGAACGCAGGAACTAGAGGAGAAATGCACCAGGGAATGCAGGCAGCCTCCTGAAGCTAAGAAAGAAAAAGAAACAGATTCTTCCCCTAAGCCTCCAGAGAGACTGCTTAACTGTGCCAGCACCTGGAGTTTAGTCCATCAGACTTCTGATCTAAGAAATAAATTTATAAAGTTTAAAGCTCTGAATGTGTAGTAGGTTGTTACACCAGCAATTTTAAAAAAGAATTAATGAACTAAAACAAAATTAAATTCTATGATTCTTTCCTTCTCATCATGGAAGGAAAACACTTCTTTATATTAACAGGTTCTATAGAGACATGGTGATAAGAAACAGAACACCTTAAGACCCAATACTCATTTTGTAAATGGATCATTGAAATGATCTTCTTGTTATAGCTCATAGATGGAAATACTGAAAGCTAAATTAAAATCAATCTGAGAAATAATAATTCAACAGGAAACCATATGATTTGCAACTCAAACATTGACTCCAAGCAGGGTTCGATCCCTGGGTCAGAAAGATTTCCTGGAGGAGGGAATGGCAAGCCACTCCAGAACTCTTGCCTGGAGAATTCCATGGACAGAAGAGCCTGGTGGGCCACAGTCCATGGGATCACAGAGGGTTGGACATGACTGATTAACTAGCACTTTTACTTTCTTGTTCTTTCAAATGCTAATTACCTCTCCTCTGGAAATTTTAAGACTTTCAGATTAGCCCCCTTTTTATGGGGTTCTTTCATCTCATATCTACATTCTCACAACCTGCCATAATAAATTTTCAAAAATGAAATAAGGAAATATCTCTCCAGGACTTGAAACTTTCCAAGGCTCCTCACAGCTTACAGAGCAAATATTTATATAACCAGGGTAAATTTCTCCTCATTCTCGGAGGAAACTGTGTTCCTTCAGGCTTCCATGCTTTTTCACACTGTTGTCTAAGTCTAAATTCCTCCTGCATAAATTTTATACTTGACAAAACACTAGTAAGCATTCACTCTCTGCACAGACATCACTTTGTGAACATCACTTCATTACTCTCCCAGGGAGACTTGTTCTGTGTTCTAAAGGGATCTATAGGGGGCTTTATAACCAAAATAGTCATAACTAAAAGTAATGTCTTCATCATAGGCATGCACTATCCATTTCCCTTTCCTTTTTTAGATTTTCAAATCTATATTTTTCCTTTAGCTCTTTCCTCAGTGTCCAAGGAATCAAAGATTATTTCACTGGCAGAAGGAATGTTTTCCTTAGAATCTATATCCAAATCCTTCTTAAGAGAGATTCTCCTCTCATTTCAGGTCAGTAGTTTATTGATATCATGAAAACAAATCTATCCCATGACATGCATCTTCCCCTTCCTGCTTCTAATTTGATGGGAATTCTTGGTAAGATTTTTAATATAGCATACCTAATTACAAAAGTAGGATACAAAATGAAGTTCAGAAGAAGGTACTTACAGGATAAATTCTTTCAAAGAGTAAGTTTTGAGAAAGTGTTGAAGAAGTGAGAGGAATAGAAGGAAGGTTACACATGTTCAGAAAAGGAAATGATCATAATTCAGAAGCAATATTCTTTTTTTTGGGGGGGTTATTTTTTGCTAGGTTTTTTTTTTCTTTTTTTTTTATTGTTTTTGCCATACAATGTCATGATATCACCATGGGTTTACATATGCTTCCCCTCCAGAACCCCCCTCCCTCCTCCCTCCCCCCTGGGAAATCTCGCTGCACCAGCCCCGAGCATCAATCCTGCAATATTCTTAAAGTGACTAAAGCTATACTAAACTGACTAATATTATACTCAAAGGATGTTCATGTTCATATAAAGAAGAAAAAAGGAAGGAATAACTTCAGTCAAAAGAACAAAGGTGAGCTAAAGGAAATGGAGCTAATAAAATAGGTGTAAAAATATGCAGAAAGAAATGCTAAGAATTCTCAGATAAATCAGAATGCATCTCTGTTGACACATGCTGCTTCCTTATCTGCAAATTCCCTACATCCTAGGTAATTTTCTCTTAGCCTAGAGCCAGAGCATTTACAGCGATACTGGGATTTATTGTACACAAAAGCACAAAATCATCTATGCTTTTCTTTATCTATTTGCTTTCTAAAGCCTCTGAACTGGAGATTGGCTTGCAGAGAAATTGCTAAGGCAGACTCTTGGAAACAGTCTTTATCTCATAGTTATTGTACCAAGTGGCAGCTATATTTTAATCACTTAATTGATTCTGTCCTGGATATAAGGGAGAGCTACCTCTGAAGTTAAAGAAGCTTATGAAGCAGGTTTGGATTTTATCAAGATGTCTAAGAGATGGGCTTTTCTTCTTGTGCTTTCTTTTTATTTCAGCTGTGACTTCTGTGAAAAGGTGCTTGTGTGGCCAATGGAATAGAGTCACTGGATCAATTTCAAGACAATTTTGGATGAACTTGCTCAAAGAGACCATGAAGTGACTGTGCTAGCATCTTCAGCTTCCATCCTGGTGATCCCAGTAAACCCTCTTCCCTTAAATTTGAGGCTTATTCTACATCCTTCACTAAGAATGAGGCTGATTTGTGTTTTATGAAATAGATCAAGATATGGGCATATGAATTACCAAAGAGTACAGTATGGGCATATGATTCAAAGATGTAAAAAACATATCACAAATATTCTGATATGGTTCAAAAGCTCTGCAGTTGGAGTTCTAAACAAAAAACTTATGAAAAAACTGAGAGTCCAGATTTGATGTTATTCTTAGAGATGCAATTTCTCCTTGTGCTTAGCTACTGGTAAAACTGGTTACCCTACCTTTGGTCTACAGTCTTCGATTTACCATTGGCAATACATATGAAAAACTCTGTAGAGGGCTTATATGACCTCCTTCTTATGTACTTTTTATCATATTTGAACTAAGTGACAAAATGATATTTATGGAGAGAGTGACAAATATGGTGTATGACCTATATTTTGACTTTGCAAGAGAATTTTAACAAGAAGAGGTGGGATAAATTTTACATTGAAGTATTAGGTAAGTCTTGTTTACTACATTTTTCCCTTCAGTAGATGGAAAGAAATCTTACTTTCTTTGTGTGGGTTAGAGTGGTATAATTTGTATTTTCTTATGTTTAGTGTTTAAATGGAAATAAAACAACTTCTTAGTCAAAAGGTATCAATGATTCAGGATAGGGTGCAGAGTAGTCTAGAACTCTGTGACATTGGAGATGTTCCTCTATTTGACAATAATCAATATATGAATATTCTTGAGGCTTATTTATTTTGAAAGCTACATATGCACTGTGCTTTTCATAAATTATAATGTCTTTTATTTATTGCTATAAAATAAACTGTCCTAAAACTCATGGTTTAAAAGCAGAGACATTACTTTGCTGACAAAGGTCAGTGTAGTCAAAGATACGATTTTTCCAGCAGTCATTTATGGATATGAGAATTGGATCATAATGAATGTTTGAGTGCAGAGGAATTGATACTTTTGAACTGTGGCATTGGAGAAGACTCTTGAGAGTGCCTTGAACAGCAAGGAGATCAAACTAGTCAATCCTAAAGAAAATCAGTCCTGGATATGCATTAGAGGAACTGATGCTGAAGCTGAAACTCTAATACTTTGACCACCTAATATGAAGAACTGACTCTTTGGAAAAGACCCTAATTCTAGAAAAGACTGAAGACAGGAGGAGAAGGGGAAAATTGAGGATGAGATGATTGAATGGCATCACCAAATCTATGGACATGCATTTGAGCAAGCTCTGGAAGTTGGTTATGAACAGGGAAGACCTGGCATGATGCAGTCCATGGGACCACAAAGAGTCGGTTAGGATTGAGTGACTAAACTAACTAAGTAAACCTAAAACATCAGGGATTAATATTAGAATATAAAAAATACATAGGGGGATAATATTTGAATTATAAATGTCTGCTTTCTGATTGTAATACCTGCACTTTGAAAAAGTAAGCAAAAGGTGAGAGTCCAATAGATTTTTCATATCTTGATGATTTCTGGTTTTTTTTAAAATTTATTTTAACTGGAGGCTGATTACTTTACAATATTGTAGTGGTTTTTGCCATATATTGACATGAATCAGCCATTCCAGAGCAAGACATACCACGCATATGGTTGATTTTTAGTCTTGATTCTGTAAGTGCATCCATTCAACAACAAATATTTATTGAAATCCCTCTTCTTTTCTGTTATTTACCAATTTGGGAAGCAGAAGAAAATTAGCAAATATTTGTTGAGAATTTACTATTGAAATCCCTCTTCTTTTCTGTTATTTACCAATTTGGGAAGCAGAAGAAAATTAGTAAATATTTGTTGAGAATTTACTCCCTTCCAGGAAATCTAAGTCCATCATATTTATTACTTCATAAGATAGAGACATAGAAATCTTATTCATAGGCAATATTATTATCATTTTATACATACAGAAACTTAAGTAAGGGAACCTACTCAAGTTTTCATGGGGAAGAAGTGACAGAGATGGAATTAAAACATAGCAGTCTAGCCCCAGAGCAACCACTTTGCATATTGCATTATATGAAAAAAACAAAACAAAACATGAGACTCTAATTTCAAAAGTCCATCTGTGATTTGGAGAAATATTATGGTAAACATCAAATGCGCTACAGTATAGAGAAGGTTAGTTTCTCTTCATTGTGGGTGGTCTTTATAACAAACATTCTCCATATCACTCAACTAACCAAACTTATCTTTGCCAAGAGAGATATTCCCTCACTACCTTTTACTCAGATATATTTATCTTTGTGTTTGGAAATTATTATAAAACTTTTGGAAACCATCCTTGGCAGAAATTCTTTATTGCTCTCAATGGCTAAGAAGATTTACAAGGTTAAAGATTACATATATATTATATACACAATTTTTAAGATTAAGATTACATATATATTGTATTATGTTATAGGAGATAGAGGCTTGATGAATAGAACCAAGACCAAAGTCTAGGAACAGATCTGCTAAAAATTAACCAAGAATCACAGGTCATAGATAATAAACTCTTAGACGAGTTTCCCCAGCAGGATCATATGAGTTAATGTGAGGTGAAAAAGGCATCAAATGCCAAACAATCAGTGTAGAAAGCTGGTTGGTGAATGAAGTGGAAGAGAAGTAGGCCTATCTAAAATAAAAGACTAAGCAAATAATCCAAAGACCAACGTTTCTAAAATGAATGACTCAGAGATCAAAGTTTCTAAGATAAAAGTGAATCAAGAAACATAGGTCATAGAAAAGCTTTTAAGTGAGGTAACATAATAAGCACATGCACAACAATGTGAAGGAAAACATGACAAAAAAATAGCAAAAACTCAAAGTAGAATGCTGGGCTGTGAATGGAGTGTATGTGTGGGTCTCTGAGGATATGACTAAGCAAATAATCCAAAGTCATAAAAAAGGTTAGAGAAATTTTAGGTAAGTAATAGGACAGAGGTGCAAGTGACTGGTACAGATAGACTTGCAACCAAGGCAGGTTTTGTAGCCTGACTTTCCAAAATTTTTATGTCATTCAAGGAGCCATCATAGCATTGTTGATTTATTCTAAGAAAGGAAATTAACAAAGGAGATCCTTTAACCAAATTATAAATACTAAAATGGAAGATTTTTATCAGTCTTTAGCAGGTGAATCTTCCTTATCACTCATTCTGATGTGCTTTTTAACATTTATTTTTAGTTTTTTCAATATTTATAATTTTTCTGGAGACTAAAGACACAAATTTAGATACATGAACACACTTGACAGACTGAATCATTCGATAATTCCTTAGCTGCCCATCCCTTTTTCTTTTTTATGCAGTTATCAAGCAGCCTTCCATTGTCATTAGATTGTAGTAGTCGATACAGTCAGAATGTTTCAAATTTCATAGGACAGAAAAAATAATTAACATAAAGATGGAGGTGAAAGTCATCATTTCATTTAGTGCATCTCAATCATCATACACTTTCTTGACCACAGATGGTTCAATAATTTAGTCCTATAATAAGCTTTATTCTTCAAAACATACATACAGGAGGGAGGGGGGACCCGGAGGGGAAGCATATGTAAACCCATGGTGATATCATGACAATGTATGGCAAAAACAATAATAAAAAAAAATAAATTAAAAAAAAAAAGGAAAAAAAAAAAAAACATACAGAAAAAAGTTGAGACTTTAGCTATGGGAGGAAGCCTATTGATTCCTGGTGAGATCTGCATCATAGGGAGGCTGCTTAAACACTGGAGTGTCTCTTCTTGTCTTTATCTATACTCTGAAAAGTTCTCATGAGTAACCATTATCCTCTGGTGGCTGACTAGGTGACCCGAAGACCAGATTGAAACAAGTGTGAGAAGTGCAAATTCTTCATGCTGTTGGTCCATATTTAATGTGGAAAGTCATTAACAATCTTTAGAAAGCAATATCTATGTGAGTGAGATCAAGTTGGTGAAGTAGAAAGAACCTGGACTTATCTCCTCCCATGAACACACCAAAATACAACTACTCACAAAGCAATTATCTTTGAGAACAACCTGAAGACTAGCAGAAAAGAGTTTTCACAGCTACAGATATAAAGAAGGAGCCACACAAGGCAAATAGGAGGAGCAGAGATGCAGTCTAACTGGGACCCATACCCTGAGGTTGGCCACCTACAAACAGGAGGAATATCACAACAATAGAAGTCCTCCTCCAGGAGAAAGGGGTTTCAGCTCCCACATCAAGCTCCATATTTTGGTAAGATATACCCCCAGAATGTCTGGCTTTGAAAACCAGGGTGGCTTACATTTGTGAAAACAGGAGACTGCAAACAGAGACTCTGTTCTCAGAGGGTGTACACAAAATTTAACTTAGTCTGAGTTCCAGCGAAGAGTCAGTAGTTTGAAAGACACCTGGGTAAGAACCACTTGCTAATCTTGGAACATCTCCTGGCAAGGCATTATGCAGCTGGGACTATACCTGGGGATGTGGCTCAGGTGGTAGCTATTTTTGGGATCTCATTCCACCATGCTGACACCAGCCTTGGCAAACACCATTATAGAATCCTCTCTTTAACCTATTAACACCAGGAGCTTGCCCTGCCAATGGGTGCGTGGCAATCACACAGTGCTGGGTTCTGCTTGAAAGATGGGTTTGTTTAAAAAGATGTTTAAAATGTCAGAACATTAATTAAAAATGAGCAAGTATCATGGAAGTGATACAAATCTAATGCTATTCAGTGGAAACCACGAAGATGATCACTTAGAATGCAATATTTGTTATATATGTAAATATTTACAGAGTAAAATTGACAGAATTAAAATCTATTAGTGAACCTGTAACATGTGATACAAGAGTTAATCTTTAATAGTACATGAACCTAGGAAGGTTCAAAGGTGCCAAGGGAAGAGGTTAATATGAGCTATGTAAGTTTCTCACTTATATGTATTTTTCCCTCTCTTTTTTCTCTACATATGTTTGTTGAAATTGTAAAACACTGGCATTACTTGTTCATCTTGGCCTATACAGAACTGAAGTTTTATTGCTGTATCATCTAAGAAAAATAGATATATATTCACAAATTTCCATATATTCCTTTTCTTATCTTCTTTTACAGGAAAACCCACTACAATCTGTGGATTAATGAGAAAAACTGATTTTTGGTTGATAATAAGCTATTGGGATATTGAATTTCCCCAATCATTCTTATTAAATTTTGATTTTGTTGGAGGATATCATTGCAAACCCACCAAACTACTGCATAAGGTGAAATTTTGATCTTGAAGGGAGTTTTTCATTTCCAGTCCAAATACTGTCTTATGGAAATGACATGGGCAATATATAAAATTTCTTTACATTATTCCTTCACTTACTGTGTGTTTCATGTTTTGTTATTACTGAATATTCTGGATTATATAACAGTCATAAAAATATAATAGAAGTGCAAGATTATGTGGATATAGCCACTATGATAAAGTCCTCCAACACAAGTGAAATAATATCTTTTCAACAAATGTGTATTCTTTGTCTGCCAAATGCCAGATTCTATACTCTGTACAGAAGAAGGAGGGGTTAAAGGGAGAGACACAATGATAGTCCTTGAAGATCTTATAGACTGGTCAGCCAGAAAAAATATGAATGTCAAACAATTACATAAAATAAAGTACACATCAAAAGATACTTTAGATTGAGGTGATGTAGGAGTGATCCCTCATATTTTATTAAAGTAAATTGCAATGAAATATCAAAAACAATCAAATTATTATAATGCAATACTAAAATTGGAAATATATGAGAGTATTCAAAGACTGTAGAACTGAGAGACTGAACTGAACTGAACTGATGGAATCTGGTGCTTTAATATATGGCACTATGATGGGTAGGAAATATACAAAAAGCAAATTCTGCCATAATGTCTTTCCTATAAAAATATAGATGCAGGAGAATTAAGGAAGAAAAGTATGGTCTACTTTATAGACCGTAACTACTGAGAATAAAAATAATCTACCAGATACATAAAGTCCTTGGGCTTCCCAGGTGGCGCTAGTGTTAAAGAACCTCAGATTTAATCCCTGGGTCAAGAAGATCCCCTGGAAAAGAGCATGGGAAGCCACTCTAGTATTTTTGTCTGGAGAATCCCATGAACAGAGAAATCTGGCATATTATAATCCGTAGGGTTGCAAAGAGTGGACACAATTAAAATAACTTATATCTCATGTACATGAAGCCCTTACACACTGCCAAAATATAGTGTTTCAGAAATATTGGCTACCATGACTTTCTTTTTCAGTGAACTTTTGGCCAAAGGAATTTGTCTCTGAAATCAAAAAAAGAAGAAAATATTAAAATAGTATTTGAAGTTTTAAGCCATGTCACCAGTATCTAGACTAGAGGGATTTTTTCTGGAGGGGTGTGTGTGTGTGTGTGTGTGTGTGTGTGTGTGTGTGTGTGTGTGCATGTGTGTGTGTGAATGTATGTGTGTATACTGGCAAACTCATATTTTTTTCCAAAAACTTTGGGAATGCACTTCAGTATTTTTTCTGATCTTATCTGAGGTGAAAAAACTGCACAACACAAAACAGACCAGAAATCATTGCATCCTGATAATACAATTTATGAAAATAAACCTCTGTCAGGTGCTAGTGGTAAAGTACTGGCCTGCCAATGCAGGAGATGTAAGAGTCGCAGATTGGATCCCTGGATCAGGAAGATCCCCTGGTGGAGAGTATAGCAAACAATTCCAATATTCTTGCCTGGAGAATCCCAAAGACAGAGAAACTTGGTAGACTATAGTCCCTAGGTGTGCCAAAAGTTGGAATCAAGTGACATTACTTAGTGCTTATGGCACAATGCCTAATTTCATTAGGTATAGTTCCATTTCAGCCATGTAAACAGCCTGATTTCTTAAGTATCACAGTTGGTAAAGAATCTGCCTGCAATGCAGGAGACCCAGATTCTACTCCTGAGTAGGGACGACCCCCGGAGAAGGAAATGGCAAGCCACTCCAGAATTCTTGCCTGGAGAGCTCCATGGACAGAGGAGCCAGGCAGGCTACAGTTCATGGGATTGAAAAGAGTCAGCTGTGACTGAGACACTAACTCTCAACTTTCACTTTTCAAGCTGCGTGATCTCACAAACCAGGTTTGGAAACAAGTATAGTAAGGTAAATACCAAGGAGAAAGGGACTGATTTAGCATTAACCTTCACAATGTTGTGTTGCTCAGCTGTTCAGTCATATCTGACTCTTTTCGACCCCATGAATTGCAGCATGCTTGACTTCCCTGCTCTTCCACAGACTCATGTTCATTGAGGCAGTAAGGCCATCCAAACATCTTGTCCTCTATCATCCCCTTCCTCACTGCCTTCAATCGTGCCCAGCATCAGGGTCTTCACATTGGATGACCAAAGTACTGGAGTTTCAGCTTCGCATTGGTCCTTCCAATGAATATTCAGGACTGACTTTCTTTCTGGTGGACTGTGTGAATCTCCTTGCAGTCCAAGGGACTCTCAAGAGTCTTCTCTAACACCACAGTTCAAAAGCATCAATTCGTCTGCACTCGGCATTCTTTATAGTCCAATTCTCACATTCATAAATGACTACTGGAAAAACCATAGCTTCAATTAGATGGACTTTTGTCAGCAATGTCTCTGCTTTTTAATATGCTGTCTAAGTTGGTCATAGCTTTTCTTTCAAGCAGCAAGCATCTTTTAATATTGTGGCTGCAGTTTCCATCTGCAGTGATTTTGTAGCCCAAGAAAATAAAGTCTCTCACTGTTTCCATTGTTTCCCTATCTATATGCCATGAAGTGATGGGACCAGACGCATGATATTAGTTTTTTGAATGCTGAGTTTCAAGAAAGCATCAAATCTTTGATGTTCAGGCTTCTTTATAATCCAGTGATAAAGTAACCACGTGCCAATGCTGGAGCTACAAGAGATGTGGGCTCAATTCCTGAGTCAGGAAATCTGCTGGAGTTTTTCAGTAGCTCAGTCATATCTGACTCTTTGCCACCCCATGGACTGCCACACACCATCCTTCTCTGTCCTTTACCATTTTCCAGAGCTTGCTCAAAGTTATTTCCATTGAGATGGTGATGCCATCCAACCATCTCATCCTCTGTCATCTCCTTCTCCTACTGCCTTCAATCTTTCCCAGCATTAGGTCTTCTCTGAGTCAGTTCCTTGCATTAGGTGGCCAAAGTAGTGGCCCTTCAGCATCAGTCCTCCTAATGAACATTCAGGGCTGATTTCCTGTAGGATTGGCTGGTTTGATATCCTTGCAGTCCAAGGGACTCTCAAGAGTCTTCTACAAGACCACAGTTCAAAACCGGCACAATAGGATCCATATTTAAAAATGTAAATTAAAGTTTTCTTAATGTTATAAACCATAATTAGTTCTTAGATAGCTTGATCAGGTGTTTTACCCAATAAGTCACACTTTCATGGGTTAAAATCCATCAAAAATAAATAGCTTACAGGCAAAATCTGTCACATTCACTGTATATCATAACATCAGTATCCTTAAAATATCTGGGCCAAGATCATAAATAAAATCAAATTTATACTCAACATTTAAACATCCCAGGACTATTTGCAGCTTTTTAAGGAACCTCCACACTGTTTTCCATAGTGGCTGTACTAGTTTGCATTCCCACCAACAGTGTAAGAGAGTTCCCTTTTCTCCACATCCTCTCCAGCATTTATTGCTTGTAGATTTTTGGATTACAGCCATTCTGACTTGTGTAAAGTGATACCTCATTGTGGTTTTGATTTGCATTTCTCTGATAATGAGTGATGTTGAACATCTTTTCATGTGTTTGTTAGCCATTTTTATGTCTTCTTTGGAGAAATGTCTGTTAAGTTCTTTGGCCCACTTTTTGATTGGGTTGTTTATTTTCCTAGAATGGAGCTGCAGGAGTTGCTTGTATATTTTTGAGATTAGTTGTTTTTCCGTTGCTTAATTGGCTATTATTTTCTCCCATTCTGAAGGGTGTCTTTTCACCTTGCTTATAGTTTCCTTTGTTGTGCAGAAGCTTTTAATTTTAATTAGGTCCCATTTGTTTATTCGTGTTTTTATTTCCAATATTCTGGGAGGTGGGTCATGGAGTATCCCGCTTTGGGTTATGGCAGAGAGTGTTTTGCCTATGTTATCCTCTAGGAGTTTTATAGTTTCTGGTCTTATGCTTAGATCTTTGATCCATTTTGAGTTTATCTTTGTGTATGGTGTTAGAAAGTGTTCTAGTTTCATTCTTTTACAAGTGGCTGTCCAGTTTTCCCAGCACCACTTCTTAAAGAGGTTGTCTTTTCTCCATTGTGTATTCTTGCCTCCTTTGTCAAAGATAAGGTGTCCATAGATGCGTGGATTTATCTCTGGGCTTTCTATTCTGTTCCATTGATCTATATTTCTGTCTTTGTGCCAGTACCATACTGTCTTAATGACTGTGGATTTGTAGTATAGCCTAAAGTCAGGTAGGTTGATTCCTCCAGTTCCATTCTTCTTTCTCAAGATTTCTTTGGCTATACGAGGTTTTTTGTATTTCCATACAAATTGAGAAATTATTTGTTCTAATTCTTTGAAAAAGACCTCTAGTAGCTTGATAGGAATTGCATTGAATCTATAGATTGCTTTGGGTAGTATACTCATTTTCACTATATTGATTCTTCCAATCCACGAGCACGGCACATTTCTCCATCTATTTGTGTCCTCTTTGATTTCTTTCATCAGTGTTTTATAGTTTTCTATATACAAGTCTTTTGTTTCTTTAGGTAGAAATACTCCTAAGTATTTTATTCTTTTTGTTTCGATGGTGAATGGAATTGTTTCCTTAATTTCTCTTTCTGATTTCTCACTGTTAGTGTATAGGAATGCCAGGGATTTCTGTGTGTTGATGTGTGGAGGTTCCTTAAAAAGCTGCAAATAGTCCTGCCATATGACCCAGCAATCCCACTGCTGGGCATATACACCAAGGAAACCAGAATTGAAAGAGCCACGTATACCCCAATGTTCATTGCTGCATTGTTTACAATAGCCCGGACATGGAAGCAACCTAGATGCCCATCAACTGACGAATAGATAAGAAAGCTGTGGTATATATACACAACGGAATATTACTCAGCATTAAAAAAAAATTCATTTGAAACAGTTCTACTCAGATGGACGAAACTGGAGCCCATTATCCAGAGTGAAGTAAGCCAGAAGCAAAACAACAATACAGTATATTAACACATATATATGGAATTTAGAAAGATGATAACGAGAACCCAAGATGCGAGACAGCAAAAGGAATGCAGATATATAGAATAGACTCATGGACTCTGTGGATGAGGGCAAAGGTGGGATGATATGGGAGAATGGCATTGAAACACGTTAATTATCATATGTCTAATCAATTGCCAGCCCAGGATTGATGCTCGGGGCTGGTGCATCGAGATTTCAAGGGGGGAAGGGAGGAGGGAGGGAGGAGGGAGGGGGGTTCTGGAGGGGGATCATATGTAAACTCATGGTGATATCATGGCATTGTATGGCAAAAACAATAAAAGGGGAAAAAAAACAAATAAAAACTGAAAAAAAATAAACATCCCATATAAAAATAATGATAATATATGATATTGCAATTTCATTAGGGTTTGAATAAAAATAGGAAAAAATAAGCAATGGGAAGTTTTGAAAAAAGCTATTTCCTTAACAGAGATGAAATTAATGTTGCATACTCAGCATTAGCAGAGCATGAGCTAGGAAGAAAAAAGAAGTAAACTTTTAAGACAAGAAAAAATACTTTCAGGAGTCTTTGTCTCTTTCAGACAATTACTGTAATATCATGACAAGTTTAATAGATTAGAGTCTTAGCTGAGGCTTAAATTTAGGGAACTATGGGTATTGGGAATTTGAAACACCAATAAATAAATAATAAATCATGGTTAATAAATTGAGAGTTCTTATTTAATTATATAGAGATGATTTAACAAGAATGCTTTTCTTCTTTTCCATAGCAATTATACATAACCTTTAATCTGTTCATATTATCATGAAAAAGGGAAAAGTGAAAGTATTAGTCATTCAGTTGTGTACAACTCTTTGCCATCCTATGGACTATAGCCCACCAGGCTCTTCTGTCCATGAAATTCTTCAGGTAAGAATATTGGAGTGGATTGCCATTCCCTTTTCCAGGGGATCTTCCCTACCTAGGAATTGAATCCGGGTCTCCTGCCTGGCAGGTGGATTCTTTGCCATCTGATCTACCAGGGAAGCCCCATTACCTCTATATTATCATAGGTATCCTTATAAGAGAAAAGCCTATGTATCAGAAGACATGACCCGAAAACTGCTAAGAAGAAAAGTAGATCAATTGAGTAACGAATACATTGAAGAAAGAATGACATACAAATTCATGAAGCTGAGCTACAGACTGCTTTTCATTTTAAATACCTATCTTTTGTCAACTTCTCTAAAACAAACCAAAAAAGAAAAAGAAAAAAAATGTTGATCTTGCTGGGCTAGGATTATTTAACTTATTATAGGAAACAGGAACGGCACTTTGCCAGAGTTTCCTCAATTTTCAGTAAAAGGAAATCAGAGAAGGGTAATCTAAGGTGTTGAGTTCTGGTTGGTGATATTAAGGAGGACTTGGTAATGTAAGGAACAGGTTGGAATTTAGCAAAGTTGAAGGCATAGCTTTGGATTTCTGGACACAGTGAGGTCTTAAATCTTGTTCTGGTAAGCAAGTCATATGTTTCAATAAGCATACTATTTTACTTGGGTGTTTATATAATCCTGTCATCCTGGGACAAATTACTAAGCCATTGTTTCTGGATCTTAGCAATCTTTAACAGAGAATGAAAAAAAATTCCTGGCCCTGCTATTGTTTGAGACATGGAATAAAAATTACATTCTCTTCAAAACTCACTTAAGAAAATCAAACCTGTGTTGTCACAATGTGAAATGTTCTTCACTGGAGACTTTCACTTTAGTGACATCTCTTTTTGGTAACTGATAAATAAATCACCATACTTGTTAGTAGTCGATGATAACACATTAGTTAAAGAAAATGAATTGCATATCACACATCTCTTTCTAAAGTGTTTTAATAGTTTAGCATGTTAGAAGATGATGCTATTCTAACAATTCTTTCTTTTTTATTTATTTATTTATTTTTCTTTACATTATCGTGTTGGTTTTGCCATACATTGACATGAATCCGCCATGGGTATACATGTGTTCCCCTTAGAAATGTTTGTATTCATGTTCTTCAAACAAACTAAAGAAAGAATGAATGAAACAAAAACCTCTCTGCTGATTCCCCTTCATAATACAACGGATTATTTCTTTTCAGGAAATCGAAGAGTTCATCCAAAGTTCTGGAGAAGATGGCGTTGTAATACTGAGTTTGGGGTCAATGGTTGAAAACCTTCCAGAAGAAAGGGCTAACATGATTGCATCGACCTTTGCCCAGATTCCATTTGCCTTTGTACTGAATAGCTGCTTGAATGAAACTCTTTAAAGTCTGGAGTGGGTCCATTAGAATCGTTTTTGCAAAGGGGAGAGAAACAGAGAATATCATAACATGATTAGATCAAAATGAATTGGTATATCTGTTTTTTCCTTTGAAGTTGAATTTTAAAATGGTACAAGATGGACATATGTGCTTAAATGTTCCAATTCCAGTTTTACTTTGTTCTGAGAGATATTTCTATCTTAGAGATTATTTGTGAGGTTCTAGTGGTATTAAGTTAATAGTAAGAACACAACAACATCCAAATCTTACCCCAAATAAGAATTTTTCCCAGAGGACTTCCTGGGGGGACTGCGGAAGTTCTGAGCAGCTGAGAGGTATCCTGTTACAGTTCAATTGGTAGCTGCACTTGAATTTTGATGTTCAAACAAATTTTGAAAAAGGCTGTGTTGGAGCATAAAAATTAAAATCCTTCCTCCTACTCCTGCTCCCTCTTTTTCCAAGATGAAAACAGCATGTGTCTTAAAACCAGTCGTAGAGGAAAAGATCAAGAGCAAAGCCTGGGCTCCAGGTTTTTTTCTTGTTAAAGCAGAAAAATATGACAGGAAGGAGCATCAGCTCCAATTTTAAGGTCTCTTAGTCCTGCCCATTAGCAGCTTGACCTAATCAACATACTATTCTGACTGGATTAACAACTGCTTTCTCAGAGGCGGGGAGAAAGAGAGGCAAAAACTGGGAAGCATGGAAGAGTCAGTGCTAGTGGAGAAAAAAATTAGAGAAGCACTTCCTGCTAAAGTCCTATAATTATTTTTATGGCAGTATAAATTCATCAGTACTCATTCACTAGCTGTGAACTACTTGCCCTGAACTGCACCAAACAACCCTTACTATTTTCATCTTCGAGAACCTGGAGTCAGGCTGACAGCCTTGACAAGTAATATACAGCTACATGCCTTAAACATAAAAAAACATTACTCCACTAATCTAAAATTTGGGGGTATTTCATCCCATTGAGAAATGAGAATTTCAGCATCAGTGATTTCTTTGGGGTAGACATAGCATCACTGATACATTATAAATTAGTATTTTCTATTGTAAAAAATGCAATTAGATCTCTTAACAGCACAAAGTTCTAATTTGCTTATTTCAGTTTATAATGATCAGTGAAAATTAATGTGGCACTCTCTCTTTTTTTTTTTTTTAATTTTCTTTACTTTATTGTGTTGGTTTTGCCATACATTGACATGAATCCGCCATGGGTATACATATCTCTTTTTAAAAAAATGCAAAATGTATTGCTTTTATTATTCTGCAATTCCTAACTTTGTAAAAATATGTGCATGGATATTTCCACTATTAATATCTTTGGAGGAAAAAAAATGAAATAATGTCTTAGAAATTTTACACTTCAAAGATTATAGGGAGTGATTCTCCAATATGCAGTGTAAAATAATTTATATTCTCTCCCTAGTTGAAGAAATTTTATCTCATTATACCACATAGAAGAAAGTATACTATTGTTCACAATATGAAATAGAAAGATACACATTTCCATCAAAATACTTCATGGAGAAAATAAATATAAGCAAATCTTCACTGATTTCTCTCAGAAACTGCTGAGCAAGCAAAGTATTTTCTAGATTCAAACCACAGGTCTTTTATATAAGATAGTCACATGAAATGAAGTTGCAGAAATTTCAGTCAGCTTTGTGTATACACTACAGTTCTGATTGATTCCTGAATGCTTGTAACTATTAAATTACATTATTTACAAGCTAATTTCCCTCAAGTCTTTAACACTAGTCATAGCATGTTGTAGTAAACAAAATGATAAGTTGATCAACAGGGTCCCAGATTTTCGCTGCTTTGACTTTTTTTGTACTATCATTTAATATTATTTAACATTCCTAAGCAGAAATGCCCACATCTGTTCACTGAAAGAAGTGGGGCAAGATGACTTCTTATTAGATTTTAACTTAAAAAATGCTATGAGCCTGTAATCTTATTCCTGAAGTTGAATCTTTTCTTAGTCTTAATAGGTTGTGTGGAGATTCAGTGGGAAGAAACAAGATACATTAGGAAACAACACTCAACTTTTTAAGTGGATCCCACATAATGATCTTCTTGGTAAGAAGGTGGTAAAGAAAATACTAAATTCTAACTAAATCTCAGAGACAATAGTGGAACAGAAAGGTAAAACATCAACACTAGATGATAATTATCTTTCATCTATAAATTTTCGATAGCTTCTTGACTGGTCTTGTCTCCCCACTCTTGTATCTCAGCTCTACTACTATTGTAGCGCTTTTATCTAAGTTCAGTTTAGTTCAGCCGCTCGGTTTTGTCTGACTCTTTGGACCCTATGTTGACTGCAGCATGCCAAGCCTTCCTGTCCATCACCAACTACCAGAGTTTACTCAAACTCATGTGTATTGAGTTGGTGATGCCATTCAACCATCTCATCTTCTGTCGCCCCCTTCTCCTCCTGCCTTCAATATTTCCCAGAATCAGGGTCTGTTCAAATGAGTCAGTTCTTCGCATCAGGTGGCCAAAGTATTGGAGTTTCCTCTTCAACATCAGTCCTTCCAATGAATACTCAGGACTGATTTCCTTTAGGGTGGACTGGTTGGATCTCTTTGCAAGCCAACCGACTCTCAAGAGTCTTCTCCAACACCACGATTCAAAAGCATCAATTCTTTGTTGCTCAGCTTTCTTTATAGTAAACATTCATACTTTTTTGTGAACTTTCAGTAACTCACATTGCCTAAAAAACAAAGTGCATCTGATAGAAAATGACTTTGTAATCAGCATATCCATCATTTTCCCTCTATTGCCAAACACCCCCTGAGATTCTCCATACACTATCAGAATGAATCATTCCCTCTATTCCTAAGAAACAATGTTTCTTCACCTCTATCATTTTGGGCGTGGTGTTCTTTGAATCAAGAATCAGTCCACACTTGTCCTCTGGACAAAACAACTCTGCACTAACATTCCCTCTAATGTATAACTTTTTCTCATTTTCTCAGACAGACGTCTTTTGGAAATCCACAGATGTTTGCATGATCTCATGAGCATAGCAATCCTCAGAAGAAAGCATTGCCCTCTTTATTGACTTATACTGTTAATTTCTATTTCTAACCATGGGACTCAGAATTTATTGTTCTCATTGATCTCTTTCTTGGGTCACCCAAAAACCAAAGCTTTTATCACTCATGGTGGTAAAATCTGAAGCCATTTACCATGTGATTCCCATGGTGGGACTCCCTATGTTTGTTGACTAATCCAATAATACTGCTCACATGGAGGCCAAGGGAACAGCTATTAAACTTGAACACAATGTCAAGTGCATTGCTTAGTGTACTGAAGACTGTCATTTATGACCCTTCATGAGTATAGCATTTCTTTAAGTAGTGTCTATAGATCGATAAGTTCTCTTTTCAACAGTAATATAAGTTTATTTCCCTTATTTTAAAATAATTAAATTATATAACCAATCTGAATTTCACTTTTACATTCAGCCAGTTGTTTCAAAGTTGCTTTTTAATCCTATCAATTTAGTGAGCAACTGCTGCTGTTCAGATGCTAAATTGTATCCAGTTCTTTGCAACCTCATAGATTATAGTCTGCCAGGCTCCTCTGTCCATGGGATTGCCCAGGCAAGAATACTGGAGTGGGTACCATTTCCTTCTCCAAATGAGCAACTAATTAGTGCAATAATTTTCCATGCCAAAAAAAAAAAAAAGGACAAGAAATCTGGAATCTATAGAGCTTATTGTAACAAGCATGCATTTTTTTAAAAGTATGACAGAATCTATACAAGGGTTCCCTGATGGCTAAGTGGTAAAGAATCTGCCTGCAATGCAGGAAACACAAGAGACATGGGTTTGATCCCTGGGTTGGGAAGATCTCCTGGAGGAGGAAATGGCAACCCACTCCAGTATTCTAGTCTGAAAAATCCCACAGATGGAGGGGCCTGGTAGGCTACAGTCACAAAGAGTTAAGACACAACTGAGTGACTAAGCATACAAAGCCCATCATAGAACACTGAAAAATAAGAAAGAAATTATTTCAATTCAGTGCTTGAAATTTCTGAAACTCTAAAAATACTAAGAATTACTAATCTTCCTGTCTCTATAGGTTTTCTTATTCTGAACATTTTATTTAAATAGCATCATACAATATGTGGTCATTTACAACTGACTTCTTTTTCTTAGCAAAAATTTTTTAGTTAGATCTATATGGCAGCATGTACCAGACATTCTATTAATACATTCATCAGTTGATGGACATTTTATTTTTTTTAAACTTTTGTCTATAATGAAAAGAATCTACAAATGCTGTTACACATGTTTGTGTGAACACAGGTTTTTACTGCTTTTTGGTAGCTATCTAGACATCAAACACTGAGTCATAGGATAATTTTATATTTATGAGAAACTACCAAACTCTTTTTCAAAGTGATCACATCATTCTACATTTTCACCAACAGTGTATGAGGGTTCAAATCCTCCATATCATTGCCAACACATGTTATTATCTATTATAATTTTTTATTATAGGCATGGTAATGAATATGATCACTCTTTGGTCTTGATTTACATTTTCCTTAGGGCTACTAATGCTGAGAATATTTTAATGTATCATTTTAGAGACATGTCTCTTCCAATCCCTTATCCACTTTTTAATTTGGTTGTCTTTTTATTATCGAGCTATTAGAACTCTTATATGTCATATACAATAGTCTCTTTTAAGATATATGGTTTGCAAATATACTCTCCATCAGTAAGTTATTTTTCTCTTGCCAGTGTCCTTTGAAGTACATTTTTTTATGAAAATTGATAGAATACATCTTTAATAATTAAATATTTCCATACTTTATTGAATCTGTTAAAACTGTTAAAATTTCCCACAAAGGAAACTCTCAGCTCAGATGCCTTCATCAGTAAATATTTCCAAATAATTAAGAAAGGAATACTACTGATCTTCCACAAACTCTTCTAGATAATTCAAACATATTACCACTTCCCAGGTCATTTTATGAGGCCGTAATCCCTAATGCTAAAAACAGATAAGGACATTACAGGAAAACAAAAAATTTTAACATAATTACTTCCATATGTCAAATACAAAAGAACTAGAATGCCATATAAAAAGTACAGAATACCTTGATCAAAAAGGACTTATTCCAGTATTGAAAGTTTGTTTATATGTAAGAAAATAAGTCATATAATTCAATAAATTGTCAACATACAAGAGAAAAATATTATGACCAGTCCAATGATAAAATAATTGATAAAAGTCAACATCCATTCATGATACAAAAGAAATATTTTGAAAACTAAAAATAGAAATTTCCTCAATCTTACAATAGATATATTAAAATATCTATATAAAATATTACACTTTCTGGAAAAATATATACAGCTTTATCCCCTTCATTAGTAATCAAGAAAATATAAATTAAACCTCAATTTTGCTTCATCATAAAAGCTAAAATTTGAGAACTGTCACAACCAAGCATTGATAAGAATGTGGAGAAATAGGAACATTTCCATACTGCTGATGAGAACACAAATTAATAAACCACTTCAGAAAACTGTTTAGTAATATTAAAGAGACCTAAACATACATGCAGCCTTCCCTCAGCAATTTCACTCTTAGATATATAACTAATAAACATGTATAAATATATAAACCAAAATACGTATATAAGAATAATTGCAACCACATAACTAGTAATGACCAAAAAACTGTTAGCAATCCAAATGCCCAATGATCAAAAAGTGGATAAATTATTTGTGATATTATCAAACAAGGGAATACTATACAACAGTGGAATCAACCAACATTTACACAAGACAGACACAAATAACTACATACCATGTGATTCCAATATGTACACAAGTTAAATCGTTGCATGGTGTTAGACGTCAGGGTAGTCCTTAATCTGGGGAAGAGAGAAGTGTCTGGAAGCTTCCATCAGGAAGGAATACCTTTCAGTAGTTTATAATATTCTACAGCCTGAAATGGGTAGGAGTTATATTTGTGTTTCATTTGGTGATAACTTTCTAGCTTATTTGAGTTTTGAGCTGTTTACTTGGAATTTGTGCAGTTTTCATACATGTTTCATACTTAAAGGTTTATTTTAGAAAATATAACACATTTTAAAATGTCTACAGACTAAGTAGCAAAATAAAAAAGTGACGAAACAAACAAAAACAATGGAAGAATTGCCCTTGACTACTATCTTAATATGATCAAGAAAAGTCACTCTGCACTCTGAACATAATACTGAGACAAAGGCTTCAGTCAAGAACTTGAAACAAGCTCCAGGGTGTTGTGGAGCAGAATATTCCATAAGGACAATGGGACTTCAAGTTCAAAGGTGCTAAGGTGAGAAAACATTTGCAACATCAAGGAACAGCTAGAAGGCCAGTGTGCCTACAACAGAGTGCCTGAACAAAGTGATCAGAGATGAGATTACCAGGGGTCTGAGCATGTAGGATACTATGGACCAAAGAATAGATTTGAGTTTCATTCTAAATGTGATAAGAAGCTAGATGGAGATTTTGAGTAGAGAGATGTAATAACCCAATATGTATCTCCAAAAAATATTTTTTCCCACTGGTGGAAAATAGGTGGTGGAATGGAGAAGAGTCAGAGCACCTGGACTGGTTAGGAGTCATTTCATTTTTTATTACACTATTATTCTGTTCTATTATACTACCACAAGAGCATCATCCCGAACTCCCCTTTCCACTGTTCAACTTACAGTGTTTGGAATGGATCTTATCAATTCCTATGGTAGAAAAGATTGAATTTTTCCACCTGACCTTCCACTTTCACTTTTTAAATAACTGTCAATCGTAAAATTTCAATTTAAAAGTGAAACTTTCAATGAGGACCAACTAAATATAGACCACTACCTCTGTAATTGCAGCTTCCCTTGCTCTCAGCTAGTAAAGAATCCGCCTGCAATGCCAGAGACCTGGGTTCGATCCCTGGGTTGGGAAGATCCCCTGGAGAAGGGAAAGACTACCCCCTTCAGCTTTCTGGCCTGGAGAATTCCATGGACTGTACAGTTCATGGAGTCGCAAAGAGTTGAACAGGTCTGAGTGACTTTCACTTTTCTGTAATTGTGTATTTGCTTTGAATAATTTGTATGACACTTTTGAAAACCATCTATACCATTGGTATGCTTAAGTAAGGTAGCTTCCTTTTAATGTTGGTATCTTTGTACTTCTTTAGATAGAAAGAAAATGCTATGAGGCTGTCAAGAATTCACCATGATCAGCCTGTAAAGCCCCTGGACTGAGCAGTCTTCTGGATTGAGTTTGCCACCTGCTACAAAGGAGCTAAGCACCTGCCGCCAGCTGCCCACGACCTCACCTGGTGCTAGTACCACTCTCTGGACGTAATTGGGTTCCTGTTGGCCTGTGTGCAGCTGTTATATTTGTCATCACAATGTGCTGTCTGTTTTGTTGCTGAAAGTTTGCTTAAACAGGAAAGAAGGAAAAAAGGGAATATCTGTATCTGAGAACTGGAACCTGTTTACTCCATAGATGGAACTTGTCCAACAAGGAGTTATGATAAAAATCCTGTCCTCTTGTGACAAAACAACTTTTCACAATTCAGCACCTCAGATTAAAGTTTATTTTTAAGGGATTTTCTGTTTAAGACTTGAAGTAAGTCATGCCAAGAGAAAAGTTGGTGAAAAATAAAATAAACATGAAACTATATGGGTATATATTGAAATTTATTTTTTAACTTAAAAGTTATACTGAAAAGAGACCTTTGAATATAATAGTGTTTTACATGTTGTGTATAGACACAAGAGATCCAACCAGCCCATCCTAAAGGAGATCAGTCCTGAGTGTTCATAGGAAGGACTGATGATGAAGCTGAAACTCCAATATTTTGGTCACCTGATGTGAAGAGCTGACTCACTGAAAAGACCCTGATGCTAGGAAAGATTGAAGGCAGGAGGAGAAGTGGACAACAGAGGATGAGATGGTTGGATGGCATCACCAACTCAATGTACATGGATTTGGGTGAATTCTGGGAGTTGGTGATGGACATGGAGGCCTGGTGTGCTGTGGTTCATGGGTTTGCAAAGACTCAGACATGATTGAGTCACTGAACTGAACTGATAGACACAAGAACAATAAGAAGTCTATTTATAATATCCATATTATTTTGCAGATACTCAGAGTATTTTATCTTTACTTTCGTGCAGAATATTGTAGTTTTATCTTGCTACAGAAACTGTTCAATAATTGGAATTGTGTTTAAAAATTCACAATTTTGTTTCATTTGTAAGACCTCTAAAACTTCTTGGT
Organism: Antilocapra americana; assembly: GCA_007570785.1. Taxonomy (NCBI): domain Eukaryota; kingdom Metazoa; phylum Chordata; class Mammalia; order Artiodactyla; family Antilocapridae; genus Antilocapra; species Antilocapra americana. The sequence goes on from ML660770.1 coordinate 21,166,058, forward strand.
TATTACTGTGCATCTAGCCTCAGCATCACTTCTGATTTAAAACCATGGCAAGCCATTTGCCTTCATCCAGTTTAACTCATTTCCCAATGGAATATTTGTGGAATTAGAAATATAGCAGCTGATACCTGCCTCCTATTTTGTTGTTGTTTAGTTGCTAACACTTGTCCAAATCTTTTGGGACCCCATGAGCTTATATCCCGTCAGATTCCTCTGTCTGTGGAATTTTCCAGGCAAGGATACTGGAGTGGATTGCCATTTCCTACTCCAGGGGATCTTCCCAATTCAGGGACTGAACCAGTGTCTCCTACATTGAAGACAGATTCTCTACCACTGTGCCACCTATGGCGCCCAGTAGGCTTAACTATTCTTCCTCAAATCTATCCTGAAACACAGGCAACCTAAAAAGGATCCGTAGTCATTGTACAGTGAGAACTACTACAAATCTCCAACAAAAAGTCAAACAGTCCAATACACAAATAAATAAAGAATATGAACAAGAAATTGACAGAAGTGAAATGGCCAATGACCTATGAAAAATGACAAAGTGCATTCATGCTTTTAGAAATGCAAGTTAAGTCAATTAGTTATTTTCCTACAAATGACTTGTGGAACAGATATTCTGGTAGAACTATTTCTCTGGAAATGGACATAATTTTTTTCTTTTTTGCTGTTTTTTATTGGAATATATGTTGTTAGTGTCTGCTCTACCATATCATGAATCAACTATATGTATACATATATCCTCTTCCTTGTGAGCCTTCCTTCCTCCCATCCCCTCACTCCACCACTCTAGATCCCACCCCTCTAAGATCACCAAGTTTAGCTCCCTGTTTATAGCAGTTTTCTGCCCCTATCTATTTTACACGTGCTAGTGTATACATGGGCTTCCAAGTTGACACAGTGTTAAAGATTCTGCCTGCCAATGCAGGAGATGCAGATTCCATCTCTGGGTTTGGAAGATCACTGGAGTAGCAAATGACAACCCATTCCAGTATTCTTGCCTGGAAAAACCCATGGACAAAGGAGCCTGGCGGGCTACAATCCATGGAGTCACAAAGATTTGGACATGATTGAGTGACTGAGCACACAAATGCAGTGTAAATATGTCAGTGCTACTCTCTGAACTTGTCCCCTTTCTTCTTCCCCATCTATATGTCCACAAGTCTGTTCTCTATGTCTGCACCTCTATTCCTTCCCTGCAGGTAGGTTCATCAGTACCATTTTTTTTAGACTCTGTAAATCAGCATTAATATATGATGTTTTTACAATTCTATATCTAGTTATCTGTCAGGCAGAAAGATTTGCATAAGGTCATCATTATATTCTGAATACTTGCACTAGCACTTAAATGGCTGTCAGTGAATAAACATACAGCATATGTATGTATGAGTGATACGGTCACACACATGTCAGGTAGATTATACATATACAGGAAGATTATAGGAAATATTGTTGAGTGCTCTCAGTGTCACATTACCAGATAAAGAACAAGTTCTAGGAATTATACAGCATAAGCATGACACTCTCCTTTGGAAATAAAATGAAATATATGTAAATTTATATAACTGCAGAGGAAATGATCTTAAAGAATATACCAAATTTCCAATAATGGGAATTTAAATTTTTATTCTCTAAATTTCATTTTTGACATTCACAATAATGTTTTCACTTATTAATTATGTGACTTTAAAAATAATTGGTGAAATCAACATCTTGATTCATGATATTAAGTCCTAAGATTTTAATATCATGCTATTAATGTATTAATTTCATTCAAAACTTGAAATGAGTGGAAATTTGGGATAATATCAATATCAAATTAGGGCCTTTTTTAGGACACCTAATTTATGATTTAAGTATTATAAATAAATATATTACCACACTGCATTTACAATGTCAATACTTGTAAAACCTTAACTCACAAAAATTTCATTACTGTAGCTTAAGCATCAGTATTTAATGAATTTTTCAATAGCTTAGGGACTTATGCTGGCATTGATCTATACTTAGATTTGTAGTGTTTTGAGACATAACTACAAGTAGTATGACAGCTCTCCCATCGAGTAATTTCCTCTCTTTTGAACTTAAGTCTGGTTGCTGTCTCACAAATGTTTCATAAATGGCTCAGTTATGAAATACAACACATTCTGTCTCCATTTCTCTTTCTGTCCCTGTCTTTATGTATATATCTGTTAATCTTTATCTCTCTCTTTCTCACCTCTCTATCTCCCTACTCTTCATACCCAAAGTTTCCATGATAAATGACCATTTGGTGGAGAGAGACATAGATATGACTAAGAAGTCCCAGTAGTTCCAGGCTTCCACCAGTTTGACTCTTCCCAAATCAATCACTTGGTATGTCCTTCAGATGATTACAACCAGTCATCACAAGACTGTAACCATCTGAGAAACCATGTAAAAGAATCACCTAGCCAAGCCCAGCCAACACCCACAACTATGAGAAATAAAATGATTATTGTTGTTCTAAGCCAGTATATTTAAGGGCAAATTAAATGCACTAATACATAACAAGAACAATAATTACACTTTTGTCATAATATTGCAATTAAAATATAACTGTCAATGTTGCATTTTGAAAATAACTAACCCAGAAAGGGGAGCCACCATGCCATAATGATTTACAGGTTGCGCTTGGAACACAGATAGCCAAAATTTAAGTCCCTGCAAAACTACTACAGAGTTATGTGGAGTTGGGCAAGTTAATCAATGACATTATTTCAGCTGTTTAGTGAAATACAGATTAGGTAGTGATGTTAACTGAGCCTCCCAGTCGGTGCAGTGGTAAAGAGTCCACCTGCCAGTGCAAGAGATGTGGGTTCTATCCCTGAGTCAGGAAGATCCCCTGGAGTAGGAAATGGCTACTCTATTTCCTAAAAATCCCACTCTATTTCCTTGCCTGGAAAATTCCATGGACAGAGGAGCCTGGTGGGCTCCAGTCCATGGAGTCCCAGAGAGGTGGACACAATAGCACTGTGCACACAATTGCTATTTACTGCCTCATGAGGTTGATGAAAGGCTGACTGTGCTAACATTGTTAAGCAGTAAAACTAATTGCTGTATAGAGTGAAATGCAATTTGCATTAACTATTATCATTTAAATGCATAAAAAAATTTCCACAATAATTTTAGTCTTCACATTTACTTGATGCATTTTTTAAAATATAACATGTTTCAAATGTAAATGAAAATAACAACATTTCCTATTAAAGATGTAGGAATGAAATTTATGGTACAGGATTGGATTAAGATGGTAGAGTAGGAGGACAGTGAGATCACCTCCCCCCATAAACATATTAAAAATACATCTTCATGTGGAACACTTCACACAGTAAACTAATTGGAAACTGGCAAAACTCTTTAGCAACCAATGATATAATATAGATTTCCATGTAACTGGTTAAGATGGAAAAATCATAGGTTTGGGACTTTTGCCCCTAGAAAGGACCTGAAAGGAAGAGAAGGTTTGCAGAGACAGACTCTCACTCTGGGGATTAAGTAAGTGGAGCCATAGACTGTACATCCCAGCCCTGAGGTCTCATGTGGAAGTGACAAACCCTTTTGTCTGGTGAGACAGATAGAAAGGCTAGAGAAGCTTAGAATCTGTTCTCAAAGAGTGCACATGTGCTGGCTTGCCAACAGACAGGGTAGGGAAGCTTTGTGCTGGTAGTTGCTGCCTGACTGCACTCCCCAATCCAAGCTGGTATACATCAATTATAAAGATATATACACCTAACATCGGAGATCAAAACACACGAAGCAAAAGATATTGAAGGAGAACAGACTTCCCAGGTGCCCAGTGGTTAGGAATCTGACTGTCAGTGTGGAGGACACCAGTTCAAACCCTGGTCAGGGAAGATCCTACATGCCACAGAGCAACTAAGCCCATACTCCACAACTACTGACCCTGAACTCTAGAGTATGCAAGGTTCACTACTGAAGCCCAAGCACCCTAGAGGTCATGCTCTGCAACAAGAGAGGTTACCATAATGAGAAGCCTGCACACCACAACCAGAGAGTAGCCCCCACTCACCACAACTGGAGAAAGACTCAGTGCAGCCAAAAGTAAATAAATAAATAAATTTGGGGCTTGTCTAGTGGCTTAGATGGTAAAGAATCTGCCTTGAGTGCAGTAGATTCAGGTTTGATCCCTGGGTCCAGAAGATGCCCTGGAGAAAGGATTGGCTACCTACTTCAGTATTCTTGCCTGGAGAATTCCATGGACAGAGGAGCCTGGTGGTCTACAGTCCATGGAGATGGACATGACTGAGCAACTGACACTGAAGCCCAAGCATGCTAGAGTCCATGCTTCACAACGAGATAAGTCACAAAAATAGAAACCTGCATACAAGTAGAGAGTAGCCCCTGCTCACCACAACTAGAGGATCCAGCTCAGACAAAAATAAAGAAATTAATAAATTTACAAAAAAAGAACTTAAGTGAGAAACAAACAACCCAACATTAATATTTGGATGCTATATTGCCTTATGTTCAGTAATAGATATAAAACTAGGCAGAAGATAAACTAGGAAATGGAAAATGGCAATAATGTTATAAACCAACTAGGTTAAAGAGATATCTGCAGAATATCCCATTCAAAATGGGTAACATATGCAATCTACTCAAGTGCACATAACGTTTTCTAAGATAGGTTGTCACTAGGGAATAAAAAAGTCTCAATAAATTTGAAACAACTCCAATCATATGATGTATAGTCTCTGGCCAAAACAGAGTAACAATAAAAATCAATACCAAAAAGAAATTTCAGAAATGTACAAACACATGGCAATTTAGTTTTATCACTTGTGTAGTTATTATGTTTCTGCTCTATTATTACCAAGAAGCTTTCATAATATATATTACAGTAAAACATTCTAAACTAAAATCTTAACATCTATTCCATGAAAAAAAAATCTACATATTAACTCACATGCTATTATTTTTACAGTAGTCTATACAATTTTCAGGAAGCAACAGTTAGAACTGGACAGGGAACAACAGACTGGTACCAAATAGGAAAAGGAGTACGTCAAGGCTGTATATTGTCACGCTGCTTATTTAACTTACATGCAGGGTACATCATGAGAAATGCTGGACTGGAAGAAGCACAAGCTGGAATCAAGATTGCCAGGAGAAATATCAATAACCTTAGATATGCAGACAACACCACCCTTATGGCAGAAAGTGAAGAGGAACTAAAAAGCCTCTTAATGAAAGTGAAAGAAGAGAGTGAAAAAATTGGCTTAAAGCTCAACATTCAGAAAACTAAGATCATGGCATCTGGCCCCATCACTGCATTGGAAATAAACAGGGAAACAGTGGAAACAGTGTCAGACTTTTTTTTTTTTTTTTTTTTTTGGTCTCCAAAATCACTGCAGATGGTGACCGCAGCCATGAAATTAAAAGACACTTACTCCTTGGAAGGAAAGTTATGACCAACCTAGATAATATACTGAAAAGCAGAGACATTACTTTACCACCAAAGGTCTGTCTAGTCAAGGCTATGGTTTTTCCAGTGGTCATGTATGGATGGGAGAGTTGGATGGTGAAGAAAGCTGAGTGCCAAAGAACTGATGCCTTTGAACTGTGGTGTTGGAGAAGACTCTTGAGAGTCCCTTGGACTGCAAGGAGATCCAACCAGTCCATCCTAAAGGAGATCAGTCCTGGATGTTCATTGGAAGGACTGATGTTGAAGCTGAAACTCCAATACTTTGACCACTTCATGCGAAGAGTTGACTCATTGGAAAAGACCCTGATGCTGGGAAGGACTGGGGGCAAGAGGAGAAAGGGACAACAGAAGATGAGATGTCTGGATGGCATCACCAACTCGATGAACATGGGTTTGAGTGGACTCCGGGAGTTGGTGATGGACAGGTAGGCCTGGCGTACTGCCATTCATGGGGTCACAAAGTGTCAAACACGACTGAGCGACCGAACTGAACTGATGCAATTCTCTCTTACATATTAATAACATTGTTGACTTGCATGTGCAAGATCATTAACTTTTAGATCAGTGATAATACTGACAAAACAATAATAAACACTTTAATATCATGCAATGTTTATACTTTGCCCTTTCAATTGATTTCCACAGCTGCTGACTACTCATAAAATTTAGTTATTTGAAGTGTAGGAATTAAATTTTAACTTCCTGATTGATTTCTCCTTGGATATAAACATGAGCAATACCAAAATGATAGAATATTTTTTAAGTCCTGCATATGAGCAAGATGTCTATGAAATCGCTCTCACTTCTGCTGCTGCTACAGCTGACCTGCTACTTTAGCCCTGGGTGTTGCGGAAAGGTGCTAGTGTGGCCAGTGGAATTTAGTCACTGGATGAATATGAAGGCAGTTCTGAATGAATTAGTCATGAGGGGTCATGAGGTGACTGTTCTAATATCTTCAGCTTCCACTATTACAGATGCCAACAAACCATCTGCTTTTAAGTTTGAGGTTTTCCATGTGTCTTTAGCTAAAAGTGATTTTGAAAATGCTGTCGGAAATTTGATTGAGAAATGGACATATATGGCTAAAAGTTCATTTTGGACAAATGTTTCATCATTTAGAGAACTGAAAAGCTTACTTTGGGAATTTTCAGGAATGCTTATGAAAATCTGTAAAGAAGTTGTTTCAAAAAAGAAACTTATAACAAAACTACGGGAATCAAGATTTGATGTCCTTCTTGCAGATGCTGCTGGACCCTGTGGTGAGCTGCTGACTGAGATACTTAGAATACCTTTAGTGTACAGTCTCCGTTTCTCACCTGGCTATTTGTTTGAAAAGTATAGTGGAAAACTTCCATTCCCACCATCCTATGTACCTGTTACGTTTTCAGCATTAAGTGATCACATGACATTCATGGAAAGGGTCAAAAATATGATTTATGTACTTTATTTTGACTTCTGGTTCCAGACATTTGATGAGAAGAAATGGAATGAGTTTTACAGTGAAATACTAGGTAAGTTATCTTTTTTGTTGTTAGCATGAAGTCCTAATTTTCCAAGTGCCTTGGAAGGTGGCCACATAAACATAAAGCCACAGGATTTTTTGTCTTACGAGGAAATGAAAATATCAAATGACTTATCAATCACATAAATACTATGGAAACACTTAGATCATAGAGTAATGTAGAAACCTGTGGCCCGTTACTTGTACAGGACACTCCAGGAAATTGTAAACCACAAATTGAAGCACTTAGGATTTCTCCAAGCAATTACATATGTACATGAAACTTCATCTTTTAACTTAAAAAAGTCCCTGGAAACCTTATAAAATATCTTGATAAATGAAGACAAGTAGATTAAGGAATTACAAACACATTTGTAGTGTGAATATCTAGGTAGCATTTAGAAATTGTTTCTACTTGTGTAACTCAGTTTCCATAATATGTATTATATTATTCATTATACTCATACAAGTTTCCCAATCATATTTCATTATATCATATCATATTATATTATATGTACATATACAAACATATATATTTGCTTGATCAAAGAACATACACTTTCAAACATCTTTCTCTATATTATTGCAAATTTCTCTCCCCATATTACCTAATATATTCATATGGCAATATTCTCATTTGATCTAGCATTTGTGTTACTTTTGTTTTTGTTTTTCCTTAAAGGAAGACCCACTACATTTTTAGAAACAGTTGGAAAAGCTGATATATGGCTCATTCGAACCTACTGGGATTTTGAATTTCCTTACCCAGTGCTGCCAAATTTTGAACTTGTTGGAGGCCTCCACTGCAAACCTGCCAAACACCTGCCTAAGGTCACCTACTCCTCTTTGTTGTGCTTTGTTAACTTTGCATTTTCAGAAAGAATAATCTTACAAATTTCTATAATTTTGATTACAGTGAATCATATATAGGAAGCTGCATAAAGTGATCTTCCAGTTAGAAACTGATATAATTCCATACCAACACAGGTATCTTAATTTCATTATCATTGCAAAATAAAGTGGGATACCTGGGAGACTTTGAGAATATGTCAGTTAAATTAAGGCCTTGATAATTCAGCATAACAGAAATAAAATATTAATTAAATAATAAGACAAGAATAGTCCAGAAATCAGTGCTAACATGCAGAGGAATGATGTGGACACTGTTTCTGCCACCAGACACTCTATCTAGAAAGACAGAATGAAAGCAAGTAATAAAATGTGTTACTATAAGGAAAGATCAAAATGCCAAAGAAACATCCAGCAGAAATCATAGACTATATCTTGGAGGCATTGATAATTATGGTGAATTCTAAAGGATGCTCAGGAATAACTGAAGGTATGGAACATTGACATTTTAGGAGTCGATGAAGTAAAATGGACTGAAATGGGTGAATTTAACTCAGATGATCATTATATCTACTACTGTGGGCAAGAATCCCTTAAAAGAAATGGATTAGTTATCATACTCAACAAAAGAGTCTGAAATGCAATACTAGGATGCAATATCATAAATGACAAAATTATCTCTGTTCATTTCCAGAGCAAACCATTCATGGTAATCCAAATCTATACCCTGACCAGTAATGCTGAAGAGGCTGAATTGAATGGTTCTATAAAGACCTATAAGACCTTCAGAATTAACACCCCAAAAAGGTGTCTTTTTCATTATAGGGGATTAGAATGCAAAAGTAGGAAGTCAAGAAACACCTGGAGTGACAGGCAAATTTGGCCTTCAAGTATAGAATGAAGCAGGGCAAAGGCTAATAGGGTTTTGCCAGGAGAATGCACTGGTCATAACAAAAACCCTCTTCCAACAACACAAGAGAAGACGCTACACATGGACATCACCAGATTGTCAACACCAAAATCAGACTGGTTATATTCTTTGCAGCCAAAGATGGAGAAGCTCTATACAGTCTGCCAAAACAAAAGTGGGAGCTGACTGTGACTAGGTCATGAGCTCCTTATTGCCAAATTCAGACTTAAATTGAAGAAAGTAGGGGAAACCACTAGACCATTCAGGTATGACTTAAATCAAATCCCTTATGATTACATAGTGGAAGTGAGAAATAGATTCAAGGGATAAGATCTGATAGACAGAGTGACTAAAGAACTATGGACGGAGGTTCATGACGTTGTACAGGAGACAAGGATCAAGACCATCTCCAAGAAAAAGAAATGTAAAAAAGTGAAATGGCTGTCTGAGGAGGTGTTACAAATAGCTGTGAAAAGAAGAGAAGCAAAAAGCAAAGGAGAAAAGGAAAGACATACCCATTTGAATGCAGAGTTCCAAAGAATACCATAGAGAGGAAAGAAAGCCTTCCTCAGTGATCAGTGCAAAGAGATAGAGGAAAACAGTAGAGTGGGAAAGACTAGAGATCTCTTCAAGAAAATTAGAGATACCAAGGGAACATTTCATGCAAAGATGGGCTCAATAAAGGACAGAAATGGTATGGACCTGACAGAAGCAGAAGATATTAAGAAGAGGTGGCAAGAATACACAAAATAACTATGATGACCAAGGTAATCATGATGGTGTGATCACTCGCCTAGAGTCAGACATCCTGGAATGTGAAGTCAAGTGGGCCTTAGGAAGCCCCACTACAAACAAAGCTAGCGGAGGTGATGGGATTCCAGTTGAGCTATTTCAAATTATAAAAGATGATGCTGTGAAAGTGCTGCACTCAATATGCCAGCAAATTTGGAAAACTCAGCAGTGGAAACAGGACTGGAAAAGGTCAGTTTACAGCCCAATCCAAAAGAAAGGCAATGATGAAGAATGCTCAGACTACCACACAGTTGCACTCATCTCACACGCTAGTTAAGTAATGCTCAAAATTATCCAAGCCAGGCTTCAACAGTACCTGAATCATGAACTTCCAGATGTTCAATCTGGACTTAGAAAAGGAAGAGGAAACAGAGAACAAATTATCAACTTCAGCTGGATTAATGAAAAAGCAAGAGAGTTTAAGAAAAACATCTACTTCTGCTTTATTAACTAGGCCAAAGCCTTTGACTGTGAATCACAACAAACTGTGCAAAATCCTAAAAGAGGTGGGAATACCAGACCACCTGACCTGCTACTTGAGAAATCTATATGCAGATCAGGAAGCAACAGTTAGAACTGGACGTGGAAAGACAGACTGGTTCCAAATCAGAAAAGGAGTACATCAAGGCTGTATATTGTCACTCTGCTTATTTAACTTGTATGCAAAGTATATCATGAGAAACACTGGGATGGAAGAAGCACAAGCTCGAATCAAGATTGCCGGGAGAACTATCAATAACCACAGATGTGCAGATGATACCACCCTTATGGCAGAAAGTGAAGAAGAATTAAAGAGCCTCTTGATGAAAGTGAAAGAGGGGAGTGAAAAAGTTGGCTTAAAGCTCACCATTCAGAAAACTAACATCATGGCATCCGGTCCCATCACTTCATAGCAAATAGATGGGGAAACAGTGGAAACAGTGTCAGACTTTATTTTTTTGGGCTTCAAAATCACTGCAGATGGTGACTTCATCCATGAAATTAAAAAACGCTTACTCCGTGGAAGAAAAGTTATGACCAAACTAGGTAGTTTATTACAACAAGAGACATTTCTTTGCTGACAAACATCCTTCTAGTCAAAGCCATGGTTTTTCCAGTAGTCATATATGGGTGTGAGAGTTGGACTATAAAGAAATTTGAGCACCAAAGAATTGATGCTTTTGAACTGTGGTGTTGGAGAAGACTTTTAAGAGTCCCCTGGACTTAAGGTAGATCAAACCAGTCCATCCTAAAGGAAATCAGCCTTGAATATTCATTGGAAGGACTGTTGCTGAAACTGAAATGCCAATATTTTGGCCACCTGATACGAAGAACTGACTGATTTGAGAAGACTCTGATGCTGGAAAAGATTGAAAGTGGGAGAAGGAGATGACAGAGGATGAGATGGTTGGATGGTATTGCCTACACAATGGACATGAGTTTGAGTAAACTCTGAGATTTGGCGATGGACAAATAGCACTATGGCCTGACGTGCTATAGTCTATGGAGTCGTAAAGAGTTGGACATGACCAAGCAACTGAACTCTACTTAACTGAACTGAAGGTAAAGTTAGATACAAAAGAAAAGCATAGTAATGACAGTTACCAAGAAGTCCAAGTTCAGTCTAAACCAGAAGAGGCTGAGTAAAGAGACAGAAAATGCTGGACACTTAAACTGCAGACATATAATTGTAAGGAGTTTGGCACATCTGCTGATGCTGCTAAGTCACTTCAGTCGTGTACAACTCTGTGTGACCCCATAGATGGCAGCCCACCAGGCTCCCCCATCCCTGGGATTCTCCAGGCAAGAACACTGGAATGGGTTGCCATTTCCTTCTCCAATGCGTGAAAGTGAAGTCGGCTACTGGAACATAAAGGAGGAAATTAAAAAGGAAAAAGAAAAGGGAGAGATGATCACATTAAAAATAAAACCACAGGATGTAGTTACCTGGTTGGATAGTAAAGTGGCAAGAGTGGAAAGGGACATCATTTAGCAGGTTGTTGCAAGATAAGGCAGTGATGGAAAACTAGACAAAAATGTCCATAGAGATATAACCACGCCAATTTATAATAATAGCACCAACCTCATATTTTCCTTGAGGGAAAAAAATGTGTTAATACATGTGAAATATCCAAAATGTCATTGGCCCATACTCAATGATCCAGAAGAAATATTAATTATTTTCATTATTTTGTTACTATAACATACTGTCAATAACCCAATGTATACCAGCCACATAGATCTAATTTCTAATTGAAATTGAAATGATTTTCCTAATCATTAAGATTATATTATCCAGCAAACTGTCTGAGAATAAATATCCCATGGAATCTTTTAAAAGCAAATTTTAAAAGTTAACTAAATAGTTAATAAAAATAATTTAATAAATTTAAATTTAATAATTTAATAAATTCAACAAAATTTACTTAACTGACATTTAAATTTTTTTAGTATGAAGAAATTTAAGATTTTGGCAATCAGATGAGCAAGATGAAATGTAAAGTATTTTTTATAAGGATTGAGGCTCCTTACCAGTGCTCTAGATAAAATGAAAAATCTTCTTCAACAATATAAATGCCATAGTAATTTGCAGCCAAATCCAAACCTTACTTGCTTTCACATCAGCATTTAAACCATTCTTCATTTGAAATCCCAGGGGTTTACATCTTACAGCATAAAAGAGACAACTCCATCTATTAAAATAGAACAGATGTTTTCTGCCTACACTGATCCTCTTGTTCAATTGCTTAGTCCTATCCGACTCTGCAACCCCACGGACTGTAGCACACCAAGATTACCTGTCCTTTACCATCTCCTGGAGTTTCCTCAAATTCATGTCATTGAATAGGTGATGCCATCCAACAATCTCATCCTCTATCATCCCCGTCTCCTGCCTTCTTTCTTTCCCAGCATCAGAGTCTTTTCTAACGAGGTGGCTCTTCACATCAGGTGACCAAAGTATTGGAGTTTCAGCTTCAGCACCAGTCCTTCCAAAGAACATTCAGGGTTGATTGCCTTCAGGATTGACTGGTTTGATCTCCTTGCAGTTCAAGGGACTTTCAAGAGTTTTCTCCAGTATCATATAGAAAACCTCAGTAAAACTTCCCTTAAGGAATGCAGGTCTCAACATCATAGTTGCTTAACAGAATGAACACAGAGAAAATCTACCCTGCATAAATAAGAACCATAAATACTGCACAGATTAAAAAAAAGAAAAAAGAATCCACAATTTCTACCATTTGAATCTAAAACCATCTGTAGTTTCAAAACATAAGGAATTCTATTTATAAGGTAATATTCTTTATGAAAAAAACCTAGAATCTAGTCTGTTTTAAGTTGACTTAAGACATAAATAGAAAGCAGGCAATCTTTAGCCAACTGTTTTGTGATCTCTTTTTAAAAATTAATTAATTTTTGTCTGTATTAGGTCTTGGTTGCTGTGCTAGCTTTCTCTAGTTGCAGTGCATGGACTTCTCACTGAGGTGGCTTGCAGGCTCTAGACTTGCAGGCTCAGTGGTTGAGGGGCACCTGCTTAGTTCCCCCTGGGGATGCCCTGAAGCATGTGAGATCTTTCCAAACCAGGGATCAAACACATATTCCCTGCATTGCCAGGAGGGTTGTTAACCACTGGGTCGCCAGGGAGGTCCTCTGAACCCTTAACCGATCATTTTTGTCTACTCTTTATTGATGGTAAAATGAGACTGTCATCTTTTCCAAGGGTAAAATTCAATATCTTTTTTATTTGTATCTATTTTATTCTCTCTGTTTTTTAAACTAATTCCAGTTTTATTGGAATGTAACTCATTAACAATGTTATGATAGCTTCAGGTGGACAGCAGAAGGACTCAGCTATGCACACACATGTCTCCATTTTCCCATAAACTCCCCTCCCATCTAGGCTCCCACATAACATTGAGCAGAGTTTCCTATCTTATCATTTAGGTCCTCGCTGGTTTTCCATTTTAGATATAGCAGTGTGTAATATCTGTTTTGATTGCAAATTGTTTGGATTACCTATGGTAACCTTTCCAGAGTCCAAAGGCTGAGATAAGATAATGAAAGTTCTGTGCTATCTAACCCTATTTTTGAAATTTCCATTTTTTCATTTCAGGAAAGTGATAATGTTAGTAGAAGGGGAGGTTAGGAGAGGAGGAAGACCGAAGGGAAACATGAATAGTAGTATAAGCATGATAAATTAGCAATATTTGCTATTATTATCAAGCTGAAGAAACAAGATTTAATTCCAAGTTAATGACTGTGAGGACTTCATTGCATAAGGAAACTTCTTATTCACACCACTAACTTTTCTAGTAATTATTAGATTCTAAGAAATTTTCTGTACTTTTTAAGGAATTGGGATATTTGACAAAATGCATCAAGTCATAAAAATGCTTATAGATTTTGCTTCACAGTATACTTATATGAAACTATACAGATAAAAATAAGGTGTCCTAACACAATATTTTGGGCAATAATTCAAAAATGTCAACACTGGAAATAATAGAAATAAAGCAATGGTTAAATAATTTATAAATGCTTACATCATACCACTACAATGATTTCATCAAATAATGCTTAATTACTCTGTCGGCTATGAGATTTAGTTGGAAAATAATAAATATAATAAGATTACAATTGTCTTCTAGGATAAAAAATAATGTAAGCTGGAATTGTGATTTTCAATATATATATATATATAATGCATATTTAATGATAGAAGTAGAATAAAGATTAGAATGAAAGCACAAATTTTAGCATAATGTCTTCTATGTTTATTCAGGTTGTCAAAAAAGGCAGGATTTCCTTCTTTCTCATGGATAAATAACACTACATTCTGAGTGTGTGTGTTCATGTGCGTGTTTGTGTGTTATATTTACCACATCGTTTTTATGGATTCATCCATTGATGGGCACTTAAGTTGTTCCATTAGTTATTGTGAATATTGTTGTAATAAACATGAGAGTGCATGTATTTCATCTACCTTGTTTTTATTTCCTTTGGTCATATATGCAGAAGTAGAACTGCTGGTCATACAGTAGATCTATTTTTAGTTTTTTGAGGAAATTTCATTTTGTTTTCAATAAAGTTGGAACCAATTTACTTTCCTATTGCCAGTGTAAAAGTATTCACTTTTATTGATATTCTTACCAACACTTTTCTCTTCTTGGTGGTGGACTTTCTAACTTTGATTTTCATTTCTCTGATAATTAGTGATTTGATATTGATAACTGGTGGCCATTTGGACATCTTCTTTGAAAAATGTCTGTTTATTTGCCTATTCTTTAACTGAATTTTTTGTTGCTATTGAGTTTTGTGAGTTTTGTTTATATTTTGGGTATTAGTCCCTCTCTCAATATGTAATTGTGAAATTTTTCTCCCATTCTGTAGGTTGTGTTTTCATTTTGTTGTTTCCTTTGTTGCACAGAAACTTTTAAGTTTGATGTATTCCCACCTGTTGATTTTTTTTTATGTCATATTCAAAAACAATCACTTTCAAGACTACTGTAAAGGAGGATCATCTGTACATTTTCTTTAAGAGTATTATGGTATCTGGTGTTATGCTTAAGTCTTTGATAAATCTGAAGTAATATTTTGAGGGTGTAAGATAGGGGTCTCATTTCATTTTTTTTTTTTTGCCTATGTTTATTCAAGTTTCTCAAAAGAAAAAGAAGTGATTATTCTTTACCCATTGGGTATTCTTGGCTCTTTTGTTGAATTTTGGTTGGCTATATATGCAGGGATTTTTTCTAGACCCTGTATTATGCTTCATTGGTATGTGTGCATTTATAGGTCAGTACCATATTGCTTTAAATGCGATCCCTTTGTACTATAGCAAAGTAGATAGGCTTCCCTTTTGGCTCAGCCGGTGTGAATCTGCCTTCAATGATGGAGACCTGGGTTCGATCCTGGCTTGGAAAGATCCCCTGGAGAAGGAAATGGCAGGCCATACCAGTATTCTTGCCTGGAAAATCCCATAGATGCAAGAACCTGGAAGGCTATATATAGTCCATGGGGTCGCAAAGAGTCGGACATGACAGAGCAACTTCAATTTTGTACTATAATTTGAAATTTGGAGGTGTGATGCCTTTGGCTTTGGATAGTGTGGATATTTTAACAATATACATATCCTGATCCATGAACATAGGATGTCTTTACATTTATTTATGCTTTCTTCTATTTCTTTCAACAACGTCTTGGAGTTATCACTGCAAAGATTTTTCACTTTACTGGTTATATTTCTAGTTATTTTCTTGTTTTTTGTCCTATTGTAAATGGGGTAGCTTTTCCATTAATAGTACATACAAATGTAACTGATTTCTCTATGTTGATTTTACATAAAGTTTCTGCAACTTTACTGAATTTGCCAATTCGCTCAATTTTGTGGTTAAATCCAATTTTTCTTGCAAAAATCTATGCCATCTGCAAAAAATGACAGTTTTGCTTCTTCCTTTCTGTTTGTGTCTATGTGTGCTTCGGCACCCAGTTTTGTATGACTTTGCAACCCTATGGACTGTAGCCTGCCAGCCTCCTCTGTCCATGGAATTTTCTAGGCAAGAGCACTGGTATGGGTTGCCATTTCCACTTCCAGGGACTCTTCCTGACCCAGGGATTGAACCCGCATTCCCTACATCTACTGCATTGGCAGGCAGATTCTTTACCACTGAGAAGCCCTCCTTTCTGATTGAGAAGTCTTTTATTCTTTGCTTTTCCTAGTTACTCCAACTAGAGCTTCTAGTACTATGTTGAATCAGTGTG
Source organism: Antilocapra americana (assembly GCA_007570785.1). Taxonomy (NCBI): domain Eukaryota; kingdom Metazoa; phylum Chordata; class Mammalia; order Artiodactyla; family Antilocapridae; genus Antilocapra; species Antilocapra americana. The sequence goes on from ML660770.1 coordinate 21,182,312, forward strand.
AGAGTGGCATCCTTTTCTTGTTCCTGATCTTAGAGAAAAAACTTTCAAGTTTTCATTGTTGAGGATAACATTAGTTTTGGGCTTGTGTATATATATATATATATGGTCTTTATTGCATTGAAGTATGTTCCCTCTACACCTAAAAAATGAGAGTTTCTATCATGAAAGAATGTTGTATCTTTTCAAATACTTTGTGTGTGTGTGTGTGTGTGTATCTGTTGAGATGACCAAGTTATTTTATATTTCATTCTATTAATGCAATGTATTAATAATATTTTGAGGTATGTTGGACTATCCTTACATCCCAGAGATATATTCTTTGGTGATGGTGTATAATATTTTAAATATATTCTTAATTTCAATTTGCTAATATTTTATTGATAATCTTTGCATATACATTCAGTCTGGATATTAGCCTGTAGCTTTCTTTTCTTGTAATGTGTTTATCTATTTGATATCAGGGTAATGCTGGCCTTGTAGAATGAATTTGAAAAGGTTCCCTCCAACCCCTTAATTTTGGGGAAAATTTTTCTGAAGGATTGACATTAATTTTCTTTAAATATTCATAGGATTTATCAATGAACACATCTGGTTCTGAGTTTCATGTGCTAGGAGATTTTTGATTTATGATTCAATATCTTTACTCATTGGGACAGCTCAGATTTCTTTCTGATTCAGTCTTGGTTGTTCAGGTTGTGTGTTTCTAGGAAATTGTCTATTCTTCTCCAATGTGTAATTTGTTATCATGTAATTCATCATAGTAGTTTCTTATGATCCTCCATATTTTTGTCATATCAGTTGTAATGTTTCCTATTTCATTTTTATGTTTTGAATCCTTTTTTTCTTGGTAAATTTAGGTAGATGTTGTCAGTTTTGCTTACCTTTTTGAAAAAACAGGAAAAGATAATGTATGATAACACTTGGACCCAGAATCTAAAAATGCCAAACTTGCAAAAACAGAAGTAATATAGAGGTTACCAAGGACTAAAGGATAGGAGAATAGGAGAGATGTTTAAGGGTACAAGGTTGCATCTTATGGTAAATAAGTCCTAGAGATCTAAAGTACAGAATAGTGAATATATACAACAGTATAATATTATAATCATCATACTTTCCAAGGGACTATATCTCAATTATTCCCACCACAAGAATAATGATAATTATTAGACATAGTAGAGGTTCAATCAATAATAAAATGACAATCATATTACAAAATATAAATTATCAAATCAAGTTATATACCTGAAATTATATAATCTTTTCTATACAAGATATATTTCAGTTTTTTTCTTAAAACATGTGAATTTGAAACTAAGGAATTCCTCGATGGAGAGTTCAGTAAATCTATTTCCTGTTTTAATTTTCTATGTTTTTGCATATTTTTTTGCCATAAGTCTGTATTATTTTCATAAAAATTATCAGGGAATGAGAATAACCAGTACATATCAGTAATTAATTTATGAAAAGAGAATATATTATAATAATAACAAAACAGATGCATCTTTCACAGTATAGATGAAGCACCATTGAGTAGCAAGTCTTTGAGACAAAACATTGAAGACAAGTAAATTTAAATCCTGCTACAGGTCACTAAAATGCATACATTACCTGGATGCACCATGTGAGTCAAGAAAGTTTAACAGCTTTATCACTGTAACTGATATCATTAGGGTGAAATTATATTCTGAAAAATGTGCTACACAATATGTAGTCTGCAATATTAAAGTCTGATTATTTTTTTCATTTCTTTTTTCTGTTAAAGATAATTTTGAGAAAAATTTAATATCAATAATTAGGATCAGAGAGCATACATTCTGTGATAGAAGAATTCAGTCATTATCTCAAGAGAGAAAAGAATAGTGAATTGAAAACAGAAAAAAGAAGTAAGAAAAGGTGAGAACATGGATTTGATCAGATATCCAGGAAAATTTTGCTCATTTACATTTTTTGGAATAGAGTAGATTGAGCAATGTGGGATTATTCTGTTAATAGTAGAATAAAATGTAACAATTTTTAAAAATGAAATGGAGTCAAGAATCATAAGGTAAAATAATTCAGAAACAGTTGCAGGAAAATACAGATTCACTAGAAGCTGGCATGCTGCAGTCCATGGGGTCAGAGTTGGACATGACTGAGTGACTGAACTGAACTTCTGAGGAGCTTTATTTAGTTTGAAGTGAACTCAAAACATGACCAGACCTCTACTGTTGAAGGCCATGGAGTACCTCTCCCACTGTGCTCCTGGGGAGACTGAGGTGATGATGTTAGGGTGCCTCACAGTGGTTACACATAGCACATCTGACTCTGACATCAATTATACAATATTAGTTCAAGACAAAGGATGTCATATATAAATAAACACAGTAATATGGTAACTCAAATATGTAACTGCTCAAGCATTGCTGTTATTCAGTTGTTAAATTGTGTCTGACTCTTTGCTACTCAAGCATATCTTTGGGTTCTATATAAGAGTCAAAGGACTGTTTCATAGAACTTTCAAACTACAAGCCAGACTCTTCAATATCAGTAATTAGTAATTCAGCGAGACAAAGTTTGGGAAATTATGACAAAATTTAATGTAAGACAATGAGAGAATGACAGACATAAACAAATTTGAATCATGGGTTTTTCTTAGTGCTCACAGTAAGGAAAATGAAATCATAATAAATAAACTAAAATTTTAAATAATTCTCCAGAAAGCCTGTCTGAAAAAAATAAATGATCTAGTAGATCTACAGTAATAAAGAATTAGAAGTGATTTAAACACTGAAGTGTAGATTTCCAAGAATCTGTTAGTAATTAGTAACATAATTGATGAAGAGTCTCAGTACAATGTTGTTTCACAGTATCTCCTTGTCACCACTGTGTATTGGCTCTATCTTATTTCTTGCTTATACATAAACACATTTGCACAAATACACATGATAGAAGAAACTGACCTCATCTCATCCATTTCCTTCCCAAGGACTTCAGGGATGTCATCTGTTAAAAAAGACAGCTATTACTAAAAACAGTAGGGGTTTCCATGGTGGCTCATATGGTAAAGAACCTGCCTAAACTGAGGGAGACCCAGGTTTGATCCGGGTAGGGAAGATCCCCTGGAGAAGGAAATAGCAAACCACTCCAGTATTCTTGCCTGGAGAACTCCATGGACAGAGGAGCCTGGTGGGGCCACAGTTTATTGGATCTCGAAGAGTCAAACAGGACTGAGTGACTAACACTTTCACTTTCAAAAAGAGTATGGAGTTTTTATAAATTTTTGGTGTTTAATATTGGGTAACACAACTAACCAAAGTCGAAGATGTGAAGTTAGCATGTTCAAGAATCAAGAGGGCAGGAGGGAAATCACTTTGTAAACTAACTATATAGTATATGGTAAGAATAATACACACTTTCTAATTTAAAACCTGTCAATACATGTTGCTGTTTCTGTTCAATTGCTCAACTGTGTTTGACTCTTTGCCACCCCATGGACTGAGGCATGCCAGGCTTCCCTGTCCTTCACTATCTCCTGGAGTTTTCTCAAACTCATGTCCATTGAGTCAATGATGTTATCCAACCAGCTCATCCTCTATCTTTCCTTTCCCCACTATCCTCAATCTTTCCCAGAATCAGGGTAGCTTCCAATGAATCAACTCTTCCCATCAGCTGGCCAAAGTATTGGCCAAAGCATAAGTCCTTCCAATGGATATTCAGGATTGATATCCTTTAAGATTGACTGGTTTGATCTCCTTGCTGTCCAGGGGACTCTCAAGGGTCTTCTCCAGCACCATAGTTTGAAAAAATCCGTTTTTTCGTGCTTAGCCTTCTTGATAGTCCAACTGTCTCATTAATACATGACTACTGGAAAAATCATATTTTGAGGGTATGGATCTTTGTCAGCAAAATGCTATTTCGGTCTTTGAATACATTGTCTAAGTTGGTCACAGCTTTCCTCCCAAGTATCTTTTAATTTCATAGTTTCAGTCACCATTCACAGTGATTTTCAAGTCCCCCAAATAAAGTCTCTTACTGTTTCCATTGTTTCCCCATCTACTTGCCATGAAGTGATGGGACCAGATACCCTGACCTTAGTTTTCTGAGTGTTGCATTTTATGCCATCACTTTTGCTCTCCTTTTTCACCCTCAAGAGGCTCTTAAGTTCCTCTTCACTTTCTGCTATTAGGGTGGTGTCATCTGCATATCTGAGGTTGTTGATATTTCTCCCAACAATCTTGATTCCAGATTATGTTTCATCCAGCCTGGCATTTCATATGATATACTCTGTCTATTACTTAAATAAGCAGAGTGACTAGATACAGCCTTGAGTTAGTCTTTTCCCAATTTTGAACCAATTCATTGTTTCATGCCCAGTTCTAACTGTTGCTTCTTGTCCTACAAACAGATTTCTCAGGATGCAGGTAAGACAGTATTCCCATCTCTAATAATTTTCCACAGTATGTTGTCATCCACACTGTCAAAGGCTTTAGTATGATCAATAAAGCAGAAATAGATGTTTCGCTGGAATTACCTTGCATTTCCTATGATCCAACAGATGCTGGCAATTTGATATCTGGTTCCTCTGCTTATTCTAATCCACCTTGTACACCTGGGAGTTCTCAGTTCACATACTGTTGAAGCCTAGCACTAATACATATGATGTGGCAATTCCCCTTCTGGCTATATAGCCAAAAGAATTGAAATGAGGATCCCAATGAGATATTTTCACACCATATTCATGAAAGCAGTATTCATAAGAGCCAAGATGTTGAAGCAACTGAAGCAAACATAAACAGAATAAACAAAATGTTATAGATATAAAAGGATGGAGTATTACTCAGTCTTTAAAGGAAAATTCTAACACACATCACAATATGAATAAATCTCATGCTAAGTGAATTAAGCCAGAGGTGAAAAGATAGACGGTACAATTCAACTTGAAAAAAGTATCTAGACTAATCTAATTTGTACAAATGTAGAGTAGAATAATGGTTTCCAGGGACTGAGGAAAGATGAAAATGGAGTTTCTTAATGGGTACAGACTTCCATCTTTGCCAGATGAAAAAGTTTTGGAGATTGGTGCACAATGAACCATGCACATAGGAATGATTAAGATAGTAAAATTTTATGTTGTATTCATTTTACCATGATATTAAAAAACAAAAACAAAAATACTGACCACTCTAATAATTTGTAGACTATATCTGATTTTGTCTATTTAGTTTTCTTTTTTTTTTGGCAAACTTTTCAATATTGTTTGCTCTGCTGTTGTTGCTCATTTGTGATGAAGTAAATTCTTTTCACAGGAAATGGAAGAGTTTGTTCAGAGCTCTGGAGAAAATGGTATTGTGGTGTTTACTTTGGGGTCAATGATCAGTAACATAACAGAAGAAAAAGTCGAAGTAATTGCATCAACCCTTGCCCAGATTCCACAAAAGGTACGTAAAGTAACATAATAGTGAATAAGTACTTAAGGAAACTATTAAATTCTGTAAAAAAAAGCCCTGATTAAAGATATGTTATGCAAAAAGGACAAACTATTAAAATATCTCCAAATTATCTCAGATTTATGTATATATGGTAGATGGTAGAATAGTGCACAGAATGTCTTCCTGACGTTACATTTGGATTAACACTGTAATCACAAAGAAAAATATTTAAGAGATGCAGAATGAATTTTGGTATTGTAATGGTAGTGTGGAGAGAAAAAGAAATCACCAAATTCTGTCTTGTCATTTGCCCATTTTCCCGAAGGACTCCTGAAGACACAATGGGGAAACAGTGAAAACAATGTCAGAATTTTTTTTTTTTTTTGGCTCCAAAATCACTGCAGATGGTGTCTGCAGCCAAGGAAATGAAAGACGCTTACTCCTTGGAAGGAAAGTTATCACCAACCTAGATGGCATATTAAAAAACAGAGACATTACTTTGCCAACAAAGGTCCGTCTAGTCAAGGCTATGGTTTTTCCAGTGGTCATGTATGGATGTGAGAGTTGGATGGTAAAGAAAGCTGAACACTGAAGAATTGATGCTTTTGAACTGTGGTGTTGGAGAAGGCTCATAGAGTCCCTTGGACTGCAAGAAGATCCAACAAGTCCATCCTAAAGGAGATCAGTCCTGGGTGTTCATTGGTAGGACTGATGTTGAAGCTAAATCTCTAATACTTTGGCAACCTCATACAGAGTTGACTCATTGGAATAGACCCTGATGTTGGAAAAGATTTGTGGGCAGGAGGAGAAGGGGACGCCAGAGGATGAGATGGCTGGATGGCATCACCGACTCGACGGACATGAGTTGGTTGAACTCCAGGAGTTGGTGATGGACAGGGAGGCCTGGTGTGCTGCCATTCATGGGGTCAAAGAGTTGGACACTACTGAGTGACTGAACTGAACTGAACTAAACATGTGGATATAAGTAAACACTTCTGTAACAGTTAAAAAGAAATTGGTTAATAAATTTGAGAATGAGATTTAGAATACAAACTAAAACAAAAATATGTGGTTTATTAGTAATTTGCAACAATCTTTCTGCCTTTGAAGAAAGATCATCTAAAAATGTCTTAAATATTTGAATTTGTCATTTAAAACTTATTTGACTAAGTCATCATATGTGAGATGTCATGATTGCATTCCATTTCAGATTGAACCTAAAATTGAGTACATTAAATGTGGGTGTTACTATTCAGTAGTATATTAGTAATTATTATCAATTAAGGCCTCATGCTCTGATTTACTTATCTGCTATACATAGGCATTTAAATTTTATTTGCTTATAATTTTAACACTATGACTTTGAAGTTTAACTCATCAAATAAGGTATTTGCTTTACCTTAACAGGTTTTATGGAAATATGATGGCAAGAAACCAGATACCCTAGGGCCTAATACTCGTCTGTATAAGTGGATCCCCCAGAACGACCTTCTTGGTAAGACTTGGCAGAAAAATATTGAAAACATGAGTAACAGCTGAGCAGGGTGTTACTTCAATAAGATACAAACATCCAACATTTATTATTGAAGAACTCCTTTGAGTTTAAGTAAGACAACTTTACTCCTTCATTGCTATTTCTAGCCCCAGAAAAAAAAAAAAAAGGAGACAATTTCACAGTATTGTATTATACATGGTCACATCTTTTACATCCAGAATCAAAATATGTTTAGTTTACCTATAATTACTTTTCACTGTGAAATTTTAAGTAACTTTGTGCATTGTTCTGTCTCTGAATTCTCTTCTTACACCTATCTTTTCCACTCCTTCAGTTCAGTTCAGTTCAGTCACTCAGTTGTGTCTGACTCTTTGTGACCCCATGAACTTCAGCATGCCAGGCCTCCCTGTCCATCATCAACTCTCAGAATTTACTCAAACTCATTTCCACTGAGTCAATGATACCATCCAACCATCTCACCTCTGTCGTCCCCTTCTCCTCCTGCCCACAAACCTTTCCCAGCATCAAGATCCTTTCAAATGAGTCAGCTCTTCCCATCAGGTGGCCAAAGTATTGGAGTCTCAGCTTCAACATAAGTCTTTCCAATGAACACCCAGGACTGATCTCCTTTAGAATGGACTGGTTGGATCTCCTTGCAGTCCAAGGGACTCTCAGGACTCTTCTCCAACATCACAGTTCAAAAGCATCAATTCTTGGCACTCAGCTTTCTTTACCATCCAACTCTCAGATCCATACATAACCCCTGGAAAAACCATAGCCTTGACTAGATGGACCTTTGGTGGGAAAGTAATGTCTCTGCTTTTTAATATGCTGTCTAGGTTGGTCATAACTTTATTTCCAAGGAGTAAATGTCTTTTAATTTCATGGCTGCAATCACCATCTGCTGTGATTTTGAAGCCCCCCAAAAGTGAAGTCTGACACTGTTTCCACTGTTTCCCCATATATTTACTATGAAGTGACGGGACCAGATGCCATGATCTTAGTTTTCTGAATGTTGAGCTTTAAGCCAATTTTTTCACTCTCCTCTTTCACTTTCATCAAGAGGCTCTTTAGTTTTTCTTCACTTTCTGCCATAAGGGTGGTGTCATCTGCATATCTGAGGTTACTGATATTTCTCTAGGCAACCTTGACTCCAGCTTTTGTTTCATCCAGCCCAGCATTTTTCATGATGTTCTCTGCATGTAAGTTAAATAAGCAGAGTGACAATATACTGCCTTGGCGTACTCTTTTTCCTATTTGGAACCCATCTATTGTTCCATGACCAGTTCCAGCTGTTGCTTCCTGACCTGCATACAGGTTTCTCAAGAGGCAGGTGAGATGGTCTGGTATTCCCATCTTTTTCAGAATTTTCCACAGTTTATTGTGATCCACACACTCAAATGCTTTGGCATAGTCAATAAACCAGAAATTGATGTTTTTCTGGAACTCTCTTGCTTTTTTGATGATCCAGTGAATGTTGGCAATTTGATCTCTGGTTCCTCTGTCTTTTCTAAAACCAGCTTGGACATCTGAAAGTTCATGGTTCACATATTGCTGAAGCCTGGCTTGGAGAATTTTGAGTACTCCTTAGGGATATTTTTAATGATACTTAAAAATAAGAGTTCCTCTTTTTATTCCTGTGACTCTCCATTTTCTATTAGAAAGCATCCATATCTTTTACATAAAGTGGTCACACATTTCATGATAAATTGTAGCTTTTCCTTCCTCTGTTTCCACTGCCACTACCATTTACCTTCTTGTTGCCTTGACACACTTCCTATCAGACTAAATAGCTTCATTATTGTTTTAGAGATTATATTTCTGACATTCCCTCCCTGTTTTTGTTGCAAAAGTGTTTTCTTTTACCCAGAATGCCCTTTCAGGTTTTTCACCTACCAATCTTGGATTCATTTGTGAAGTTCAAGTGAAATAGGGCTTTATGAAGTCTTTACTTACCTCTCCAGCAGAGTTAGGGGTTTCTTATTCTGAGTTCTGAAGCAGTTTAAATACAGTTGTGTATGTTATCTAAAAGACACTGCTTATTTCAGTTGCTTTATAATGCTCATTTCTCATTTTATTTTTAAGACTTTAATAATTTTACTGAAATTCACTCGATTCTAGGTCACCCAAAAACCAAAGCTTTTATAACTCATGGTGGAACCAATGGCATTTATGAGGCCATCTACCATGGGGTCCCTATGGTGGGGCTTCCTTTGTTTGCTGATCAACCTGATAACATTGCAAGAGTGAAGGCCAAGGGAGCAGCTGTCAGACTGGACTTGGAAACAATGTCATCAAGAGATTTGCTCAATGCATTGAAGGAAGTCATTAACAATCCTTCGTGAGTATATTTGTTTCACTACATTTTGTGATAACAAATACAACAGTTGCCCCACAACCTGGCTCATTTTATAAATTGATGTTTCCTTGCTTTTCCTTTAGCTACAAAGAGAAGGCTATGTGGTTATCCACCATTCACCACGATCAGCCTGTAAAGCCCCTGGACCGAGCAGTCTTCTGGATCGAGTTCGTCATGCGGCACCGAGGAGCCAAGCACCTGCGGCCAGCCGCCCACGACCTCACCTGGTACCAGTACCACTCTCTGGACGTGATCGGGTTCCTGCTGGCCTGTGTAGCAACTGTTGTATTTGTTATCACAAAATGCTTTCTCTTTTGTTACCACAAGTTTGCTAAAACAGGAAAGAAGCAAAAAAGGGAGTAGCTGAAGGCGTTATGCCCCTAGATGGAACTCCTCCAGTTTATTCCAGCACAAAAGAATTATGATGAGCTTCTCCTGTGACAAAACAACTCACAATTTAGCATCTCATATCAAAATTTTTTTCAAGGCATAATTGATTTTATGCCTGTTTATAAATTAGAAATAAGTCATGCAAGAATAAAACTGGTGAAAAAATCAGTGAGCATAAAGGTATATAGGAATATATTGAAATTTATTATTTTAATTCAAAAGCTATACTAAAATCATTGAATTATCTGTGTTTCACAGGTTATGCGTAGCTACAAGAACAGTAACAAGTCTGTTCATAGTAGCCATATTATTTTGTGGATATTCAGAATTTTTACTCTATTTTGGTGTAGTATTGTATAGTTTTATCTTGCTATAGAAACTATTCAATAATTGGAATTGTATCAAAAGATGCACCCCTTCATTTCATTTGTGAGACCACTAACACTTGGGTTTTACTATCCATCCAGCTTCAGCATTATTTTTTAACCTGAAGCGATGGCAAGTCATTTGCCTTCATCCAGTTTAACTCGTTAAACAGTGAAATATTTGTGGCATTAGGAATATAGCAACTGCTACCTGCTTCATATTATAAAACTGACATATTTCTGAAAATCTTTGATTTCATGACCTAATTCTCTATTTTTCATCATCTTTAAAATTAGTCACCTAATTGGGAGTTTAAATTGGTACAACCACTATGGAGAATGATATGAAGTTTCCTTAGAAACCTAAAATTAGAGCTACAATATGACCCTGCAATCTGCTCCTTAGCATGTATCCAGAGGAAAACATGATCCAAAAGGATACATGAACTGTCATTGTAGCAGTGTTTACAATAGCGGAGACATGAAAGCAAATTAAAGGCCCATTGAAAGAGGAATGGACAAAGATGAGGCACATATATACAATGGAATATTACTCAGCCATTAAAAATAAAATAATACCATTTACAGCAACATGGAAGAACCTAGAGAATGTCATACTCAGTAAAATAAGTCAGGCAGAGAAGAAATATCATATGGCATCCATTATATGTGGAATCTTAAAAGAAATGTTACAAATGAACTTGAAAAACCGAAACATACTCACAGACTTAGAAACTGAACTTAAGATTGTCAAGAGGACAGATGCAGGGGAGGTATAGTTAGGGAGTTTGGGCCTGACATGTACACACTGCTATATTAAAATGAATAACCATGAAGGACCTACTGTATAGCATATGGAACTCTGTTTAATGTTATGTGGCAGCCTGGGTAGTAGGGGTATTTGAAGGGAAAATGAATACATGTATATGTATGGCTGAATCCCTTCACTGGTCATCTAAAACTACTACAACATTGTTAATCATCTATACCCCAATATAAAATAAAAAGTTTAAAAAAAATAGTCACCTGGTTGCTTTCATTACCATATTCAGCCCTTGATAAGGTGTATAAGGTCTCAGTTGCATATAAAATATATGTATATTACCTGTACTCTAAAGGGACTTATGAAATGTTCATTTTTTCCAAATGTTCCTTAATGTATCTATATGTGCTATGTTGTGCTTAGTGGCTTAGTCGTGTCCAGCTGTTTGCAACTCCATGGACTATATATAGCCCTCCAGGCTCCTCTGTCAATGGGGAATCTCCTGGCAAGAATACTGGAGTGGGGTGCCATTCTCTCTTCCAGGGGATCTTCCCAGCCCAGTGATCAAACTCAGGTCTCCCACATTGCAGGTGGAGTCTTGACTGACTAAGCCACTATATATATATATATATATATTCTTTCAAAACAAGACACAGGGTCACTTAGCTACTTGCAAATATGGTGTGAAATTCAACATGTTAAACACACATTGAAATAATGACTATTATTCTATATAGCCACACTTTAGATGAGCATTTCTCATTCTTTTGTCCCTTATCTCAGACCATATTGCCCCATCCCTCTCATAAGACTTATATATAAACTTTCACTCTTATGTCATGATTAAAAACAATATAGATATCACTTTCTTTGAACAGAAAAAGAATTAGTGGCTATTGTAGTGAGAATCACTACAAATCTCCATCAAAAAGTCAATAACCCAATATTAAAATAGATGAAGATGAGTAGGAAATTCACAGAAGTGAAATGGTCAGTGATACATAGAATGTGACAAAGTTCATTTGTGCTTGAGGAAATGAAAATTGAGTCAATAAATTATTTTCCAACAGATGATTTGCAGAATGAATAATTTGGCAGAACCTAGTTTTGAGGGAGTATAATATGGAAACATCTTTAAAGTAAAATTAAACATATTGTTGATATTGTTAATCTACATCTGATTATCTGTCAAGATTTGTACATGTTCTTAATTATATTTTGAATATTCCCACCAGCACTTAAATGGCTATCAGTTAGTGAACACACTTAGCTTGCAATATAGGTGTAGGTTATATAGCCATGAGATAAAACTGATAGATTATGGGCATCATTGTTGAGTAGTTTCCATGTCACATTGCTAAAATAAAGAAAAAGTTCCAAAAATTATAAAAAATAAGCATGACACTCTTATTTGGAAATCAAATTAAATCTATGTAAATGTGTATACCACAGAGGAAATTCTCTCAAAGAATACACTGAATTTCCATTGAAGAGAATTTACATTTTTTATTCTAATTTCTTCATTGTTTGCTCTTTCACAATAATGTTTTCATTTATTATGTGGTTTTAAATAACTAGTGAAATAGTGAAACAGTGATTCAAGAAAATAAGTTCTAAGGTTTTCATATCATATTATCAATGTATTAGTTTCTTTCAGAACAATTGAGTTGACTGGTAATCTGGCATACTATTCAATATATCAATCTAGGGACAGTTTTTAAAATACTGACTTCATGTTTAGATATTTTAAATAAAATATATGACCATATGTGTTTATAATTTCAATAGTTTCACAAATCATAATTCACAAAAATTTACTTAATGACTTTAGTGTGGTTTTAATGTCAATATTTAATTTTACTACAGTAGGGACTTCTGCTAACTCATTTCGAATACTTGCATTTGCAATATTTTGACAAGACTTCCAATACATTGGCATCCCTTCCATCAACTAATTTATTCTCTCTCAAACTTTAGTAAGTCCTGTTGCTGTCTCTCAAATGTTGCAGTTTAACTGCCAAAGCTCAATTACAACATGCAACACATGCTGGCTCTCTATTTCTGTCTCTGTCTTTCTCTCTCTCTCTCTCTCTGCTCACTATGGAACTCTGTACCATACTAAATTTTTGCATTATAAACGACCATTTGTGAAGAGATACATAGGTATGTTTAAGAAGTTCCAATAGTTCCAGCCCCCCAACAGTTTGAGTCTTCACAAACCAATCACTAAGTACATTCAGATTATTACAACCCCAGTCACCATAAGACTGAAGCTGCCTAAGAAATCATGTAAAAGAATCACCCAGCTAAGCCCACACAACACTCAGAACTATGAGAGATAAAAATAAAATGAGTATTGTTCTAAGCCTCTAATACATAACAGAAACAATAATTATACTTTTGTTATAATAGTATAACTAAAATCTAGCTTAATAATGGTAAACTATCAGAGTTACATTTTGAAAGTAACTATGACAAGAAAGGGGAGCCAACATACCAAAATGATTGCACTCTGAATGCAGATAGCATAGATTTAAATCACTGAAAACTTATTGCAGATTATATGAAGTTGAGCAAGTTATATAACCTCCCTATATCTCAGTTGTTCCATCAGATAAACTAATACAGTTATAGTAATGGTGTCACTTACTTCAAGGGTTACTGAAGTCTGACTATATTAATATTCTAAAGCACTAAATAGCTAGTGAAATATAATTTGCATTAACTAGTCTCATTTAAATGCATAGAAAATTTTCAAGAAGGATTTCAGTCTTCACATTATATTTTAATGTAACATTTATCAAATATAAATGATTATAATAACACTGTGTTAAATAGGGAGAAATCAAATATGTCAACATTAGATATATGGTATAGGATCAGTTAAAGACAGTGGAGTAGGAGGGCATGGAGCTACCTCTCCCCACAAACACATCAAAAATACATCTTCATGTGGACAAGTTGTCACAGAAAACTAAAGGGAGACTGGTAGACAATATAGCTCAAGAATAATTTCCACATCAATGGTAAGGTGGAAAAAAGACATAAGATTGACACCTTTGTCTCTGGGAGAGATCTTAAAAAAAATTAGAGACGATCCATACAGGTGGATCCGCCCACCTGGGGAACAAAGAAGTTGAGTCACACAATGGGTGTCCCAGTCCTGGGGTCCTATAGGAAGAGAAGGGGACGACAGAGGATGAGCTGGTTGGATAACATCATCAACTCAATGGACATGAATCGGAGCAGTCTCTGGGAGATAGTGAAGGACAGGGAAGCCTGGCATGCTGCAGCCCATGGGGTTACAAAGGGTCAGACAGGAATAGCAACAAGGGAGGAAATTAACCCATTGGTTGCTGGCAGAACTACTGAGACAAAGAGCACAGCTGCAGAAGCCTAGATTCTGATCTTGAAGAATACACAGGTGCTGGCTTGCCAACAAACACTAAGGAGAAGCTTTACGCCAGCAGCTGGCAGTTCATCCTACTTCCAATCCAAGTACGACAAACATCACAGATCTGTTCATTTCACACCACTACTCTGCACAGAATCTCGATCAGCATCAATTCTTCGGTGCTCAGTTTTCTTTATAGTCCAACTTTCTCATCCATACCTGACTACTGGAAAAACCATAGCTTTGAATATCCAGACCTTTGTCAGCAAAGTAATATCTCTACTTTTTAATATGCTATCTAAGTCAGACCAGTAATGCTGAAGAAGATGAAGTTGAATGGTTCTATGAAGACCTACAAGACCTTCTAGAACTAACACCCAAAAAAGATGTCCTTTTCATTATAGGAGACTGGAATGCAAAAGTAGGAAGTCAAGAAATATCTAGAGTAATAGGCAAATTTGGCCTTGAAGTACAGAATGAAGCAGGGCTAAGACTAAGAATTTTGGAAAGAGAATGCACTGGTCATAACAAAAACCCTCTTCCAACAACACAAGAGAAGACTCTACACATGGACATCACCAGATGGGCAATACCAAAATCAGATTGATTATATTCTTTGCAGCCAAAGATGGAGAAGCTCTATACAGTCTGCCAAAACAATATGGGGAGCTCACTGTGGCATAGACCATGAACTCTTTATTGCCAAATTCAGACTTAAATTAAAGAAAGTGGAGAAAACCACTAGACCATTCAGGTATGGAGAAAAGGAAAAATATACTCATTTGAATGCAGAGTTCCAAAGAATAGCAAGAAGAGATAAGAAAGCCTTCCTCAGTGATCAGTGCAAAGAAACAGAGGAAAACAACAGAATGGGAAAGACTAGAGATTTCTTCAAAAAAATTAGAGATATCAAGGGAACATTTGATGCAAAGATTGGCACAACAAAGAACAGAAAGGCTATGGACCAAACAGAATCAGTAGATATTAAGAAGAGGTGGCAAGAATACACAGAAGAACTGTACAAAAAAGATCTTCATGATGCAAATAATCACAATGGTGTGATCACTCACCTAGAGCCAGACATCCTGGAATGTCAAGTAAAATGGGCCTTAGGAAGCATCACATTGAGCAAAGCTAGTGGAGGCGATGGAATCCCAGTTGAGCTATTTCAAATCCTAAAAGATGATGCTGTGAAAGTGCGCACTCAGTATGCCAGCAAATTTGGAAAACTCAGCAATGGCCACAGGGCTGGAAAAGGTCAATTTTCATTCCAATCCCTAAAAGGCAATGCCAAAGAATGCTCAAACTACTGCATGATTGCACTCATCTCACAAGTTAGCAAATAATGCTCAAAATTCTCCAAGCAAGGCTTCAGCGATATGTGAACTTCCAGATGTTCAAGCTGGTTTTAGAAAAGACAGAGGAACTAGATATCAAATTGCCAAAATTCACTGGATCATCGAAAAAGCAAGAGGGTTCCAGAAAATATCTATTTCTGCTTTATTGACTATGCCAAAGACTTTGACTGTGTGAATCACAATGAACTGTGGAAAATTCTGAAAGAGATGTGAATACCAGACTGCCTGACCTTCCTCTTGAGAAATCTGCATGCAGGTCAGGAAGCAACAGTTAGAACTAGACATGGAACAACAGACTGGTTCTGAATAGGAAAAGGAGTACGTCAAGGCTGTATATTGTTACCTTGCTGATTTAACTTATATGCAAAGTACATCATGAGTAACACTGGGCTGGATGAAGCACAAGCTGGAATTAAGTTTGCAGGGAGAAATATCAATAACTTCAGATAAGGAGATGACATCACCTTTATGGCAGAAAGTGAAGAACTAAAGAGCCTCTTGATGAAAGTGAAAGAGGAGAGTGAAACAATTGGCTTAAAACTCAGCATTCAGAAAAGTAAGATCATGGCATCCAGTCCCATCATTTCATAGCAAATATATAGGGAAACAGTGACAAACTTTATTATTCTGGGCTCCAAAAATCACTGCAGATGGTGACTCCAGCCATAAAAGTAAAAGACATTTGCTCTTTGGAAGAAAAGTTATGACCAACCTAAAGAGCGCATTAAAAAGCAGAGACATTACTTTGCCAACAAATGTCCTTCTAGTCATAATCACGGTTTTTCCTGTAGTCATGTATGGATGTGAGAGTTGAACTATAAAGAAAGCTGAGCACAGATGCATTGATGCTTTTGAATTGTGATGTTGGAGAAGACTCTTGAGAATCCCTTGGACAGCAAGGAGATCCAACCAGTCCATCCTAAAGGAAATCGTCCTGAATATTCATTGGAAGGACTGATGCTGAAGCTGGAACTCCAATACTTTGGCCACTTGATGCAACGAACTGACTCTTTTGGAAAGATCCTGTTGCTGGGAAAAAATAAAAGTGAGAGAAGGAATCAAAAGAGGATGAGATGCTTGGATGGCATCACCGACTCAATGGACATGAGTTTGAGTAAACTCCGAATTGGCATTGGACAGGGAGACCTGGCCTGCTGCAGTCCATGGTGTCTCAAAGAGTTGAATACAACTGAGCGGCTGAACTGAACTAAACTTGGACGTAGCTTTTTTTCCAAGGAGCAACTGTCTTTTAATTTCATTACTGCAGTCACCATCTGCAGTGATTTTGGAGCCCAAGAAAATAGTCTGTCACTATGCATTTTTACCCCATCTTTTTGCCATCAAGTGATGGGACAGGATGCCATGATCTTAGATTTCTGAATATTGAATTTGAAGCCAGCTTTTTCATTATCCTCTTTCACTTTCATCAGGAGGCTCTTTGGTTCTTCTTCATTTTCTGCCATAAAGGTGGTATCATCTGTGTGTCTGAAGTTATTGATATTTCTCCCAGTAATCTGATTCCAGCTTGTGCTTCATACAGCCCAGTGTTACTCATGATGTACTTTGCATATAAGTTAAATCAGCAGGATAACAATATACAGCCTTGACATACTCCTTTTCCTATTTGGAACCAGTCTGTTGTTCCATGTCTGGTCCTAACTGTTGCTTCTTGATCTGCAAACTAATTTCTCAGGATGCAGGTAAGGAAATCTGGTATTCCCATCTCTTTCAGAATTTTCCACAGTTTGTTGTGATCCCCATAGTCAAAGGCTTCGGTGTTATCAATAAAGCAGAAACAAATGTATTTCTGGAATTCTCTTGCTTTTTCTGTGATCCAGTGGATGTTGGCAATTTGATCTCTGGTTCCTGTGCCTTTCATAATCCAGCTTAAATATCTGGAAGTTCTTGGTTC